>CM048854.1:24297729-24815229 GCA_026545225.1 Cornus controversa | reverse complement strand
CAGACTCAACAAATCTAACATGCCTAGAGACATATATTTTGGAGATGGATGGATCAAGGCAATAGTAGGCACTCTGAGTTAAAGAGTGTCCAAGGAATACACATGGTTTGGATCGAGGGTCTAGTTTGTTGGTTGCATATGGTCTAAGTCAGGGATAGTATAAAAAGTCAAAGATTTTGAGTTTTGGGTAATTAGGAGTTGTTCTAAAAAAAATTCATATGGAGAGGAGAGGTTTGGTGTGGGTGTTGGCATGCGATTTATTAAATAAACTGTTGTGGCTAAGGCATAAGTCCAATAACTTAAAAGAATAGAGGCATGAGATAGTAATGCTAATCCAGTTTCTATAATGTGAAGATGTCTTCTTTCAAAAAAATCATTGTGTTCAGGTGTGTGAGGTGGTGTAGTGAGATGGGAAATACCGTTTGTCGAAAGAAAATAGGCAAGTGCCATATATTCACCACCATTGTCAGAGTAAAGTGTTTTGATGGTTTTATCAAAGTGTTTTTCAACAATGGCTTTAAATCTAATAAAAATATCTTTGACTTCGGACTTTTGTTTAAGAGGATAAAACCAGATATATCTAGTGAAATGATCCACAAAAATGACATAATATTTAAATCCGTCATTTGATATAATTGGGGAAGTCCAAACATCATAAAAAATAGTTTCAAGGGGTTGAGAAGAGACAATTGTGGATTGAGAGAATGATAATTTGTGACTTTTATTACATAGACAAGCATTACATGAAAATTAGAGGATAAGGAAGAAAAGAAATCGAGTTTATTGTTGGAAACAATCTATTTCAGAATGGGAAAAGCTGGGTGTCCTAATCTATGATGCCACTCGAATAATGATGTTTTGATGCTGGAAAAAGCAAGCAATGGTGGGGATACCTACCACTCATAAACGCCATCTTTAGTTTGGCCCTTCATAAGTATTGGCCCCCTGTGAATGTCCTTTACAAGAAAAGCAGTTAGTAAAAATTCAATTGAGACATTATTTGAGGTACAAAATTAAGAAATTGAAATGAGATTCTTTTTCAAAGCAGGAACATAGAGGACATTGTTCAATTGAAAAGTGTTATGAGTTGTTTTGAGAAAGGAAGAACCGGTATGAGTAATGGAGAGACCCAAGCCATCGCCAATCATAATGTCATCCAAGCCATTGTATGGAGCATGCATGGAGAGATTGTTTAGATCAGCTGTAACATGGTGAGAGGCTCCATTGTCCAAGAGCCAAGATGTATGACTGGGATTATTGGTAGCATCATGAGCCCTCGATTTTCATGGGGAAGCTGAGTGATTGTTCGAAGCAGGGGGATGACTATTGGATGTGTGAACTGGGACTAGCCAAAATGAGGGACACCATTTTGCTGTATGACCTTGTATTCTGCAGATTTGGCAATAACCAAGGTATGACTGAGATGGGCGAATTTCCTTAGTTGTGAGTTGTCTGTTGTTTTGTGCAGTAGGATACCTGTTTGGGTGGCTATTGGAGGGACGCCATGAATGATTGTTGGTGCCTGAAGGTGCAGATGAGCGCCATGTTGTTGGATTCCTGGTCGTGGGATTAGCAATAGCAGGAAACTGAAAGGGGTCTAGTTTTGTGGTGATCACCGAAGCTTCAAAATTGAGCAATTTTTCATGGAGTTCCTCAAAGGTTATAGGTGTGTTTCTAGCTTGGACAGCACGTGTTAGTTCTTTGTATCCATCGCCTAGTCCATCAAGTATCTTGTATGTGAGGTCTTCTGCATCAAGTGGTGCTCCAAGAAGAGCAAGCTCATCAATTTTTGCCTTTATGGCTTCCAGGAACGCTGTGACACTTTCAGAGCCTTGGATGATCATCTTGAGTTGGCTCTTGGCCTGTTTGATGCGTCCATGAGAAGCCTTGGGGTAGGTGGTGGCCAAGATAGTCCATGTTTCGCAAGCTGTGTTGGCTTGAGCAATGAATGGTATGATAGTTTGGGAGATAGAGCCAATGATAGCATTCAAGATTAACTGGTCCTGTCGAATCTAGAGGATGTGAGCAGGGTTTGATCTAGTTGTGTCATTTTGTGTGAGAGTGGCTGAGAGACATGGCTTGAGCCATCGATATAGGCTAAGAGATCATAGCCAATGAAGAGGGTGTGAAATTACAGTTTCCATGAGAGGTAGTTGCCGGAAGTGAGTTTTAGATTGGTTTGGGCAGCAACATTAATGCTAATAAAGGTGTTATGGGATTCATTGGTGTTGTGAATGGAGGGTGAAGGGTTGGCCATGGCTGCTCGAGATTAAAGAAATGAGGGGAAAAGAGAGAAGAAAAAAATATATTGGAATTTGTTATCTCTAGTTTTACTCTGATACCATGATACAATAACAAAACTGATTCCTTTATTATTGACTAATCAATCGTATAAATACACCAAGGAAATAATAAAGAATGGTTGAAGATCCTACAAACTAGGAAGTTGTTACAAACTGAATCCTATATCTATGAAAAACAGTTAAGTACATTTGAATAATACAATTTGATAAGGAAGAATAAGTCAAGCAGTTAAGAACTACTGATTCTCTCTATTAGTGTGTCCATGTTTTTTCATTAAATTTGTGAGAGAAAAAATATTGAGAAGAAAGTGTTAGAAACGATTAAGACTAAATAATTTCTTTGACATCTTTTTTTCAACAAGTAATGTCTTTGACATTTTGAAAGAGCGTGTTTACAAAAACTAACATAAAAAATAAAATATAAAAAGGGTTATATAATCTTTATCATTATTTGAACAAAATGGTTATCTCAGATTTAAATATATTCACACGCATGATAGTTTGAGAAATTTGTCAGCACCCAACAATGACCCCTATATCTCCCAATGTACTACATATGCGTCTCCTCTACTGATGGAACAAATTCATTAAGACCTGTGAGTTAGCAACTTAGCATAAATCATACATTTATCATAAAGTTTGTTTCGATTAATTATTAGAGTTTGTTTGGCTGATTTTTATCTTATATCAGGCTAATCAAATTCTTTAGCTCTAGGTGTGATTGAAGGGAGGCCAAGCCAAAGGCAGAACCTCTGGGCAGAGCATGATGAGTTACGAACGTGCCAAAATCTACGAGGAATTCGAGTGTAAATGGGTACCTGTGTAGTGTGTTACCCAAGTAATGACCCTAGAAGAGGGGTTAAATAGGGTCTTTAGCAAACAATGGAAATTAATTTGAAATTAAAAGATATGCAATAAGATAATGAGGCAATTAAAATGAGCAATAGAAATAATAATAGAATCAAACAAATACAATTTAAATGGGATATGGATAGAGAAATTCAAACACTATCGACACAAAGAAGTAGCGTAGTTCGGATTCTCCTACTCCAAGACTCAAAATCCCTCTTAAGATTTTTCAAAATCTACTATGGCTCTTCCTTGTCGATGGAGAGCAATCCATTACAATAGACCACACAAGCTCTTTCTTGCTAAGTGAAATCATTTACTTAATCTTCTAGGGTATAACAACCATTTACAAATGATATAAAAGAATATTTGTAATACAATGGATATCTCTCAAAAAAAGAAACACAATTTCAAGCTCTCAATACTAGAGTTAAAGTTGAATCACAAGTTTAAAACTCAAGTGTATTGAATAATGGTAGATTGTAATGAATGTAGCTCAATAAATGCTCAAGTGTATTAGTGTATATTCATAAATGCAAAGTATATCAATATATAGAGAACATTTGAGCAATATAATTGTTGGTATGTAGTTGGATGCATTAAATACACTGAACTAGCCGTTGTATTCAAATTCAGCTTCTTTCAGCAAGCTGAAAATAATGTTTTAGTCGGCTGATGAAGTGCTCTAGAAACACTATTTCCTACTGCCATTTTCAACAGCCTCAAAGTGCACTTTCAGCAGTCTCAAAGTCAACTTTCAACATGCTCAAGGTGAGTTTTTAGCAAGCTCAAAAAGAGTTTTCGGCATGCTCAAATGACTTTTCAGCAAGCTCAAAGTTGGACATGTCTTTGAAGGATGTTCAATAAGATGCATAAAAGACTTATAAAAATGTTTGATCTTTGAAGAAAGTCCCTAAGGCTTTAAAACTTATTTCTTAGTGAAATAATGACCAAGAGATGATATGTATGAAAATGCATCATGGTCCTAATAAGCAAGTGAGCTTCAAACAAGTTATTCAAAAATAACTTTGACATATTAAGTCTTATATCTTACCAAGCTATAACTACCCCATTTCTTCATGCTTGCCTATGTCTTTAGGCTTTGAAGTTCTTCCTTCTTCTTCAATGAATGCTTTTCTCATGCCATTGTTGTTTTTGATGATTATTCCACAATGTGAATACTTTCCTTGTTTATGATAATCATCCTAAGCAACCACTCAATTTAGATGTTAGTATTTAACATCATTAATGATTTGTTATCATCAAAATTACTCGATTGCCCTTAGGTTAAAACCTTTAGGTCAACATGGTGTATGACGCCAAACTATCCCAATACGGCCAAACAGGTGGCCAATTAATGGTTGGACAATTACATAAAAATTGGGAATAACCCTTTTTCTTTGGGTTTTTTAATGATTCAGTAATTTGAAAACTTTATTTCAGTCAAGCACAATCAAAAGAGTAAATGAAGTACATGTGAGTGTAATCAAAACTCCCGTAAATAATTTTAAAGTAGCATTGATTGCGAGATACAAACAAAGCAACCAAACACAAGGGTTGATAAATGATTACAAAAGCTAATGCCTTGAGACTTCAACAAAGAAGAATCAATGGCCTTGGTAACAAGCTATGACCTAAGATTAAATAAGCTAGACTAGGCTATCGTAAGTTAAACTAAGGATTACACTAGGTTAGAGTAAATTTAAGGTAGTATTGTGTGTTCGGGGATCCTTTCTTCGTAGTACCTATATTTATAAAGGAATTGGAAAAAAGCAAAAAAGGATGTTTGGTTCTTGTGTTAATAGCCAAACATGCAATGCTCAGGCTTATCTTTTATTTTTTTTGTACAAACTTGAGTTTCTCTCTTCACATGTCACTTCTAAACTCCAAAAGGTCATAATGTTGCTGGATAACAGAGTGTTCAACATTACGTAAAAGCCATTTTTGGCTTTTGTTCTTACACATTGGAATTTGAGATGCTAAAAAATTCTTAAGAGGTAACATTCCTCTTCTGACACCACCAACCCATTCCTTTCTTGGGCTCTAGTCCAATCTGTTGACTTGCTCTGCCACTCCCTTTTTACATAAGTTAGGCCACTGTTTGGAAGGCCCAACCAATACTTTTTATTCTTTTGTGCACCTAGCATTTGGGCTAGTCATCAGACTCAGCCACCTATCATGCCAACATGGCCCAATGGTGTCCTGCCACATAGAATGCACATTTTTGGAGTTAATACAACCTAAGCAAGAATAGTTATTTGATTAATGGAGCTGAACTCGAATAACCATATACTCAGAGACTTGATTGTAACCCTATTTCATCAAGAGTGGTAGTAATAGGTGGTCTAAATTCGAAATAGTCCAAAAGAAACTTATGTGAGTGGGGTGGTGGGCCCCACCACTCCACTCACATAAAAATCACTCGGATATATTGTTTGACTATAGATTACGAAATTAGCATTTTATGATCTTAAGAGTTCAAAAAAAAATCAATGCATAAGTCAACTTATAGAAATTCAGGTTTTAGTGGATTCAAACAACTATTTGAGAAGTGAACATACTATTGATGACATTGAATCTGAATTTCATATAGCCAGAGGCACAATGGGGTACCCAGTTTCCAACTTGCCCATTGTGGTAAGTTCAACTTATGATAAAATGCAGAGAATCTGAAACTCAAACCATTGAAAAACCATATGTTTGAATTTTCATGAATCATAACTATACAAAATTTGTAAATATATATACACACACAATATATATTGTTATATATTGTCATTCTCAATCCATTAGCTAGTAATATGGTTCCTTGAAGATGATGACATAAATGATACAACAAATTGAAAATATAATGATGAAAACATCAAATGTAAGAGCAGACACTGCTTGATCACTGAGCTCCATGTTCCTTCCACCGAGACGGTCCACCATGTCCGGGACAGACTCATAGTTCTCTAAATCTTTCATGTATGGATCCTCCAACTTTACCTTCATCTTCTCAACTTCGCGACTCGCGGCCTCCTGAGCAAGCGACCAGTCGTAAAACCTACGCCTCTCTTCGTCACTCAACACATCATAAACTTCTTTTAATTGCATGAACTTGTCTGATGCTGCTTTCAGTGGGAGTGAAGTAGTGTCTGGATGATATTCTTTTGATAATCTCCGGTAAGCAGCTTTAATCTCCTCCAAATCAGCTTCTGCAGATACTCCTAAAAACCTGATATATCATCAGTACGAACTAGTGTTATCACTAACCTGATCAATTCATGAAAAGATTGATGTAAAGTATTTTATTTCTATTTTTCTAGATAAAGATTGAGTAATTAACCTTCTACCATGATGACCTTTGGTACACGAGGCTGTAAGGTAACTGAGATGTGTGCAATCACTCGCAAACTATACATATCATTTAATGTAAGTATATTGTGCATGTACACGCGCACACGAAGAGAGAAGCAACTCTTTGACAACCAGAAATTTGTCTAATGACCTATTTGCAGCATATATCTACACAATTAGTGTACTTTTTCTTTTCTTAATTTGTTGGTGCTTGTATTGAACAATCAAAAGTTGCTTTTTACCTTGTGATCCAATATTGAATGTTTTCCAAGAAATAAATGCTAGCCAACTATTGAACATATATATATATATATATATATATATATATATATATATAAGTGTGCACAAAAAATCAGTGCAACCGGAATTGTAAGAAACCGTACCTAAACCGAACTGAACCGTTCACTACGATTCCGGTTCTGGTTCCAAATTTTAGAAATCGTTCACTACGGTTTCAATTTCGGTTCCAAGTCAAGGAAATGGAACCGGAACCATTAGAAATATATATATATATATATATATATATAATTGAATAATAATAGCTTCTAAGTTCTAGTGTATTATATAAATATATATATATAAAGTATAAAATATATAAATAAATACTAATACATTCTAAATTCTAGTGTTTTATTTATATATAAAGTATAAAATATATAATATATAAATAAATACTAATACCTTCTAAATTCTAATGTTCTATTTATATATAAAGTATAAACTATATAATATATAGACAAATACTAATAGTTTCTAAGTTCTAATGTTATATATATTTATATAATATAATATATATAAATAAATACTAATAATTTCTAATATATTGTTATAACTAGGAGTGCACAAGTATGAGTGTGTATTTGTCAATGTTAAAAAAAAAATTGACAAGGAACCGTTGAAAAATCGGAACCGCAAAGAACCGGAACCGAACAAAACTCAACGATTCCAGTTCCGGTTCTGGTTCCATAATTAAGGAACCTTTGGAAATGGTTCCGATTCCGGTTCCACCAAGAACAGTAAGGAATTAAATCGTGTGCACCCCTATATATATATATATATATATATATATATATAGAGAGAGAGAGAGAGAGAGAGTTATTGTGGTAATTGCAAGTATATATGTTTACATCTTTTCATTTTAAGTTCTGTTTGTTTTCATGGAAAATAAAGCTCTTACATATCTTTTTTTTATTGAAAATGAGTGGATTGAAAAATCAATATCTCTTGACAATTTAATGAGTTGTTAATATGGGCATAACTTGAAAAACTAGTTTAGAAATAACATCCATCTAAAACAAACATTAGCCAAATCATAACATGCGGAGAAAGTGGTGCTAGCTATGCAAGCCATATACTAACTGATAGCAGCAGAAAAATGAAGAGCACACAAATGGGTATTAATTTACACACATATATATATGTATTTACATATGTATATATGCAAATATAGAACAAAGACTCACTGGTAGTGAGAATCAGATGAATTATATGCAAATATGGAACAAAGACTCACTGGTAGTGAGAATCAGAAGAATTGTTAAGCAACTCAGAGAACTTTTCACCCAAAAAGTTGTTGTCCTCTTCTGCTTTAAGTTGTTCTTGTGTTGGCTGTGTACTACTACTACTACCTCCTATCCAACCTTCATCCTCATTCTCCCAGTGAATTCTTGTATCAACTCCGGGCGGGGCCTTCTGTTGCCGGTCAGAGCCTTGCACGGCGAAAACTTGCAAGCCGCCGTAGTTTATTGATCTTATTGTTCTTTCTTTTTTAGTTACTGGCCATTGATCCTTGTATTGGAGGCTGCTTTTTTGGCTTCTAAGTAAGAGAGAGAATGAAGCTTGAGTAGGTGTTGTTGAAGCCATGGGTGGAAAAGCTACATAGTTTGGTTTTGGAAGTTGTAAACAGATGCTAATTTCACCACCTCCTCTTCTTTCTGTGGTTGACAATTGAGTAAGAGAGAGTAGGGCTTGTGCAGAAAAGTGTGGTTGAGAATTGAGTAAGAGAGTGAGGCTTGTGCAGAAAAGTTAAGCATGTAGTTTGTTTGTTTCTAAATGTCATCTGTTGAAGAGAGAAGGAAAAAAAAACTCTTGCCTCCACGTGAATGCGTGGTGTGCAACTTGGTTGGCCTTTTGCCTTGCATTATGTTTGCAAAAAGCCACATTTACTGATGTTCCCTCTCTCTCTCTCTCTCTCTCTCTCTCTCTCACACACACACACACTCACACACATAAAATGGTATGCAAGTCTGTTTGCGTGTAAGATTTACATGATTTAGTACTGCTATTTACAGTGCCTTCTTCTATATCTGTGATATTGACAGTCATATCATCTTCATTTTGGGCTTTTTCTTAGTTTTCGAGCACATAACTACTTAAGGCGCTGATCACTGATAGAAATTGTACAAGGGACAGGATGAGGAGGGGAAGATCATGAATTTGTATATTTCTACTCACACGCAGAGAGAGACACACACACACACACATCTATATATATATAGAGAGAGAGAGAGAGAGCTCTTCAATAATTTTTATTAACCAAAAATTTGTTGTCCCTCTTATACACTTGGTTTGAATCTTTCTATAGGCTTATTTTGAGACCTTAAACATGTCAAAACTACAGCTATATTCATATATGGTAGAGACTTAGAATAGGTATTAAAACAACTAAGATAACTTTCAAAAAAATACTCTAGAAACTATGAGAACTTTTATGCCAAATTCCCTTTACAAATTATTCAAAGCAAAAAAGCAATAAAAATGCATATGAATAAACTTCAGCTAAAATTGAAGTACTGTCTAAAAGGCTTAATTTTACAAATTATTCAAAGCAAAAAGGAATAAAAATGCATATGAATAAAGGCTTAATTCCACATATAAAAATATTTTCAAAATTTACTATTTTGATTGCATGTTGATGGGTCCATATTGATAAATTGCGGCTACATCACTGTAAATGTACTAATCAGTGAAAATTTGTTTCTATTATTTTCTTGTCCTTTTCTTAATTAAAGAAGATGCATTACCATGCTAAATTCATGAATGACTTCCCCACCCTTCTCTTCTTGTATTTTTTTTTTTTCTTTCTATTGTAAAAAGTGTCAATATGTTACACCTTTCTGTGATGGGACGCTTTACCTAAAGGGAAGGGCATAATAGTAGTTTTACATTACTTTTTCAAGAAAACAAAATTTTACAAAAAAATTTACGAGAAAATTAGGTAGTCATGAAAAGTTCTTTTTCCACAAAATTTTTCTTTCCGGCTATGTAAACTTATAAAATGTTAAATAATTTTTTTTCCTTTTTTACTATTTTTATCAAACAACCAAAATATATAAATTTATAAGTGAATGCAAATATTAACTCCCAAATAAAAATAAAAAATTAGCATGTTTCTATGGTGAGCTGTAGAGAGAGATTGCACAAGTACGGTGAGACCATAACAAATCCCCCAATCTATGGGGAGAAAAAGGCTCCCAGTGGGGGACTTGGCCTCTCTCTCTCTCTCTCTCTCTCTCTCTCTCTCCCCTCACGAAATTTTACTGCAATCTAACCCTTTCTCCTGAAAGTAACTCTTCTGTGATTTGTCTCGCACAGGTATTAATGATTTTATTTGATATTTTCTTCTTTCCCTTTTCATTTCAAGTTTCATGAATTGTTTCATTCGCTTTCTGCTGTGATTTTTCTCTTCATTTTTATTTTTTTATTCTTTATTCAATATGTGTAAAAATGATCTGATTTTAGCCACAATGTTGTTTAAAACTTGCCAAAATATTGGCTTTTTGTTGTATTTAAGCTTTATGTCAATTGTACATGGCCTCTAAACTTCAAATACATCACTCAGACTGGATGAGTTAATGAAAGAAATGCCATGCAAATCGCCCGGAATGATGATATATATATATATATATATATATATATATATATATGATCACATTTATTATTAGTTTTACTATGATTTCGTGGGAAAATGTTCTGATTTCTGAAGTATTGTTTAAGAAACACAATGGAATTGATCAATTTTCATGATCCAATCACTCACATAGTCGAACAATTTTCTTAGTTCATTGGGAAAATCACATCTTTTTTTTAGCATAATTGTGTAACAAGAGTTATGTCGTTGACCTTGTGAAGTTGGGAAAAGGTTTTGCTGAATTAAATATGTTTTAAATGTTTATTGAACACCAAACAATGAGTACAAACATCTACAAAATAGTTTTATTTATGGGGTCTCGTAAAATAAACATTGTTTATATAAATGCTTAAACAATAAACACTAAATATAAATAGTTATAAACGGACCCTAAATCATTGAGAAATTGCTCTGTAACAAAAATGGAAATGGAACAAGAGATGTATATGCATACAAGTGTTTGATAAATCGCTTAATTTGTAGCAAATAATGCTCTAGACTTGGTACAATTTTTTGAAGCTTAATTTGGTTCAACTTTTTGATAATAGTATTCTATTTTCTGTTAACTAGAAATCAAAAAATTATTCAGAAGTTGTTTGATTGTAGTTTTCTTAAAAATCTAATTAAAAAAAAGACTTGTTTTCATATATCTGACTTTTATAGTTTTTGAAAATTATTTCAAAAAATTAAACTAAACAAACCCTAAATTTTTATCTTTTTAGAAAGTATTGAGTTTCTTTCTCGTCACAGATTTCCCTCCAAGTCAATCAAATTTTCTTTTGGGAGAATAATTAAAGCTAAAACAAAAAAACTAAATATGCTCTTCTTACATGTTAAGAGATATTATACAAATGATGTGAGAGACACAGGTACCTCACTTACTCGAATTCTTGACTTTTTCATTATTGGTATCCAAAACCAGATGTGAAAAGGAGGCGAATTACTATCAAGTAAACAGCTCATTATATAATTTATGTCAAATCTTCTTAATCAATTTTCTTTTAATTGGTGAGATTCATGTGATTGATCCAATTTATATGAAATTAAGGCGAGTATGACGAGAGGACACAGATAAGGTGTCGGTTGTCACCATGTAAAAGAATTTGATTATAAGCACAATTCCATGAAAAATAGGTTGCTGGAGAGGTATGTCTAGCCACAAAAGTCAATCAGAAACTGTTGCACTTTCATTCTCATAATATCACCACATTAGAAACTTTTGTCATTACAATAAGATGATTGGTATAGACCAAATTAACACAAAACAAATATGACATTATCACTTTCTGTGGTTGTTAAGAAGTTTAATATTGATATTCTTTATTATTATTATTATTTATAATATAACAAGTGTACTGATTAGTTATTGGAACTATACAACGTGTTTCTTTGTATCACTATTATTTTTATTTTTTTTAGTAAATATCACTGACACCTCTTAAGTTTTGATGTATTGATACGTGACTACAACTTTGTGAATTTTTGTCACTATCCCTTGCGGTTTGTACCGTATATCACATACACCTCCTCCTACCAAAAGTACACTGTGTCAGAATACTTTTTAATGGTAAAATGACCATACTGCCCTTTGACTTCTAACCTAACACATTTGAATACTAACTTTATTCATTTAACCATGTCTAATGGACCAAAATACCCATTTGAATATATATATATATATATATATACACACACACACACACACACATTATATAATAGTGTAATGATCTCTTGTTCACCGATGAGCAATAAATTCATCCACATCAAGCACAGTAATCGTTAGATAATGTTAACACAAAATAAAAAAGTAATTAAATCTCTCTTTCTTTTTCTCTATCTATCTATATATACAATATACTATAATATATATATAAATAATTATTTATTTCCATAAATAATAATGTTAACATAAAATAAAAAAGTAATTAAATTTTTCTTTCTTTTTCTCTATTCATCTGTATATATAGACTATAATATATATAATCTAATATATATAATTATTTATTTTCATAAATAATAATATTAACATAAAATAAAAAATTAATTGAAATGACTATCAAGAAGAGTATTGTGATCTTTTTTATATTAAAATACATTTAAATAATCAGAGGCAATCAAGACATTTCACATATTAAAAAAATAAAAAAAACTGACAAAGAGTGTTGGTGACGAAAATTCAAAAAGTTGTAACCGCATGTCAATATATCAAATCTCAGGGGGTGAGAGTGATATTTACCCTTTTTTTTTTGGGAAACCGGGGTATTCGGGACTTTACCCCAACTAATCTCTAAGACACCGTGTAAATAGGGATGGCAACGGGGCGGGTATGCCAAAACCCTACCCCGCCCCGTTAAGGAAATACTTAATCCATCTCCCGTTAAGAACCCTAACGGGTTTGTGGTAAGCATACCACCACCGCCCCATTTAGAGAAAAAGAGGAATAACAAAATCCTTAAAATTCTTTGTTTTATTTGCTTTGAATTCGATGTTTGAGCTAAATGTACCCAAATGATGATACAACACTCTTAAAGTCAAAACCCCAATATATAAGACCAAAGAAAATGACACAAACATACATACATACGTAGATGGAGATAGAAATAATTTTGGTCTTCAAGAAATTTTTTATTATAGATCCATTATGTACACAAGATTGAAAGAGTTCTCTTTTAGCCGTAAGATAAAGAGAGGAATAGAGCAGAACAAGGTAAACCCTAGTGGTTGCCATATATTTAGTATACCATATTTATATAAGTAATATAATAATAAAAGAAATGGCACACTTCATATAATTATGTCACTATTAGATATATATATATATATATATATAATCGAGGCGGGGCGGGTACTAGGCGGATTTTCTTAAAAAAAACCATACTCGCCCCTACTCCTATTAGGGGCGGACAAAATTCCCTCCATTAGGGGCGGAGCGGGGTGGAAACCCACAGGGGCGGAGGAAATTGCCACCCCAACGTGCAAAACACCCCCTTCACACGACTCGAGACAAATAAAGCTTGTATTACTATAGTTGTAATGTGAATTATGTTCAACTTATTTTCTTTGCTCTTATGAATCTTACTCTTTAGGTTGAATATTTGCAATGGATTCCTTTAAAGGACAAGGAGGCATTCAGATGCTACTATCAGCAGAACAGGAGGCCCAACAAATTGTATCTGCTGCTAGAAACTGTAAAATTATATATCTATATGTATATTTCCCAGGGTTATAGCTATAAGTTGTTGTGGATTAATCATCTGGTAATCTTTTGTGCTTCAGTGAAACTGAAAAGGTTGAAGCAGGCTAAAGAAGAAGCCGAGAAGGACGTGGCACTCTATCGTTCCAATTTGGAAGCTGACCACCAAATGAAACTTTCCGATGTATGTAATACGGTGTTAAACCAACATCAATCACCATAATCATTGTCATTGTCATTGTCACTGTCATGATCTTCATCTTTGTTGTAGTGATTATAGCATTATCATGAATCACCACAACATCTTTCTATTCTAAAGATTAGTTTTGCCTTTTGTCATTTGAATCACAAAAAAATTCATTATTCTTCTTGTTTTGTTTTGATTATAGACAAGTGGGAGCTCTGATTCAACTGGACAAAGGCTTGAAGAGGAAACTGGAACGAGGATTCAGAGCTTGAAGGAGACAGCTTCGAAAGCTTCCCCAGAGATCGTCGAGTTTCTCATGAAGCATGTCACAATTGTGAAAATTTGATGCATGCATGAAGGTTAGTCAAATCGTTTCATCTTTTAACATTGTGAACTATTTCATCTTTACTTCAGATTTTAGTTTCAGAGCCTTGTGTTTTTATATATATGGTTGGTACAACAGGGAAAGTTGCATACCTAAAACCTGAACAAGAATTTTTCTGTGTAACTGTTCCAAGGCTTCATTGATTTGGTTTGAAATTCTTATTATTTATGTGGACTAAGCATTACATTACACAGTCTTGAAAATGTTCAGTATAATCTGTCATGTTGTGGGTCAAATTTTGTCTCGGCTTGGGTTTGGGAGGCAGCGCTCTTAGAAAATATTTTATGAACCGTTTTTTACTTGCAAGTCTTAAACCTTGATTAGGACTCTCTTGTAGGTGTATATGAGGGCATCTAGGAATTAGAGTAGAATTATAAGGAAACACTGAAAATCGTTGAAAGAGAACGAGAGCTGGGGTTTGGGGTTGAAAGTTGTAATCTCTTGATTTTCGTATAGTGAAAACTTTCGCCAGATCTTCGCCGTGAACGTAAGCACATCGCTGACCCATATAAATTCTCGTGTTCTGTGTGTGGTACTTTTTTCATTTTCTGTTGTGTTTCGTTATTGTTGTTTGGTCTGTGATAATTTTCAAGGTGTTGAAAATAACATAAATCGGATATTACATTTGTATTTCTTTCTTGTCTTCCAGTGACAGTATTGGGAAGCCAAGAATATAGACGATCATCAGGAATAAAGAAAGAAGCAGCGCAGAGCTGGCGGACGAATGAAATAAGTATTTGTTGTCTTTCATTAGATGCATTTCCTTGAAACACGAGTGTCTTGTTATCTGGCTCAGCAAATATGGTTTCCACTATATTTCTTAGGGGGGTGACCTATTTTGGAAGCTTGGAATTTTGTTCTCATTCCTTATTCTATATTTGATGCTCAAACTAGTTCAGGAGAGACTTTAGTAGATGTTTCCAATACAAAGAAATGAATTAGTTTGTTATTGTTGGCAATTATTTTGTTATTCACAAATTTATACCTACCTAAAAATGGTAGTCTAGGGTACGTGGCTCCCGTCATATGCACAGTCATGCTTCCATGTTTAGAAAGATTATTTCCTATTTTGAACTCGTGACCTTCAGGTCACAATAGAACAACCTTACCGTTGCATCAAGGCCTGCCCTCAAGATTTTACCTAGCCAAGGGCTAACCAAATTGGCATAATGCCTCTAGATATATATAACATGTCTCATGTTCAACACCTAGTTGTTTTAAACACTTGACCTTGAATATGGTGTGCATTTTAGATTTTTTGGAACAGAATAAGTTCAATCTTTCTCATATTTCCATCAACTCTATGTTTTGACCAAGCTTGAATCACATCTAATTCCTCATGTTTAAGAACAAGCAGGCAATTCTCAGTTCTTCTTTCCCCTACTGAAGTATTTGCCTCTATTACAACTCCAAAGGCTTAAAAGTTTCAAATTTTCTTTCTTCTCTCTTCTCTTCTGTGTGCAAATGTATTGGCTTTAGTCAAACACTAGGCACTAGTTATAAAATCTTCTCTTCTATTCAGTTTTCATAAATTAAGAATATATGTTAAGCATCACCTCCTACTACTACTTAGAACACACTATTAAAAAGTTATTGTCTTATTGGAATTATACTGAGTAGTTATTATCATGTTTCATAACCAAGCAAACTACACTGAAGTTATGTTTTGAACTAAATTTCCTCCAAATCCAGTCCCGAAGAGCCGCTTCAGTGCCCCCAAACGCAACATCAATTGAGACCTGTTATATATATCTAGAGGCATTAAGCTAAAATGTAATTCTCTTTATGTTTATAGTTCACACACACATTCAGCTAGTCAGGCATCGTATTGGATAAGACTATGTATCAGTCTAAGATCTGTGCTGCTCACTCACCAACTCTCTAATCACAGATCTTGCCCTCAAGTGTGATCCAGTTCGAATTATCGATCTCGTGGATCTGGGATCTATAGATCAAACCTCCTGCCACCTCTACCACACCGTTGACCATCTTAATACCTTGCCTAATGAGAACTACCTTGTAAAAATGATCTTCTAACCCGACGTTGAATTATGTTCAACTTTCATGTCCAAGTATTAAGCACAAACATAATTTAGAAATGAGAACCTCTGAAACTAATGCATCCAGATCTGAAGATGATATGCACAAACTGGATTTCACCAACAACACATGATTAAAGGCTCTAACATTCCTACATATTTCCACCTGAATTCCTAGGTTGACGTACATTTGAACATTTTTTCTATTCCAATAAAACAGTCCAACTGTCACCTTGTTCATGATGCATCTTGTTCTATTCATTATGAACTTTTTAGTATTTAACCTTTATTTTTACGTTTTTTATGGTAGAACTATCTTTTTCTGTTAAAATGACTAAACAACTTCAGATGATGTCAGTATTAGATCATGCACATCCAATTTCAATTTTGCAAATGTATATATATATATATTATGTTTCCAACATATCACAATGGACAGCATTATGCCTATTTCCCCCTTCCATTTTCTAGTTTTAGCTCAAGCAATCCAAAATTAAAAGCCATCTACAGAATGGAAAAAAAATTCACCTTGGCCAATCCGCAGCAATATTTGCTTCAGCAGGAGTCATCTTTACACACGCTCCCCCCAACTCCCAGAGAAAACAAAAATATTACACCATGACTTTAATGTCTGAACCGCAGCTCCGTTACACTAATTGCCATCTTCCAGAATAGAGTAGAAAAGTTGTTCCTAGTCACATTTAATAGTCACCTGAATATACTGTAAATGTTAAGTAATTCTGCCCATATTTACCAAAAGTATAAAAAAACTTCACGTTCTCTTTCCTTTCATATATCTCCAAGTTTTTTTCTTTTTCTGCCACCTTAATACTGCCATTTTCTCAAATTTCCACTTTCGATATTTTTGCCGATCCTTCAACCAGCCAGAATAATCCTTCCCTCGCTTGCATTCAACAAAATCAGCTAAATCGTCAATATCAGGTGATTTTTTTGGGCACTCTAGTATGCACTTGAGATAAATCTCCCCATTGCAGGTTTCCTCTGTTTCCTCCTCTATGCCAACAACACATTCCATGTTATTTGCAAATGAGGAAATTGCTAAAGCATTTGTTTGCCCATCTTCACTTTCTGTAGAGTCGGTTGCAACAGGAGCCGCACTGCCAAAAAATGTGATAAAAATAAGACAAACAAAAGAAGATAACAAGATGATACATTTTGGTAAAGAGAATTTAGGCAGCTGTCTACACAAGTTTTTAGTGGAAATACTGACATCAAAACTCAAACTTATTTGTTTCAAACACAAACAAAGATTCCTAAAAGAAAGACAATTTGTATAATAGCCAGCCAAGTTTTGTAGAAACAGAATCCACAAAAAAAAACCTAAAAGAAGTTTTTCCTTTATTGGAAAATTAGTACCTTCTTTAACAAGACAAATTATTCCGTGCTCCAAATACTAGCTTTTATTATGTTTTAGATATCCAGTACATGAAATATTCCCCCTTTTACCCCATACATTAAATATTTTCCCCTTTGAGAAGAGTGACAAGATCAAGCAAATTGGAAGGTGGTCTTCTTTTTTAATAGATTAATCTTAAATGAATACCTGGAATAGTATCATAAAATAGCTGCATTACTGGCTTAACAAACACATCTATTATTTGGATTCAAATGGATCGCAGGTGATCTGAATCCAATTCGATCATCAAAACCTTCAACGCGATAAGATGACAAATCCACAAAAACTAATCCAAATAAAAAATTATTGACAATCTGACCAAACAAGCTTTAATAAATAAAAATTCGAGAACAATTTTTTAGGAACTAAACAAAAATTTAGAAAAAAAAAAATTAAAACCATGCAAATCTCAACATAACAAAACCAACAAGACGGCAAACCAACTGAAAACAAACTAAATCTATCCAAAGAGATTCAAGTATTCTTAGGGACAACTTACTAGCTGATAACCCCAGTACTTATTTTTATAACCAATAACCTTCCCATTACATTAAAATTTTGAAATATAATTCTTCAATATATATACATAGATCATTTAATGATAAATTATTTCAGATGCTCCTACATTCAGCAAAGGATAAAGGCATTCTGCTCTTCCTATGGAAACCAGCTATATATAAGAAGATATATATAACAGATAATTATGACTTCCTTTAGCAGCACATCCAGGTGAAAGTAATGGAAAAAGAAAAAAGAAAATAAAAGAAAATGTCACGTATGAAAAAATTGAAGAAATCCATCCAGAGATCCACTTCTCGATTGAATAAAGAAAAGGAAAAAGAAAGAAGCTCCCAATAATAAGGAAGCATGAAAATTCCTATCCAGGGAAAAATTAAGTTTGTATCGTCAGTCAGTGGCAAGATTTTGCATTACGTAATATATAACATACAAAAAAGGAGAGAGAATGTAAGAAAGCAGCTCAAATGCTGAATGTGTAATAGTAAAGCTTTTGACAACGTTGTTGAGATTGTTTTGGATCAGCCAAGGGTACTCAAATCAACCGAGTGAAACCAATCAAGTAACAGTCAAAATACCTAGCCAACCAGATTTGAGTCATGAAACAACTGCACTAAGCTTAAAGATATAAAGAAGAGCAACAAATTAGAAAAAGATTATAGTCCACCCATTACGAAGATTGGAGGAGTTAATGGAAGGGAATGGAGGAAGGATGGAAGAGGCATCCTTAAGGAAGGAATTTTTTCTTTCGCTCTTTTTGTTTGGTTTAGTCATCAGTGGAAGGGAAGAGGAGGTTTTGAAATATGATTTAGTCCAAAGTACAGTGCTATTATGCATAAAATGCAAAAAATAGTAAGATAAAACTTGGATAATTGCCAAATTTCAGGGATTAAAATAAACATTGTGGCCAAGTAAAAAAGAATTCCTGAACTAGAAAAAGACAAAACTTGGATAACAGCCAATTTTTCAAGATTTACAACAAGCATCATAGTCAAGGCAAAAGCAGTCACCTAACACGTCCATTAGAGGAAATTTCTCATTTTGCAACCTCTGAGAGTAAAAGAGCAGATGGTACCAGCTTTTTTGAGGTATCAACCAGCAGAAATGTTGAAGATAAGTTGCAAAGCAAACAAATATAAATATCACCAAGCAAATCACAAACTAAACCTTATTAACAGATAGAAACCGTTTTCTGAATAATTAAACATTACATCACAAAAAGAAGAAGATTACTACATTTTTCTTTCCAAAGATGACAATGCTTGACGTATGAACACCATGGTATCATATTTTTAATTGAAGTAGAAAATAGCATAGAAGTGAACATCCAATAGACTACTAAACAGAGCTCAAGCTGCAACAAGAAAATGATTGCCAATCAAATTTGAGTTTTTTTACATTTGATTGCATTCCATGGGTCTTTCCATTATGAGTGCTCTCCCAATTCAAGAAGACGGAAATCGCCGGTGCTAAATTTTGGGCAATCCTAAACAAATGATAAAAGGGGGCACATCTATACAGGAAAAAACTCATAAAGAAATCCAAGGTAAAAGTTTCAGCAGAATATTGACAACAAACAATTTACTCTTCATATTCATACAAATCATCATCATCATCATCCTTGCCTTAATCCCATATGAATGGGCTCGGCCACATGAAGAACTTGTATTTTTCTGGCTATTAGTTAATATGATATACACAAAAATATCATGTACCTCAAGTATAGCGTCTGGATTTTCTGGAATTTTGATGCAACTATTTTGCCAGATCTTTGGTCCAACACAGCCTGCATAATAAGTCAGTACTTTAGGGGGAAAAAAACAATAAAAAAGGAATATATTTAGATAAGGCACAAAGGGGTTGAAAATACACCTCTTGGACATTATCAGTGGGTAATACAATTGCAAGGGATTTTGATCTTGAAGTAATCAATGATTTCAATGTCTCTATATTACCCTCTTCAAAAATAAATAGATTCATCAATGTCATCAATGCCAATATACAGCCTTTCACCAAGAAGTCAAGCCCATAACCAAAACTTAATGATAGCAGGCCTAAAAGATGCAGAAGCATCATCTTGGACTCCTTGTACCGTATCGGGTGACCTTCCATCATGTCATATAATGACTTCTGGATTGGTAAACAGATCTTAAATTGTTGAAAACAGCTGATAATACCCACTATAGAATCATATTCCTTACATGAAGAGAAGTTCTTTAAGGTTCTCGGACAACCCAGACCACCACTATGCCTTAGGCACCGAATCGCTTGTAACAGTGAACTGCTCATTAACTTCAATATAGAAGCAAGAAAACATATATCTTGTGGACTAGTATCCCCATTGGTAGTTAATGCAGTATCATTAGTGCCACCAGAAAAAGCTTCCAATATTATAGAGCTCAATATCGATAAAATCTCATCTCTGTATGATATGTCAAGAACAAATTGGCTATCCTTCATGTATGCAATAGAGGAAGTTACCAGATCAGATTTTTCTCTTGAGAAAATGTTGTATATATGTGAATGCCAAGAGTTGTCTAACTTGGTAATTATATGAATAACTTTATTTCTTGTTACTTGCTGAATATAAGACTCAAAAGATGGTTGAATGTTTTCCCCGAAAATAGTTGAATTCTCAAAACAACCTCCAGCACCTGTAGGATGGCTATCCATTTGCAAACTAGACATGTGTTTTGTGTACAAGATGACTGACCTTTCAAATGCTGATAGGTAGCAATCCATAAGTCTAAGGTCTGGTCTCATATTTTCCAAACCCATGCAAATACCATTTACTTCAGAAACCAACGAAAGCAGGTGTGCCTGGAAAAATTTTGGTGCAGAAAGCAAGATAGGATTGAGAAGCATTGACATGGCTGCAGTTAGGCTTAGTTCAGAAGATCTACAATCCTTTCGATGCAGCAAAAATAATCTGTTGAGAAAATGTTCAAATGCTTGCTCGTCAAAAAATGATAAAGAAAAATGAGCAGAGATCACCTCCATCACACTTCCAATATCCCCACAACTACTGTGGCACATATATTGCATTTTACTAGAAGAAGAAACAGAATCAATCAGCTTAAGATATTCTCTTAATTGTCCATGCACCAAAAGCTCATCTGCAAACACCTGAAGAAAAAAATTCTGCATTAAAATGTGCAAGGCACCAACAAAACTCGCACACCAGTACCTGACTGGAGAAGAAAGCACATAAAAAAATTTTAAAATAAAACATAAAAAAAAATGTGACCAAAACTTAAGATAACTCTGAAACAAAACCAAACTCACAGAATAATATGTAAAGATGCCCAAAAATGATTTCCATCCAAAAGAAAGCCATACAACATATTCAGCATAAGAACCCACAAAAAAGAGTATGAACATACGACTAGATTAAGTCAGCCTGGTTTTCTTTTGGAAGAAAAAATTTTGTACTACTATCCCATTGAAGGTCTTAAAAAATTTTCTTTTACCTGTGTCTAATGTTAAACTCCTTTACCCTGGAAATAAAAACGAAAAGATCAGAAATGAGAAATCCAGATTCATTGAGAAAAACTAACATATATATTAATTCTCACCACCTTATGTGTCATGTAAATTGATTAAATGAATGAACAATGAAAAAAAAAATTTGCAAAGAGAGAGTGGAAATTAATATTTTCTCTGCTAGTTGGCAAAAACATCAAAATGCATGTCCATGCATCCTATTCCTCTATGTATAATCTAAGATACAATCAATATATGATACAGAATGCCGCTTGATAATGAATTCAATATCAATAGTGACCTTGAATTTTTAATAGGTTTTCAAGGAACAATTTGTTACATTAACACATAAATATATACATGCTTTAATAAATAATTTTGTCCTGCTATACTAATACAACAATACCTACAAAAAAGAGAGATACTCTTGTATTGTCGATCAATGAAATGATTCGCACTTAAAAACCAAAAGCGCCATTTTTGAAAATGTAATAAACAATATTAGTTAATTTAGAGACACCAATAAGCTATTTGAATATTGCAACATATAACACCTTCTGAAGGATTTTATTTGCTTTTCAAAATGAGTGTCTGTGCATGCGAAAACATGGATGTATAGAATTGATTTTTGCCCCAGGAACACAAAATGAGTGTACAAAACATATCGGACCACACTTTCAAAACTTAAGAATAAGAATTTCTTATGAGTAAGATCTTCAATTTTTTATAAACTATGTTTCCACCAAGAGTCTTGGTTAGAGATAGGCATATCTCATTTTAACAATGACTAAGCCAGCAAACAAATGTGGGAGAAATGGAACTTAACCCTCTTTTTCTTTATGACTGACTAATCACTCCCCGAACAAATCCTATCCTTCATATTATTTCTATTTTTTATTTATTATTTTAATTGAATATAATACTTTTAATGACCTAACATACAAATCAATGATGCATATTACTTCACACATAAATTTTATAGCAGCTATGTATTGCTCATGTCCCATGTGTTTTAAGATTCATGTATCTATAGAACAAGACAAAATCCGTGTCATAAACTTCAATTGTATTAAAGTCATAAAAGATGACTTTTTCATTTTTCAGTTGTTCTAGCACGTGGCAATACGAGGCATAGCCACTTATGTTTCACCTATGAATAAAAATATATTGCTTCAGAAACACCAAATCCGATCACCAAATAACAAAGAGAAAAATCACACATAATTGATGTAAAATTACAAGCCAAATACATCATGTCAAATTTTCTAATTATGAGCATTAACAAATATTCATTTCAACACAGCAAGCACCTAACTCCTGAGAAAAAGTTGTGTAATTGTATAAATGTCTACATGTATAGATGTATGATTCAACTTAAGTTTCTCATGTGTAACAATTGACTTAATTCTATTTCTTCTTCTTGGTAAGATGCTGAGAAATCAGAGTTCAAATGAATAAGAATAAGTTGGAATTGTTAAATTACCTCAAGCATTGCGCACAAAAAAGGAAGGCACGGATCAGAAGGCTCTAAGAAATGCAAGGAAGCAACAAAGTCTTCTGTAAAGGAGGTAGTACAATCAGTAAAACCGAATGTGCATTCACGAGAAACTAACTTCTTAAAGCTGACAGTATTTTTTCCATTTCCTGCATTTAAATCCAGTGAACATAACTTTCTGAGCATCACCAGAAGAACTTGCCCATTTTTCAAAAGAAGATGTTGTTCAGGCACAAGCAAGTTCAAGATGGCCATAGAACATCTTAACTGCAAATTTAGCACTTCAGCAGCAGCCCATGTATCTGAATGCAAGCTAGCTTGTCCACTGGCTCGACTTGCAGAAACATCAAGTAAAGCAGAGAAAAACTGTTCAAACCTCTTTAAGAGTCCTTCAAACAGTATATCAGAGAGACTACATATGTCTTTAAATGTTACCCTGATCTGACAATTATCAATTTCCGTCTCCACATAATTTGAATCAGCTCCATATTTTAAAGGTTTTGAAGACAAATGAACAAGCAGACAATATAAACCTTTTAGTAGTGGTGGCTTTAAACCCTGAAATACAGGAAAGTTAAAAATCAAATCATAATAATTAGAATAGAGAACCCTACTTAGAATAAAATGAAACAAGGACGCATTCATCAGAATAAATTGCACAGAAGATCCATCCAGACTTCATATTGTTTCTAAGTGTTTCTTCACTGAAGAATAGATTCACCAGAAATATATTCCACATCATATTAAAGATTGGTTGATGAATCCGATGATTCTAATTCCAGATTCCAAAAATTATAAAGTACCTTCATTATTGCCTTGTTACTCACAAGAACCAAATAACAATGAAATCTATAGCATCACAAGCTAGCAGGCATGCAAAAGCGTTTAGATGTATTCAACAAACATTTTCCTGTTTCCTGAATCCTGCATTCTCTACAAGTCATTTCCTGCATTTTCTACCCAAAAAAAAAAGTGCATTTACAGCATTTTCTATTTATTTGGAAATTCTGGCGCTCTCCATTTATTTTCCAAAGCACAATTCCTCATTTGAAATAAAAAAGAAAACATGGGTGATTCTTAGTAAACAGTGAAGAAATGCTTTCCATACTTCCTTTCTCACACAAATTTAAAAAATAAAATGCAAGAGGTTATGCAAAAGGAGGTTACTTCCTATAAAAGCTCAATATATATATATACAAACACACACAAGCATGATCATAGACATATCTATATATGGAAGTGCACTGATTCAGCAAATACATCAAGAAATCCAAGTCTTATCCGCAACTCGTGAAAATTAGAAAAAGGACAAAATAAACCAGAAAATGAACAATTAAGTGCGAGAGAGAGAGAGGATACCTCAGGAGCTTTAATGGCTGATAGCAGGTTCTGGAAGATCAGTGAAGATGACGAATGCTCACAATCTAGGGTTTCATCTGATGAGTTGAAACGCATATCTTTTGTGGAATCCATCTCTAAAGACAACACTCACACAGACATATCCGAGACGCTGATGGGACTGGAGTCTCTGGACCAGGGGTTGTCTTTGGCAATTGACGCTTTTTCGCGCTAATTTGGGGTTGGAATGACTAGAAGGCCATTAATTTGAAAATATTCGGTAACAAAAATAATTTATTTTCTCTCAGTGGTTAGAGATTTTGATTTTAGTAAAACTTTTAATCAAACCTCAATATTGGGGTTTTGAGCAGGTAAATCTAAAAATTTATAGAAATGGGTTATTTATAAAAATATAAAAAAAAAAGTATTTATAAAAGGTATTTTATACGATGTACATCAACTCCAAACACAAGTTATGTGTCATTTCTAAGGGTTGGTTATTAAATACTCGCCATTACTGCTTATGTTGTATAGTTGAAGTGCAAAAGTGCTTTTGATTCTTTTAATTTGTATTTATAACAAAATAAAATAACTTTTTAGTTGTAGGGATTTTGTCAAATTTGGAGTTTTTGACAAGCTGAGGTAAAAGTACTTGCATGATAAGTCACATTGATCTTTTAGAGGTAAAGTACTTTTTTTTTTTTTTTTGACAATTCTATGCACCCAAAAAATATATGTAAAAAAAAATGCTTATTGCAAGCTGGTACTCTAGTTAGTAAATTCGCAAATCATACGAGAATTATTCACATACATACATTTTTTTTTAAAAAAGTATTTCCATTTGTCGTTTATGTGTGTGATTTTTCATTCAATTTGTGAGAGAAAAAAATATTGAAAAGGGTTAGAAATAGTTAAGACTAAATAATTTCTTTGACATTTTTTTTTCAATAAGTAATTTCTTTGACATTTTGAAAAAGTGTGTTTACAATTACTATCATAAAAAATTTAAAATAAAAAGGGTTATATAATCTTATCATTATTTGTACAAAATGGCAGTCTCGGATTTATATCTATTCTCACACATGATAGTTTGAGCAATTTGTCAACACCAAGCAATGACCCCTATATCTCCTAGTATAGTAACCTATGTGTCTCCTCCACTGAACACTACCTGGAACAAATTCATTAAGACATGTGAGTTAGCAACTTAGCATGAATCGTACGTTTATCATAGAGGTTTGTTTCCATTAATTATTAGAGTTTGTTTGGCTAATTTTTATCTTATATCAGGCTAATCAAATTCTTAGGCTCTAGGTGTGATTGAAGGGAGGCCTAGCCAAAGGCAGAGCATTGATGGGTTGCAAATGTGCCAAAATCTACAAGGAATCCAGGTGTAAATGGGTGTGTGTGTGGTGTGCGAAGCCAAACTATCCCAATATGGCCAAAGAGGTGGCCAATCAGTGGTTGGACGATTACATAAAAGTTGGGAATTACCCTTTTTCTTTGGGTGTTTTAATGCTTCGGTGATTTGAAGACTCTAAATCAGTCAAACACAATAAAAAGAGTAAATGAAGTACGTGTAAGTGTAATCAAAACTCCCGTGAATAATTTTAAAGTAGCATTTATTGCAAGATACAAACAAAGTAACCAAACACAAGGGTTGACAAATGATTACAAAAGCTAATGCCTTGAGACTTCAACGAAGAAGAATCAATGGCCTTGGTAACAAGCTATAAGCTAAGATTAACTAAGCTAGGCTAGGTTATCAAAAGTTAATTAAGGATTACACTAGGTTGGAGTATATTTAAGGTAGTATTGTGTGGTCGAGGACCCCTTTTTCGTAGTACCTGTATTTATAGAGGAATCGGGGAAAAGCAAAAATGGATGTTTGATTCTTGTGTTAATACCCAAACACGCATATTGTCCATGTGATAGTATGCCTTTAGGCTTAGGCTAAGAAACATTCCTTCTATGTGCAATACCAATACTCAAAATGCTCAGGCTTGTCTTTCCATTTTTTTGTGCAAACTTGAGTTTCTCTCTTCACGTGACACTTCCAAAACTCCAAAAAGTCATAATGTTGCTGGATGACAACATGTACAACATTATGTAAAAGCCATTTTTGGCTTTTGTTCTGACACATTGAACTTTGAGATGCTCAAAACATCTCAAGAGGTGACATTCCTCTTCTGACACCACCAATCTATTCATTTATTGGACTCTGGTCCAATCTGTTGACTTGCCTTGCCACTCCTTTTTTGCATAAGTTGGGCCACTGTTTGGAAGGCTCAACCGATACTTTTTATTCTTTTGCTCACCTGGCACTTGGGTTAGTCATCATACTCAACCACCTATCATGCCAGAATGGCCAAATGGTGCCCTGCCACGTAGAATGCACATTTTTGGAGTTAATAGAACCTAAGCAAAAATAGTTGTTTGATTAATGGAGCTGAACTCAAATAATCATATACTCAGAATGATTTGATTGTAACCCTATTTCATTAAAAGTGGTAGTGACATGTGGTCTGAATCCGGACTAGTTCGAAAGAAACTTATGTGAGTGGGGTGGTGGGTTCCACCACTCCACTCACATAAAAATCACTTGGATGTGTTGTTTGACTACAAATTACGAAATTCGAGTTTTCTGATGTTAAGAATTCAAAAAAATCAATGCATAAGTCAAACTATTTCTATCTTATAGAAATTCAGGTTTTAGTAGATTCAAACAACTATTTGAGAAGTAAAGATACACAATACTATTGATGACATTGAACATGAATTTCATATGGCCAAAGGCATAATGGGGTACCTAGTTTTCAACTTGCCCATTGTGGTAATTTAAACTTATGATAAAATGTAGAGAATTTGAAACTTGAACCATTGAAAAACCATATGTTTGAATTTTCATGAATCATAATTATACAAAATTTGTAAATATATACACACACACAATATATATTGTTATATTATCATTATCTATCCATTAGCTAGTAATATGGTTCCTTGAAGATGATGACATAAATAATACAACAAATTGAAAATATAATGATAAAAACATCAAATGTAAGAGCAGACACTGCTTGATCACTAAGCTCCAGGTTCTTTCCACGAAGACAGTCCACCATGTCCAAGATAGACTCATAGTTCTCTAAATCTTTCATGCATGGATCCTCCAACTCCATCTTCATCTTCTTAGCTTCGCAACTCTTGGCATCCTAAGCAAGCGACCAGTCATAGAACTTACGCCTCTCTTTATCACTCAGCACATCATAAACTTCTTTTAATTGCATGAACTTGTCTGATGTTGTGTTCAGTGGGAGTGAAATTGTGTCTAGATGATATCTTTTGATAATCTCCAGAAGAAGCTTTAATCTCCTCCAAATCAGTTTCTGTAGATACTCCTAAAAACCTGATATATCATCAGTACCGACTAGTGTTATCACTAACTGATCAATTCATGAAAAGATTGATGTAAAATATTTTATTTTTATTTTTCTTGATAACAATTGAGTAACCTTCTACCCTGGTGACCTTTGGTACACGAGGCTGTAAGGTAATTGAGATGTGTGCAATCACCCGCAAACCATACATATCATTTTAGTATAAGTATATTGTGCATATACATACACACACACACGAAGAGAAAAGCAACTCATTGGGAAAACAACCAGCAATTTGTCTAATGACCTATTTGCAACATATATCTGCACAATTAGTGTACTTTTTCTTTTCTTGATTTGTTGGACCTTGTATTGAACAATCAAAAGTTACTTTTTACCTTGTGATCCAATATTGTACTTTTTCTAGCAACAATTTAAATACAGATTGAAGAAATAAAAGATATGTTAGCCAACTATTGAACATATATATACACATATATAGAGAGATAGAAAGAGAGAGAGTTATTGTGGTAATTGCAAATATGGTCACTCACATTTATGACTCAATTTGAAATCTGCCACAAAAATTGAATAAAAAAAAACTTGAAGAAAAGAGTATATATGTTTACATCTTTTCATTTTAGGTTCTGTTTATTTCTATGGAAAATAAATTTATTACTTATATTTTTTTTATTGAAAATGAGTGGATTGAAAAATCGATATCTCTTGACAATTTAATTGGTTGTTAATTTGGGCATAACTTGGAAAACTAGTTTAGAAATGACATCTATCAACAAAACAAACATTAGCCAAATCATAACATGTGAAGAAGTGGTGCTAGCTATGCAAGCCATATATTAACTGATAGCAGCAGAAAAATGAAGACCACGCAAATGGGTATTAATTTACACACACACACACACATATATATGTATTTACATATGTATATATGCAAATATAGAACTAAGACTCACTAGTAGTGAGAATCAGATGAATTGTTAAACAACTCAGAGAGCTTTTCACCCAAAAAGTTCTTGTCCACTTTTGCTTTAAGTTGTTCTTGTGTTGGCTGTGTACTACTACTACCTCCTATCTAACATTCATTTTCATTTTTCCAGTGAATTATTGTATCAACTCCGGGCAAGGCCTTCTGTTGCCGATTAGAGCCTTACACGATGAAAACTTGTAAGCCGCCGTAGTTTATTGATCTTGTTGTTCTTTATTTTTTAGTTACTGGCCATTGATATTTGTATTGGAGCCCGCTTTTTTGGCTTCTAAGTAAGAGAGAAAATGAAGCCTAAGGTGCTATTGTTGAAGCCATAGGTGGGAAAACAAATAGTTTGGTTTTGGAATTGTAAACAGATGCTAATTTCACCACCTCCTTTTCTTTCTGTGGTTGAGAATTGAGTAAGAGAGTGGGGCATGTGTAGAAAAGTTAAGCATATAGTTTGTTTGTTTCTAAATGTTATGCAATGCGAGCATGCATAAAATTAAGAAGTTTGGACCTACTATCTTTTTGTGTGTGATGATGGTAGGCTTCTTAGAATACTCCATAATTTACCACGTACTAGATATATGCAATCATAGTTTCGCATGCACCGAATAATAATTTGAAAAGTTTCCTGGAATGACTTTAAAGGGATTCAAACTGACTGCTAGAATGTGAGGTGAAAGTATTTGCCATTAGACTATTGTATTAGGGATGACAATTTGGTCTGCCTGGTAGGGAATCATCTCCTCCTACCCTGTTTAAACTGATTATGGGAAACTCTTTATTTAAATAGGATAGGGGTGGAGTTAGGAATTGAAAACTCGACCGATTTTGGGGTGGAGACGGGGAAAGGTCGTCTCGCGCTGCCCCATTTATATTATATATTTACTATATTACCCTTATATATATTATACAAATACAAAATTATCCTTATATATATTATACACATACAAAATTACGTACCCTTATATGATTATTACTTGTTCAAATCGTATTTGAGGTATATATGTAAATTAACATGGACTTTATCATATAAGAGTGTAAGGACTAAAAAAAAGTAAAATTACAAAAGTACTCTCCTAAAAAATAAGATAAAAAAAAAAAAAAAAAAACACTCCCCCCCTCCCCCACCCTGTTTATTAAATGGAACAGGGCAGAAATAGGAGAGCGTTACTAAACGATAATGGGATTGGGGTCTCATCTTATTACCATCCCTATATATAGTTGGTGTTTAGTGTTAGAATATTTTAAATAAATAAAATATTTTTTGCGGTCCTATGCACTATTTTCTAAAATTGGATTACAATGTGATTATCGTTAATTGATGGGTTGGGGTTATAATTGTCAATTTGTAGTCTAATTGATAGTATAATATTTATACCACTAGACTGTGATTTTCCAACTTTAATTGGTGGGATTTAATCCTAACCGTCGGTATCTAAGTCTCCATGATGGGAAAGGAGACTTAGAAATGATTGTTTGTAGAGAAGTCGTCCCCCTGTTGTTGTTATATATAAGGGTTTCATAACCCTTTTTCAGTCCCATCTAAAAACAACTCTCAGTGTGGGAGTAGAGCTCTCTAAGAATTTCTTCCAGAAATCTAAAGGTATTTTAATTGTTATATCATCAATTAGGTACGATTGCTAAAACTCTCTTTAATTAATTGTTATATTTTTTATTTCTACAAGTTAAATTAATATAGATTAAATTATAGCAATTAGTATCAGAGCCATGATTAAGGTTAGAGTTTTTTCTTGTACAAATTAAGAAGTAAAGATTTGATTAATTCAAGTATATTACTGGATGTGGATAATTAATTCACAGTGAATCCAGATTGTTGTTCACTTTTTTTTTTAATGTTCGTTCATGATTAGGGATTTAAAGTGTTAATGAGTCATGAACACTTTAAATTAGTGGGTTGCTGAGATTAGATTGAAAAAAATATATATTTATATATATTGTAAAGATCAGTTCTAGTGTGGTTCTGATTACTTGATTGTTAAAATTCTCTCCAACTATAAATGATGTTTAGTAAAACACATTGTAGCATGCATGTATAAATTTATATATCATGGATTTATATATAAGTATACATATCTGAGATTTCTTACCTTGATTTTTGTGCACTATATATATGATTATTGAAAATCAGTATCTAACTATGTGCATGAGGCTTTGGTTTTTATTACGGTGCATGATTGAGTAGTTTGATATACACGAATGTATATGTGGTTGAATGAAGTATAGATAGCATTATGTACAGTACACTTAACAAAGTTGGAGAGTGACATATATATATATATATATATATATATATATGAAATCTAGTTTTTATTTTAAAACTAAAGTATCATGATAGATCAAATGCTTAAATTATGTGCATAGATTTATATGAAAGTTAAAAGGCCTTTGAAACCCTCCAACATGTATAGTGAGATTGGAATGATGCTGATGTGTATAGTGAACATATAAATAGATACCATGATACTTGAATACTTGATGATTTTTGGTTTTTCTTCAAAAAAAATAAAAAAATAACATAATGGAAAGCTCTTATTTTGGCGTGAAACAATCCATTGATGTCATCATTTTATATTGACCTGATTTACCTACATAACAATGGCATAAAATTTTTGTCCAAATTATTTACAGAGCACTGTATATATATCTCAGAGTGGGAATTCTTTTGAAAGGTTTTTATTTTACTATATTAATTTCAATTGTTCTTATGCTCACTGTTCGGTTTGAATGTTCAAGTAAGTAAATATATATATATACATGTAATTGTATATATATATATAAGTTTTATCTTTTCCTTTATAAAATGAAAAGATCTATGTTAAATTAATTTGATTGTTCAATAAACTATAAACAATGAATTTTATATACATGGATAACTATAACTAGTTGTTTTTATATGTTTTAGTTAAATTTGATCCATATTTATATATTACTCCATAATATTTTGGGTCGAGTTATGTGCATTATAAAAGTATTGTGAACCTAAATAAATTGGAATTTTAAAGTTTAGGTCTTTCCTTGGGGTTTAGGAGAACCAGTAAAGTGATCGTTTCAAGGTGATATCTAAAGTGGGTGATGGCTGCCCAAAGGTGACATTCACTCATGAAGGTTATTCTTTTTAAAATTTTAAGGTCTTACAGTGCACTTACCCATATTAGAGAACTTGTTCTGCCCAAAGGTGATCAATGTCTTAATGTGAGTTAAGTGAATAGAGTAGTTGAGAGTGTTTGGGTTGAAACTAAATAATCCTCTTACCCAAAGGTAATGGAAATGTTTAACAATAATTTAAGCATAATCAACTAGGTCAATGTGTGATTTCATCGCATATTTGGGGGGTAAATGTATTTAAAATTCTGCTCAAAGTTGATTTTTAGATGACGTTTTACCTGTTCTTGCAGGGTGGAAGGTTGCACATAGTAAAACACCTTGATAAATTCGACTTAAAACTCCCAGTACGAATTAAAGTGATAATCCCTAAAGTTATGACATATTACTTCATATGTTGTTTATGTGGTGTTATTTAATATAACATGTGTTGAGGTTATAAACGCTTCCGCAATTCAGATATAGCTAATAGGGATTGAACCACTAGATGATTCAAATTATGCTGCCTAGAGGACAAATATTGAGTTTGTGTTAGGTTTCTTATAATATAAGTATGTGTTTATTAAGGAGAAACCCTCTAGGCCCAATGTAGAGTCTTCTGAGGCAGTAAGGTTATTGCATGTAATTGGACTAAATTAATACCATGGCTATCAGAGTAATCTATGCTTCTATTGGTGAAAATATTAAGGGTGGTATTATAGTATTTGATACCATTAAGAAGCTTATTGATCTGATCAGGAAGCAGTTCATGGCATCAAGAAACAACTACAGTATTATCGTCTGACACAACTCATGTCAGTTAGATATGATGAAAATGGTTCAGTAAGGAAGCACATCTATAGGATGTGTAAGCTGGTTAATGGTTTGAGGGAGCAGAGAATTGCATTTAATGATAAGTTATTAGTTCACATGGTGATATATTCTCTGCCTAGGTCTTTTGAGACTTCAGGATGGATTATAATTCACATGAGATAAAAGGGATATTTACCTGGTATTAGCACTTTGTGTGATTGAAGTGGAATGACTCAGGACGTTTAAAATTGAGTCAGCTCATCTTCCTATGAGTAGTATTAGCTAGAATAGTTTCAAGAAGAAACTAGTGGCAAGAAAGAAAATCAGGTAAAATAAGAATAAAGAAAGCAAAAAATAAAGAAAATGCATTGACTATGGGGATGATGAATGTTGGTTTTGCAAAAGTAAAAGACATAAAAAAGAAAATCTTCTATAGTTATAAGAGTTGGTTAAAGAAAAATAAAGCAGATATGAAAATTCTCATGGTAATATTTGAGCCAAACTTGGTAAATGTGCATGTTCACAAAAAGTGGATTGTTTTGGTGTTATTATATCTGCCTCTTGTTTTTCTGTGGACTCGATACCTTCCGGATTAAAATATGTTTTTGTTAGGGAGCATTTATATGTGTTATGGCAATAAAGATTGATTAATGTCTCTTGAAAGAGATTTGAACTCTTGGTCAAGCGTGGGATCATTGGACCACTAATTTTTCAGATTATAATTTATGTGTTGACTGTGTCAAAGGGAAGATGCAGAGAAAATGCAATTTTGAGGTTAATCGGTCATTTAGTCTTTTGGATCTTATTCACACCGATGTTTGTGGTCTGTTTCCCATTGCTGTCCGAGGTGGGCAAATATATTTTGTTATCTTTATTGATTATTTTCTCAAGGTATGACTATATATAATTAAACCGCTAGAAGTCCGAGGTATTTAATGTGTTTAAAACTTAATCGGGCTGAAGTTAAAAAATATTTGGGCAGAAAGATTAAGGTTTTAAGATTGGACTGAGGTGGTGAGTATTATGAGACAATAGATATGGGGGGTGTGAATCGGGTTGTTTTAGTACATATCTCAAAGAATAGGGCATTGTGCCACAATATACCACTCTTAATTTTCTGAGCAGATGAAGTTATAGAATAAATAAATCACACCTGTTAGGCGGTTGTTGTTCACAGCATTATGAGTCATTCTTCACTATCTAAGAGTTTTCGGGATAAGCTCTCAAAACAACTATTTATATTCTTAATAGTCATGTAAATAAGTTCCTGAAATACCTTTCATGCTTTGAACAAGTTATTCGACATTTGCATATGTGGAGATGTCTTGCAAAGGCAAAATTGTACAGTATAGATATTTAAAAACTTGATCCTCGCATCGTCATTTGCCATTTTATTAGGTATCTTGAAAGATCTTTTGGTTATGAATTTTATCATTCCTCTAAACCAATGGAGATTGTTGAAATATGTCATTGCGAAATCTATTGAAAATGGGCAAATCCAGTGGGAGTCTAGAGCTTTGTAGTGTCTTTTTAACATATGAGCAATCTTTAGTGCCAATTCCATTTACTTTAGATTTTATTTCATTTTCTTTAGTGGTTTCAGTCAGAGCTCCTATTCTCACTTCTTTAGTTATTCCTTCGTAGCCTCTTTTTTCAATTTTTATCCAGTTCCTAATCCCGTTTAGCTTGGGAGATTTTTTAAGACTTGGAGGTCTGCTATATTTGATGATTTTGAGGTGCATGATAGATATAAAATGTGTTGATTTCTTTGAGATTTTCTCTCTAATTTCATCAAATGACTCTTTGAGAGTCATTTTGCGATTGTCATGCATTATGATATTGAGTTGCATTAAATGGATGTCTAGACATCATTCCTCAATGGAGAAATTAAGGAAATGATATATGTGTCTCAACCTAAAGAATATCATGGACTAATGCATATACCTCAAGTCCAGTGGGAGTTAATTTGTTATCATTATCCTATATATTGATGATATTTTGTTAGTTAGTAATGACATCCATGCGATACATGCACTATACAAAAATTTGAACTTTCTCAAAAGGTATGTGTTGATAAAGTATCCAAAACTTTTGAAATGGAAATTTGTGTACCTATATTTCAGTTGTTAAAAGGAATATATTTTCAGAATAACAAGTGTTCCGATAATGAGTTGTGAGAAATCAAGTTGAATTTAGCAAAATATACGCATTGCTTGTTGGAAGGTAGTGAAGAAAGTTTTGAGGTATCTTCAGAAAATCAAAGAGTTTATGTTGGTTTACTTGAAATCAAACCGCTTAGAGATAAATAGTTATTCTGATGATGATTATGCATGTTACTCAATTAGTAGAAAATTCACTTTTGAATTTTTTATATTGGCTCATGGAGCTAGTCATTTTGTGAAAAATATTTAAGCAGTGTATTATCACAGATTCCACTATGTATGCATAGTTGGTCATTTATTATGAAGTAATCAAACATGTTTTATGGTTGAAAAACTTTATTACGGATTTGAAGGTTGTGTACTCTATTCATAAACTTTTGGTACATCTATGTGATAATGAGGTTGTCACATACTATGTGAAATAAAAAGTTGACCAAACGTAATAAGCACACTGACATAAAGTACTTTTTCGTGTGTGAGAAGGTTAAGGAATGTGCTATTGAGGTTTCCTATATAGATTGAAAAAAAAAAGTGATTACAGATCCTTTCATTAAAGATATATAACTAAAAGCATTTAAGGAGCACGTGATCCGGATGGTGTTCGAGAGTCATTATGTTATGATGTCTAATATTTCATTTATATTAGTTACATTGCAGTTACCTTTCAGTTTATTTACGCCTTATGGTGACAGTTAATTTTTTCTAGTTTATTTACACCTTATGATGATAGTTATTTGCATACAAACTGAAGTTATGATGCATCATCATTATTATCATGATATGTATAGTTTATGTGCATGCCATTATGTTTGTCTGTGAGTGATATTACACTCATGAAGGCATTTGGACTAGATGTGAGATTGACACTACATCGGTAAATTCAAACATAATTATTAAAGTACTCGTGAGAGTGTTTCACACTCCATGAGGATAGCTTGGGCTAGATATGAGATTGACTCCATATCGGTAAACCCTCACACTGGACAGAAGGTTGATAGTGTGTCATAATATATTCAAGTGACATACTGTGATGGTATGAAACAACTTGTGGATAACTTGGGCTAGATATGAGATTGACCTCATATCAGTAAACCCTCACATTGGACAAAAGGTTGGCGGTTTGCTGTAATATGTTCAGGTGACATACCATGATAGTATGAAGTAAGATGGATAGTGAGGTGTGCATTTAGACCACATGCAGTTTGGACATCTCATGAAATGCAGTAAAAATTACTATATTTGCTCAAATCTTAGATGAAATCAGTTTTGAGATCGTAAAACTATTTAGACTAATATATTACTTGTCTATGCATTTATGATCCATTATTGAGGAAGTGTATGGAATATAGTGTTTTAAAATTTCAACCAATCTGTTTCGATAATTATATTTTTCTAAAATAAAATGAGTAGCCTCTTGACTTTTCTAAAGTGTTGTAATCCACATAGTCGTTTTATAAAACTTAAAGTGCATGAACCAAGTGGGAGGTTGTTAGAATATTTTAAATATTTTTTGTGATCCTATGCACTATTTTCTAAAATTGGATTGCAATGTGATTATCGTTAATTGATGTGTTGGGGTTATACTTGTCAATTTGTGGTCTAATTGACAGTATAATATTTATACCGTTGGATTGTGAATTTTCAACTTTAGTTGGTGGAATTTAATTCTAGCTGTCGGTATCTAAGTATCCATTATGAGAATGGAGACTTAGGTATGATTGTTTGTAGAAAAGTCGTCCCTCTGTTGTCATTATATATAAGAGTTTCATAGCCCTTATTCAACTCCATCGAAGGATAACTCTCAGTGTGGGGGTAAAGCTCTTTAAGAATCTCTTCCAGAAACCCAAAAGTATTTTAATTGTTATATTATCAATCATGTACGATTGATAAAAATCTCTTTAATTAATTGTTATATTATTGATTTTTACAAGTATGGATTAAATTCCAACATTTAGACCTACCATTTGGTGGAAGTCAATACTTTTAGATTTATTTCAATCAATTTTCATATGTTTATGAAGTTTATAGATTGAGAAGGAAAATTAAAGGGGATAAAGACACCATAAAAGAAGTAACTTGGGCTATATATTACTAATCCGGATGTGTGCATATTATTTGGTTATGTCACATATCTTTTAATTGGTGCAAGAGATTTTAAATCAGAGTAATAATATTTTAGATGATTTTATTTGATGAGTTGTTATCCAAATTCATTATTTAATCAACATTACTTGTCTCCTTAAAATGTGAAGAAGAATCTCCTGCCTTACAACTAACATGTGATTTGCTATTTTTATTTTTATTTTCTAATATTATAAATAACAAGTGGTCCAATTATATCATAACATGTTTAAGAAGAACATTTACAAGAAGACAAATATTATTCTTACCAAATTAGGTGTTGTGTATTTTTAAGTCTAATGGTTGCTTTACACAATTCATCAAAAGAGGGCATGGAGTCTTGTCTGGTAAAAGTGACAGGTTTGTTGAGTATTAAAATTAGAGAATCACATACTCCCTCCGTCCCATAATGTTAGTCCACTATTTCTTTTTGGGATGTCCTAAAATACATGTCTATTTTTTAAAATGGATTATATGATTCCTGAACTACCCTTTCCAAACTCTACTATCCTAAAAGTGGGATCCACCATATAATAATAATACTAACTTTTAAACAAGGACTAATATGTAAATTCATGCATTATTACACTAAAAAGTGGGTCCCACTATAAAAAGTTGGAATTCCTAAACATGCCAAGAATTATGAGACGGAGGTAGTAATTTTTTTTATCATAAATTTGGGCTAAAGCTTACTTGTCATCAGCATTAGTGGAGTTTAAAATTTAAATTTGAGATCTGATTTGATATTCATCTTTCTTCTTTTTCCATCACTTGGGCTGGATTTTACCTTAAAAAGAATTTCAAAATAGGTCAGATATGATTTTTCTTTAATTTTTATAAAAAATGGATATAAGTGATCATGAAATGAATTGGAATAATATCACCAAATATTAAAGGTTGATTGTGATTTAAGTTTACAACAATTCACTTAAGCTAACTGCATCCATTTAAAATACAAAATTTAATACCCAATATCTTGAAAATCGGATGTATCAGATTAAGTCTGGATATGTTATCCAGATACTAAAATTTAGGCTATGTTTAGTAGAATGAAAAAGAAAAAAAGGATAACATTATTCATGAGAGAAAAGAAAGGAAATGAAAGAAAATGATATGGTTAAACTTTTATCGTATTTGATTGATTAGTAAAAGAAAAAAAGAAAAAAGATAGTTAGCTTGTTTAGGAAAGAAAGAAAGGAAACAATTTAAATATTTTACCATTATACCTTTTTATACTTAAAAAAACAAATTTTAGCTTTTATAAAAATAATAGCAAAGTTAATATTAACAAAATTTCATTAAAAAAGGTAACTTTCCTTCCCTTTTTTTCCATTTTTGGAAGGATAATAAAAGCTACTATTATTTATCATTAATTTATCCCTCCAAATTCTTTAATTTTATTTCAATTCCTTTAAAAATTTCATACCAAATACAGAAAATCATATCTCTCCGTCATCTTTCTTTTATTTTATTTTCTTTTCTTTTCTTTTTCCGTCATTTCCTTTCCTACCAGATTGACCCTAAAATTGGATCCTTTCAACTATTACTATCTTGTAAAAAAAAAAGGAAAGAAAACTATCTGTGTTTTGGCGTAAATGCTGGACCCATGTGAAATAACTTCAGTTGATAGGCACCCACTTTAAAAAGCTGGCATGTCCGTGACTGGCGTAATATCTTGAAACCGACACACTTTCACTCACACTCCTCATCTTAATTACCCCCCACGCCATCTTCTTCTTCTTCCTCCTCCTTCATCTTCTCTATCCATAGTCCATACATACTCATATCTGTATCTATTTATGTAAATACATATATATATATATAGATATATAATTGGAGTAACAACAACACTTATTTTTGCTTTACCTCTCAACTTCTTCTATCTCCATTTCTCTCACTGACAAACGCCGATTCCTCAAAACCATCACTGAAATGCCACTAACCGGTGGTGGAGATCGCAGATCTCAACGCAACAATCAATCAGATCCCTAGCATTTTTCTAGAGTTTCACTTTTGTAATAAACCCTAGCAGCCGCCACCATGCACGGCTACAGCCGCCTTGGCAGCGGGAGGTCCTCCACCCCGTCGCCGCCGTCTTCCCCTCGGTTCCGCCACGGCCGCAGCAAGCTCGTGGGCGGCGTCGGCGGTGGGAGTTTCCGGGGAGGCGGTTCGGAGCTGAAGCTTCAGAATTTCGCGGAGCGGTTGGTGTACTATCTTATATCGGCGATGTATAGGCGGCGGGGTGTGCTTTTATTCGCGCCGCTGTTGTATATAACGGGAATGTTGTTGTATGTTGGCACTTTGGGTTTGGACGTTGTTGTTAGTAAGGACGGTGGTGGTGGAGGTGGAGGTGGCGGAAAGGCGGGGCCGTCGGGGTCTGTGTATCGGAGTCCTCAGGTTTTTGAGAAGCTATGGCCGTTCATGGAGGCTGAGTACAATGGAAGCTCTAATGCGGTATTTATTCTCCACTGCAATTTGTTTATCATATATGTGGAAATAATTGTGGGAATGCTAAGCTTGTTTGGTTGCATTTGACAATGACTTACCCAATTTATATAATATATGTGTGTATATTTGACAAGAAGATGGGAACTAAAGGACAAGCACATAAAGTTGAGCAATTATGATTTGTTTGGTTACATTTCAAAACGTAATAATTCATTTCCATTTTAAATTTTAATATAACAGAGTAATACGGAGACAAGTTAGAGAGGTAAGCTGTGAGGAATTCGGCCCTTTGTCTCTGCCAAATCACCTCATTATGAACTGAACGAGTATAGAATGCTATATTTCCCGTTCTTCTTATGTGACTGATCTATGCCACCTTAACTTTGTGAACATATGTTGAACATTGTCAATAATGTGTCCATGTGGGCTAAGATTTTGTTCTTCAGCTGTTCTATTTTAACAATTGATAAGGAATCTCATTCCAGAATACCTCTTGGATGCCCACTCCTTTTGCAAAAACAAGTCCTTCTGTAAAATGCCCATGCTTCCCTTGTTTCCACTTCCAACCAAGTCCCATGTTTTGGCGAAAAACCCTTACCGGTTACTCATACGATTTCTGATAACCACTCTTAACCCTGTGTCCCTGTAGTTTTAGGTGCCTTAGAAAAGGTTGCGTCAATGTTAATCTTGTGTACTCCTTTTAGTTGATGGGATACGCCTTCCTATTCTGTCGCCTGTTTTCCATCTTCTATTGTCCACCTAGTTTCTCATTCCAAAACTTCCTTTGCTTGCAAAACTCCTCTTGAGGTCTAAGGACAGTTACCCAACTTTGCTTACAACAATGAGCTTCTTGGGTAACGTCTATCTTTCAGTGGTCTGCTTTTTTTGTTTTTTTTGTGACAAGTATCTTTCAGTGTTCTGCTTGCTAGAGAATTTGTGTCTTTGAGATTAGTCTTCACCCTTGCTTTGCTACTTGGTCCTTTTGTAGATACTTTCAAGTCCCTAAAACCCATTTCTTTTTCTGTTTTGACTGGCACATTTCCTCACTGTAGTCATTCTGTCTTCTTCTCTGTACCTTGCTCCTACCAAAATTTACTCGTGAAAGTGGAAAGTTCTTTATATAATGTTATTAGAAGCTTGAAACAGCTCATTGTGTATGCTGGGATAGTCTATATCACTTCAGATTTTCCCTGTCCTGCCTTTACGAGGAGATTTTCCTTTACCCTTGAACCTTTTCCTATATTTTCTCCTTCAAGCTACTGGACAATTTTTCTTCAACTTCCCAACCTTTTCCTATATTCAATCCCCTAGTTTTGGTCTTTTAATGTAAGTGTCAGCCCCTCTTAAAGAAGATTCTGTTCTTAACATGTTTACTTTCATTGTGGATCATGTTTACTAAAAGATAATGTAGTATTCTTAAAATTTATTTGCCCGCCTTTGAATTATCCAACTATCCAACATTCTCTGTATGCATAGAGCCCCCTCCACTATAACCCTAAAAAAAGTGGACTTTCATCTACAATAAATTATGTAACCTTTAGGCCATTTCTGCTTGTTGAGATTCTGTGGGTTGCCCTTTTAGTTTCCGCAAAACTCATCAGACTGCAAAAAACTTCGTCACATAGTAAGAACTGCATAACTGTTTGACCATCGATTTGCAATTGAGAAGAATTGCATGCTTCAGTGCAGACATATCTTATAATCAAACTGACCCTATCTTCTTTAATTTCCATTCTTATTGTTATTGCCTCTAGGAGTGACCACTCAACTCCATCATAAGGTTTACCCGTGTCAAAGTTTCATACCTGTAAATATCTACTCTCCAACTACTCATTAATTTGCCACCTGAGTTCCTTTACTACCTTGTTTAGCTCCCCATCTATCTATTAGGTTGCATGTAGTTTAAAGCCATTATTTTTCCTTAAGCTGTCTATACACATTATAGAAGCGAACAAGATTCTGTTGCATTAGTGTGACCCCATAGGCATTGACCTTCTCCCGTAGATTGTTGGCCTATGTAGCCTCTCTCCATTTTTGAACTATCACCTCTCGTTTTTTTTTTGTTTTGCTTTCCTTAGCATCAAAACCAAAAAAATTTCTCCTTTTGGATTTAAACCCTTCTCACATGTGTATCCAATAGGATGGGTACATATCTGAAACAAAGGATCCCGAATGCTGGAAACATTGAACCCTTTCATGTTGTTATTGGAGCTCTATCCGATTTTTCTTTGACACTCTGTTCCCTTTCGGTTGTTACTTGAGGTGAAGACATTCCCCTCCAATCCCCAAGTATTGAAACCTGTAGGCATCAATTGTCTTTTTCAACTCTCCATTATACTTCTTAGCCTCGAGTCTATTTTCTCATCCTTTTCCAATTGACTGGTTATGATTGAAATCACCAACAACCTCTACTTTTTTTTTGTGGTTTTTTCCTTGGTATGTGTTTGGTGGGGGGGGGGTGTTGTGGACCTCGGCGATAGAGCAATTTTGAGGGTTCATTGATTGCCACCAGATGTTTGATTGCTGTTGGACGGGGGTGTCTTTCACCTAGACCAGTGGTAGACAGTTTCCGACACTCTCCCAGTTGGATATATTCATTTTATCTAGAGATTGGGTGGAAAAATTTCCAGATGTGGTTCAGGTGGCTTTGGCTAGACCTACTTCGAATCATATTCTGTTGGTCTTGGATTGTGGGGGAATGCGGAAGAGGAGGTCTCCCTTCAAAATTGAGAATATGTGGCTTAGGGCTTCATGGAGAGAATTCGAGATTGGTCGGAGGGGTGTAGGGTGAGAGGTACCATGAACTTGAGGGCAAGCTTTGTTATTTTAATGTTGACATCAAAAGGTGGAATAAGGAGGTGTTTGAGAACTTGGAGTGGAGGAAGAATAGGGCGTTGTTTGAGATTGTTGAGTGTCAAAATAAGTCAGAATCGGTTTGAATGGCCGAATCAATTAGCCTTTGAGTGATCTGTTTATTATATAGGACCTTTACAAGAGAGCTATACATGGAAAGAAGCTAATTGCCGAGTGATTCTAGCAGTCTAGCTTTATATGGAAACTATATATTCTGTCAATATGCTAACTGTACAAGCCTACGTAAATTAAGTAAAAGTGAAATAAGGAAAGAAGAATAGAAGGAAAGAAGATTAATTATGGACAGCAGAACTGTCCATTGACAGCCTCCCTCAAATTGATGTGAGTTGATCAACAAGCATCAATTTGCTACTTAAGAAACAATGTCGATGGCGAGTAAGAGTTTTGGTGAAGATATCAGCAATTTGTAGTTCAGTGGAAACACGTGGAAGAGTGATAACACGAGCTTCAATACGCTTTGTGCGCTCATAATAGACAGGATTAGCCGTGATCTGAATAGCACTCGTATTATCAGTATGTAGAGGTGTAGGATCAGTCTCAGAAAAATCTAATTCAGCAAGCAAATCTCGAAGCCAAATAATTTCAGAACAAGCAAGAGACATCGCCCGGTACTCAGATTCTGTAGATGACTTAGAGACTCTGTCTTGCTTCTTACTCTTCTAGGAGATCAATGCATCACCTAAGAACACACACCAACCAGTGATGGAGCGACGTGTATCAACACAATTGGTCCAATCAGCATCGCTATAAGCAGTAAGTTGAGGAGAATTGCCTGTAGGAAAGAATAAGCCACGGGCAGAAGTGCCCTAAACACAGCGTATGATCCTACGGACAGCAGCCAAATGAAGATGACGAGAGGTCTGAAGAAACTGGCTGACTTGCTGAACTGCAAAAGAAATGTCCAGTCTAGTAATGGTGAGGTAGACAAGACTACCCACCAACTTTCGGTATAAACTGGGATCAGCAAGTAAATCATCCTCCTCTCTGCGAAGCTTGACATTCAATTCCATGGGAGTATCAACAGATGTAGCCTCCTGTAGGCCAGCTGTAGCCACCAGGTCACTAGCATACTTATGTTGATTGAGGGAAATACCAGATGGACTACGATGCACCTCAAGACTGAGAAAATATGTGAGAGATCCAAGATCTTTCATGTGAAAGGACTCAGATAGATGAGTCTTGAGCTGACCAAGTAAAATAGAATCGGAACCAGTAATCACAATATCATCAACATAAACCAAAAGAACAACAATACCCATGTCTGATTTTCGAAGAAACAAGGAAGTGTCATACTTGCTTTGCTTGAATGAGAAGTGTAATAAAGTAGTTCGAAATTTATCAAACCAGGCCCTTGGAGCTTGTTTGAGACCACAAAGGGAGCGACGAAGCTTACACACATGTGAGGTCGGAGAGGGAAATAATCCCGGGGGTGGCTTTATATAAATACACTTTTTAAGATCCTCGTGAAGAAAAACATTCTTGACATCCATCTGATGTAGTGGCCAATCATTGGAAGCAGCAAGAGCTAGAATCGTATGAACAATGGTCATTTTAGCCACAGGAGCAAAGGTCTCTTCATAATTGACACCATATTCCTGATTATTTCCAAGTGCAACAAGCCGAGCTTTATAACGATCCAAACTTCCATTAGAGCGAACCTTGATTGAGTAAACTCATTTGCAACCTAGGGGAACTATGGTGGAAGGACAAGGTGCAATGTCCCAGGTGTGATTGGCCTCTAGAGCAGCAATTTCTTCCTGCATAGCTTGTCGCCAACAATCATGCTTGACAGCATGTGGGAATATCAAAATTGGACAATGTAGCAGTAAGAGCGGAAATAGAGTGGCCAGAAGAAAAACCATACTGATCCGGAGGTACAGACACTCGAGAAGAGCGACGTACCAAGGACTTTGGTGGTGCTGCAACTGACTGGTTCTGGAGCATGGTAGGATCATATATCGGTGGAGCCACCGGAAGATACTGTGGGCGGAAACGTCTCGTATACACAATCCCTGGTTTAAAGCAAGAGTTGACTTGATGAAGATCTGAGAATTGCTGCTCAAAGGAGGGGAGGACCACAGTAGAAGAAGAGGGCACAGGAAAGAAATGTTGATTTTCAAAGAAAATAACATTCCTAGAAATGCGTGTACGATGTAAAGTAGAATCATAGCAAACAAATCCCTTTTGACACACATTATATCCCAAAAATGCACATTTAACAGATTGAGCAGATAATTTATGTCGCTCATGAGGAGGTAAATGGACAAAACATACACAACCAAAGATACGGAGATTATCATAACTAGGTTGTTTAGCAAACAAGCGAAAATAAGGAGATTCCAGGTGTAAGACTGGGGAAGGTAAACGATTAATCAAGTGAGTAGCAATTTTTAAAGCCTCGACCCAGAACATGGACGGAATCGACCCAGAACATGGATGGAACAGAGGATTCTAACAAGAGAGTACGTACCACATCAAGAAGATGTCGATTTTTGCGTTCGACTACTCCATTCTGTTGGGGAGTAGCAGTACATGAACGTTGATGAATAATACCTTTAGAAGCCAAGAATGCCTGAAACTCAGTAGACAAATATTCACCACCAGAATCTGTGTGTAATGTCTTAATAGTCGCAGAAAATTAATTGTCAACATACGCTAAAAACTCAGTGAAAGTACGAAAAACCTCAGATTTAGAACGAAGAAAATAAACCCAAGTGAATCTACTATGTTTATTAATGAAAGTCACAAAGTAGTTAAAATTTTCATGTGAACTAACCGGGGAAGGTCCCCAAACATCACTATGGATAAGATCAAAACAGTGAGCTACTAGCATGCAAATGAAAGGGAAGAATTTTGCTTTTACCAAGTTTACAAGAATCACACTCAAGAGATAAAGAAGAACGTTCTTTATTACCAAGAAAACCAGAGTGCAATACATGAGATAAGATCTGAGTATTGGGATGGCCTAAATGACGATGCCACACCATACTCAGATTAGGAACATTATTACAAGCAAAAGACTGAATAGAAGAAACTGGAGAAAGTGTTGGAGCAGGTAAAAATAGTGGAAACAAGCGCCCCACTTTAGGTCCCTTCGCGATCGGCTCCCCCGTTACCTGGTCCTGCACAACATAACCATTACCAGAAAAATTAACAGCACAATTGTTATCAACTAATTGACCAACAGAGATAAGACTCGTGGAAAGCTGAGGAGCAAGAAACACATCAGTAAATTTAGAAGAGGCATCTCCTACAGCAGCTATGGGCAGAGAGCTGCCATTGGCAGTCTGAATGGCAGATTGACTAGCATAGGGCCGAACATGACACAGAGCGGTGGGAGTATTCGTCATGTGATTAGAAGCTCCCGAGTCTACGCACCAAAGTTTAGTAGAATCTTTACCTTGAAATCCCATTGCAGATAATGCCGAAATTAGCATTTGTTGCACCATTTCTGGTGTGCAGTAATTTGGTGCAGGAGGTGCAAGATCAGAGGAAGCACCTGAGGAAGAGCTATGTGCTACAGAAGTCGCTGCGGGAGGAACAATAACAGAAGTCTGAAATGCTTGGGCCTGACGATTCTAGGGACGGAGACGACATTCTTTGATAATCTGACCCTTCTTCTTGCAATAAAAACAATATTTCTTAGGACAATTAGCAGCAATATGCCCATATTCCTTGCAGCAGAAACACTGCAAATGTTTAGAGGGCATAGGTGATCCTCGACCTTGGGCAACATAAGCCACAGGTGCCGGGCCCGAACTGCATGAGATTGCTCCAGAATAGCTTGAGCACTAAGATGTTGTTCTATGCGAAGTAACTCACCAAAACAAATATCAAAAGAAGGAACAAGAGATCGGTTCAGTAGAGAGGAGTGAACAGATTCATAGTTCGGACGTAATTTCATAAGAAATTGATCATGCTGGCTAGTCTTATAAAGAGTCTGGATAGTCGAAAGAGCACCAGCAGGAACATCTGCTGTAACCAAATCAGTATATTCGTGCCAAAGAGTCAGAAAGGCCAAGTAGTAATCTTGGATGGAAAGACTACCATGTTGAAACATGGCAATTGCATGTTCCAACTGAAAGCGACGAGCATCATTAGCTTGATGATAAACCTTCTTCAAGTAATTCCACATGGATTGAGCGGAGCAATGAGGCCACAAGTTGGTAACAATATGTGGCTCTACTGAACCAAGAAGCCAAGACATAATCCGAGCATCAAGGACAGCCCATAAGGGAGAAGCTCCAAGATCTTTGGATTTGTCAGTAGCAGATTTTGGAGCGACATCCGTGCCATCAATATGCCCCAAAGATCTTTTCCTTTGAGGAAAAGTTCAAACTGAAAAGCCCAAGTAGAGTAGTTTGTGCCCGTAAACTTGACACACACAGGTGCAGAGTCCATCACAAAGAAACTATTTCACCAGAAGAATGCGACTGCCGAGATGAAAACAGAAACTGCCCAGAGACTATGGAGACCAGAAACAGACGCGTCGAGAGGCTCACTAGAAGAGAACTCCTGCCGAGACCTGAACAGAGGCTGCCAAAAAAAAACTCAAACTAGGAATAATCCAGAAGATGCCAACACACGAACACCGAGAGGAGAAAAAAAATCACGTGGGCGACAACCAAACCGAGAGGAAAAAAATTCAACTTGGCTCTGATACCATGTCAAAATAAGTCAGAATCTGTTTGAATGGCCGAATCAATTAGCCTTTGAGTGATCTGTTTATTATATAGGACCTTTACAAGAGAGCTATACATGGAAAGAAACTAATTGCCAAGTGATTCTAGCAGTCTAGCTTTATATGGAAACTATATATTCTGTCAATATGCTAACTGTACAAGCCTACGTAAATTAAGTAAAGGTGAAATAAGGAAAGAAGAATAGAAGGAAAGAAGATTAATTATGGATAGCAGAGCTGTCCATTGACACTGAGATGATTGGTTTGAGGGACTGGGAGGTCTCAGGGAGGCGGAGAGATGCAGGAGTGAGGAGTGCCAGGCGGAGATTGCTATTTCAGCGGAGATTTTGTGGCGGCAAAATTCTCAAGCTTTATAGCTCAAGAAGGGAGACAAAAACGCAAAATTCTTCCATAGGCTCGCCAATGCCCATAGGAGGGGCGACCACATTGGGAGGATTACGGTTGATGGGGAGGTGCTTTGTAGGGAGGAGGAGGTGTGTAGGGGATCTCTTCTTTTTTCTAGAGGCTGTATATGGAGGAGTATAGTTGGAGACCCCCCTCCTAGGGGGATTGCATTTTGACTTGATCTCAGATTTGGATACAGATGGGCTTTTGAGACCTTTTAGCGAAGAGGAAGTGCTGAAGGCGCTGGAGAGCTGTAATGGGGATAAGGTCCCGGAGCCAGATGGATTCATGTTGAGATTCCTTTGGGAAAATTAGGAGGTGATTAGGGAGGAGGTGATGGGCACATTTCATGCATTTCACTCTCAGACGACATCCCGTTTGCAAACGACACGTTGGTTTTCTGTGATGCAGATTAGTCCTGGATGAGATACCTGAGGTGTGTGTTGATTTGTTTTCAGACAATTTTTGGCTTGAAAATCAATGTAGGCAAAAGCATGTTGGTGCCAGTGGCTAAAGTTGCAGAGATTTCCGCCCTTGCCGATATCCTTGGTTGTGGAGTAGGATCCTTCCCTATCTCGTATTTGGGATTGTTGTTGGGGTCGCCTGGGTGGGATGTTCGGATCTCGTGGTGGAGAGGTTTGAGAGGAGGCTTGTGGGAGGGTAGGAAGGTCACCTGATGAAGAGTACATTGTCAAGTCTCTCTACTTATTTTTAATGAATCTTTAGTTATCAAAAAAAAAAAAAAGTCTCTACTTATTTTCTCTCTCTCTTTCAGATTCCCTCCTCAGTGGTTGGGAGGAAAGAGAGGCTTCAGCTATTTTTCTATAGGGTGGTATGGGAAAGGAGTTCAAATACCACCTTGTTCGTTAGGAGCAGGTGTGTATGCTGATTCAATTGGGTAGGCTGGGAATTAGAAAATTGGTGCCTTTCAATAAGACGCTTTTGGGGAAATGGTTGTGGAGATTTGGGAAGGAGAGGCAGAGACTTTGGAGGAGGGTTATTTCCAACAAATTTGGGGAAGGGAGGGGAGGTTAGAGTTCCTTGGAGGTGAGGGTTCCTGGGGGGTTGGTGTTTGGAAGTTCATCCGGAAAGGGTGGGATGAATTCTCCAAGCACATCAGATTCAGGGCTAGGGATGACAGAGGTATTCACATCTGGGAGGATACCTGGTGCGGGGAATGTTAATTGGAATGCACCTTCCCTTTGCTATATCGGATTACTCGGGAGAGATATGCTTTAGTTTCTGACTGATATCGGCTTGAGAACGGAAGGATGACTTGGGATGTGTGTTTTTTGAGACATTTTCAGGACTGGGAGCTGGATGATGCTGATGGGTTCTTAGAATTGCTTTATTGCCTTGTGGATTTTGTTGATAGTCTAAAGCTTTAGGAGGCCTTGGTTAAGGCTTTGTGTATTCTCTTGGAGCATGCTCCCCTTTTAAGCGCTCTTTATAAAATTTTACTTATAAAAAAAGAAGAATTGCTTTATCGCCAGGAGGTGGATAGTGGCAGAGCCGACGCTATAGTATGGGTGCCCTCCTCTCAAGGGAGGTTTGACGTTTGCTCTTTCTATAAGAGATTGTTGGATGCTCTAGGGCCTTCTTTCCCGTGGAAGGCTGTTTGGCGCACTAAGGCCTCCTTAAACGTGGCCTTCTTTGTTTGGACAACTGTTGTGTGAAGGATTCTGACTCTGGACAATTTGAGGAGGAGGAGATAAATTATTACTAACTGGTGTTGTATGTGCAAAAGGGATGAAGAGTTAGTTGATCTCCTCTTGCTGCATTGTCCAGTGGTTCGAGATAACTGGGGTTTGCTTTTGACTTTGTTTGGGGTCTAGTGGGTCATGCCTTGATCCTGCAGAGATTTGACAGAGGCTTGGAGAGGTTGTACAGTGGGTTCCCAATCTCGAGATTCTTGGAGTGTGGCGCCTTTGTGCATTTGGTGGTGTTTGTGGAAGGAACGAAATTAGAGGTCTTTTGATGGTGAGGAGACTCCTATTGGGGCATTGGAATTCTCTATTATCAGTTTTCTTTTTCGTTGGGTCCCTGGGAGAAATTTTAAATCAATGGGGGAGATAGTTGATTTTTTGGATAAACTGAGAGTTTAGTGGCCCCATTTGGCCCTTGTGTAGCTTTTGCGAGATGTGTTCCCCTTTGAACGCTTTCTAATACAATCTTCCTTATCAAAAAAAGAAAAGAAAGAAGCTGTCAGTGATTTCCATGGGTGGCTTCTCTTTGCTTGTTCAGACTTCCATAGAAATCCCTGTAATAATATGTATTTGCTTGGACTGCAGCTCTCGAGAGGATTCTTACTCTTGACAATCTTAGAAAAAGATGGCACGTTTTAGTGAATTGGTGTTGCATGTGCAAGAAGGTGGAAGAATCAGTGAATCACCTCTTGCTACATTGCTCAGTGGTGAGAGATGTATGGTCTATGATTTTGACAGCTTTTGGAGTAAATTGGGTGTTTCCCGCATCTGCGATTGATATGTTAGAGGCTTGGAGAGGGTGTATACTGGAGAGCCGAGCCAAGGTTGCTTGGATGGCCACACCCCTTTGTTTATGGTGGGCCTGTGGAGGGAGAGAAATAGAAGATTTTTTGAGGACGAGGAATCTTCTGTTTGGTCTCTCAAATATACCATTACGAGTTCTTTATTTTTATGGGTTAATGGGCTCAATTGTAAATCTGTGAGGGAATTTGTGGATTTTGTTGATAGTCTAAAGTTATAGGAGGCCTTGGTAGGCTGTGTATTCTCTTGGGATGCGCTCCCCTCTTGAGCGCTTTATAATCTTTTACCTTTCAAAAAAATAATATGTATTTTCAATCTGCAGCTTTATGAAATTAACTCTAATTGTTTAAATAGGATTGCTTCTGGGGGACAATCACATATTAATACATCAAACCAATAATATATATGTATATTTTTGTGTTGTATTATTTCTTTAGTTCTTTTAGTGAGACTGTGTAGTAAAAAATTGAAGTAGCTTTCTTCTGTGATGTTTCATTTTCATAAGTTGAATTTATTTATATCTTTTTGCACTCTAGAAATATATTTTAATGTGCATGCTTATATCTTTTGTCAACATATTCATTAGTATGAATCAACTAACAGAATTCTCAAATCGGAATTATGCAGTTAATGAATGTGTGGAATCCAAAATATAATCAAGGTTGGATGCCTTGTGTCAACCAGAGTATTCCTCAAGCAGGTTTGAGTTTTGTATATTCTACCTACAATTAAACAAAACTGATTTGTTTTAATTGATTGCAGATAGAAGATTTGAACTAGTGTACCTAAGATATTGGTTATGACCTCCCAGAACTACAGTTTTAGAGACATAATATGCATTTAATATATTTATCTTTTGCTTCATCAATATTTAGTCATGTACTATTGTTGAAACTGTATATGATAGAATTTTCCAATATTAGAGAAAAATTTCACTGCCGAGAATTTTATTCTTTATATGGTTTTTATTGATTTAGGAAAATCCTATGATAGAGAATCTAAAGATGTAATATAAAGGGTGTTAGAAAAGAAAGGAGTTACAAAGGGATGTATTGACATGATAAAGGGCATATATTATGGAAGTGTGACTACGGTTACAACAATGATGGGAGAACAATTGAATTTCTAATTGCCTTAATTATGGATGAATTAACAATACACATATAGGATGATATTCTGCAACGTATTTTTTTACTTATTATTGTTTTAATTAATTAATTATTTTTTTCCTGGATAATTGATTAAATTAGTGAAGGTGTAAATGCAAAATTGGAGGTTTGGAGGGAAGCTCTATAATTAAAAGGATTTAAGATAAATAGGAATAAAACTGAATATTTGAGGTGCAACTTTAGTAAATTTAGAAATATAAATAGGGAGGTAGTTAAGATTGAGTATTAAGTAATACCAGAAAATGATCTTCAATGAACTTCTAGCTTTCGCTGCATGATTTGCTCCTCCTACTGGCTTATTAAATCTGTGCCTTAAACGGGCTTGTTTGCACATTTTTCCTGGGCAATCCCTCTCTGTTTACAAACAACTACCCTTGGTTTTTATTCATTATTTATGCGGGTTTGACTAAGGACGGACCTCATTGCCTTCTTGACGGACACATGATTACCAAAGGGGTTCCAACTTTCTATGCAAGTATCTATATGATATTGCGTGGATCTCTTTTCTACATATAAGACTTGTTGTTGTCATATACATTATGAGGACCTTTTTTCCTTGGATAAGTCTTGTTGCATATTATAGCCAGGACTTCTTGTCAGATGAGTCTCTCATTGTTGGAAATTTAAGGTCTAAAAACACCTCTTTATGTAAATATCATGTTACGATGTCTTGGCTTTGTTCAGGGATTTTCAATTCCAATTTGTTTGGAAATCAAATTTTAAATTTGGTTCGTGTAACTTACTATAGTAAAAGAAAGATTGAAAAGTAGCAAGTTGCTACTTCCATAGCCCAAATTTATATCCATAGCCCTTCCCAATTCCTATCACATACTTGAGTCCCTCATTATGTGAGAGGGAGGCTTGTGGATGCAGCCATTTGGGTTGTGAAAATAGCCTCACTCCTAGAAGTATTACTCTGACTGGTTTTATTGTTTTCAACTGTCCTTTAATCTAATAAAATTGATAATTATGTGCAGGTTTATTATTATTCTTCGCTGCCTGCCAAGTCATTTTTATAATTTTATTGAAGTAGTTTCATCAATTCATTTACTTATTTATTTGTGCTTCATGGGTTCTCAGAGCTGCCAAAGTCAAATGGTTTCCTTATAATTGAAGCGAATGGTGGGCTGAACCAACAACGGCTATCGGTATAGTTTTTCCTCTATGTAGTCCTCTGGCTGTCATTAAATCTTCGGGAATGTTGTGATTCTCACTATTTTATGTGCAATCTTTTGTTGCATGCTAATATATTGTCCAAAGCTCAGTAATATTGTCAATTACATGTCCATGCCAAAATCTCAGTTACTCTTAGCTGCTATAGGGCTTCAAAGTTTGGTTTGCAAACTCAAACTAATTACTAATTTTTTGTTACATATTTTGACATTCAATTTATTTCCTAGTCAAATATTTATTTTCATGTTTTACTATTTAAATGCAGACCCAGGCTTATGCATTTGGTTTTCCCAATTGTAATGTATTATTAAATGTATAGAAAATCTCGTCCTGATGTCTAATGAATGGTTTTATAGATTTTAATATAATCTCAGTCCACATTATCGACGTACTTTTTCCTTTTTGGTTTATAATGCTATATACTTTAACCTTGTTTTTTTTTTTTTTTTTCTGAAGTATGACTAATTATTGTTATATGATTATATCAACGTCTATACTTAACCATCAGTTTTGTGTAATATTACACTCAATGGCACATTTAACTTAGATTTTTCTACGAAATGGTCTTAATTATGATTGATTTCATTTTGGACTATAACAAAGACTAACCAAATGAGTGGAAGAACATTTTATAAATCCAATTATTTTAAGAATACGAGGGAACTGTACTCTTTAGTATTGATTATCTTCTTATTTGGATCCATCCTTATAGTTTGTTATCCACAAGATTGAACAAAGAATTTGGTAGTATCAATAGAATGACAAATCTGAGAAATCTAATAAAGACTCTCATTTATATATTTGAAGAGAATCAGTGGTGTAAAAACAATGGCCTAGTTTTTCTAAACAAGAGTTGCGTAGACACTCAACTTGTGGAGATCAAATTGTTCACTGCCGCAATTTTATCAGTAATTAACATCAGCACTGAATAAAGCCATTTAATGCGATAAACTTTCATAAAAACTTCAATTTGCCATACCTTTCAGTAGAGAACACCAGAACCAGTTGCACCCATGTTTATTCTTTTTAGGCCCTGTTTGACAGAGCTTTTGCTTCGGCTTTTACGCAGAAGAAAACGAGAAGCAGAAGCTAAATGAGGAAGCTGGTACCCACCAGCTTCCTTTGAACGCTCTTTTGGGACTCCGAAACTCTTCAGCCTTACCAATCCAAACACTCTTCAAAACGACTTTTGAGCTTAAAAAGCCAAAGTCGCTTTTCAAAAGCCAATCCAAACAGGGCCTTATACTATCATTAGAAAGCACCAGAACAGGTTGCACCCAGGTAAACAGGAAGTATACTCTAAGAAACTATATTATCATCTCTCCCAAAAACTTGTCAAAAGAGTCTCACAAAAAGGAAGAGCTCTCGGTGATCCAAAAAGGATAGGTCGCTCTACCAACCATGCTTCCAAGACCAAATGCAAGTTTCTACCCCTTCAAAGGAATGCATATACCTTTCGCTTCAACACTCCACCCAAGGCGTATGTGCTAGAGAGGATCAAAGGAACGCTTATTTCTTTCGGTTCAACACTCCACCCAAGGCGTAGGTGCTAGACCTCTCTAGCTCTTCTCCTACTCTACAGCTCCAGCAAGCTAGCACGTTTCTGTCATTCTAGGTGTCTTCCAAAAGAACAAAAGTGAGTTGATATGAGGGTCCATGGATCCCTGGTCACCAGAGAATCCAAACTGAGTTGCTATGAGAGTCCACAAAATCCCTTGCTAGCAAACAATGCAACATGTAACTGACCAAATTTTGTCTCTCTTGTACGTACAAGATGTCAAGCTCATATTAACGATGATCTAACACCTCTTCCTTCATTTGTTACTTATAAAAAAAAAATAAAAATACAAAGAAAGTCACTTTAGGTGGATCTGCACCACCTTTCATGGGAATCTTGTACAAGCTCGTCCATCTAATGAAATTGTTGCATGATTTTGAGATTGGCCTTGCTATCAGTTCAGGAATTGCTACTTCAGTCATCTTTTCATGATCTATTAGCTAAAAGAACTTTTTAATCCTATTGATTATCAACAATTGCTGGTTATTGGTTCATGTAAAACACCCTTCCAACAATGTGGTATCCATAAAAGGTTACTAGAATGATGAAATGTTGTTCATGCTTGCCGTGATAATTCCTTCTCCTTATCTTTCTTATCCATACGACCACTAGGCTTAGCCGATCCTTGTGGTTTTCTTCCATTGAACATCCGTACTAACACGACTTAATTTTACTCAACAATGTATTATTTTTGATGGACGAGTAAACTCTTAAAACATTGGAAAGTTCCTCAAATACGATATCTCCCATTGACTATGATGTAGGACAACTTTATCAAATTTTTTTTTTGCCTTACAAGTCTGCCGCTCCGCCTTACAAGTTTGCCCATCCATAAATTTCCTCTTTAATTAAGTTCCTTACCTTATTTGTTTTTATTAAAATTTTTGGAAAAAGTTGAATTTCTAGCAGTTTCCTTATGCAGTTATTTTCCTTAAGATGTTAGGTTAGGTTTCTCGGTGATGAAGTTGTTATCCTATTATAAATATGTGTATTGCAATAGAGCAGAGATCAATCAATTTTATTAATAATATATCAATTGCTATGCAATTTTCTTTTTAACTTTGTGGATTCAAAGCTATTCCTTGTTTGTGTGCAAACATTCATAGATTCTGCATCGTCAGTTGGTATCAGAGCCTTGATTTTATCCCGGTCTGATGGTGACAGATGATGATGGCAGCAATCGCTCTGAGCCTTTGGCGACGATGATTGCAGAGTGCAGGCCAGCCATGCAAACTGTTGAGAAACAAGCCTCCATTCACGTACCACCAAATATTATGATGTGACAATAAGTAAACAAGCACGAAGCAATTTGAAAGAATACACCAAGAATTATACGGGGTTCGGCTAAAGAAGCCTACGTCCACGGAGAGCCTGATTTCACTATATAGATTGTAATAGTACAAGTTGAAAGATTGTATCAAGAGTACGCTCAACCCTTATACACCCAGTCTCACTCAAAAGGAAATCACACATTCTAAACAAGAATTCTCTCTCTAAGTGCCCTCTCAAAAACAATGAAAGTGACCTCTCAATTTCAAAGAGAAAATTGCCTCTTTTCTTCTCACGAGTTTCAACCTATAACATAGGTAACTATTTAGAGAGCCCAAAACCCAATTCCTTGGTGGACAAGGATTATAATTTCTTAGAGCGTAAGACTTGCTTAATAAGAACTTTTCTTCCTTGAGACCAAGACTTGCCTGCTAAGAAATAACCTAATAAGATATAAGTCTATAATAGAAACTAATCACAATAGGAATTTGAGCCAACCCAACACAAACTCAGGAACAACGGTCTGAATCAATGGAACGCATGTTGTAAGATCTCCAACAGGCTATCGCTGGACTTGGGATTGGTGGCAACCAGGTTCGTGAACTAGTTCGGGTTCGCGTCGACGATGTTCCTGGCCGCCAACCGAATATGGTTAAAGCTCCTGTACCTCCATGTGGGCCTCTAGCCTATGCGGAATATTCTAGTGATGAGGAGTTTGGGGGATTTGATCGACGTGACCGTGGTAGACAGGACATAAACCAAAGGGACCCGGACACTCATGACTACAAAATGAAGATGGATATGCCTAGTTACAATGGACATCTTCACATTGAAGATTTCCGTGACTAGATTTTTGATGTTGAAAACTTCTTCGAGTATATGAATATACCCGAAGAAAAGTAGGTTTAAGTTTGTGGCATACAAGCTTAAAAGAAACGCTTCAGCCTGGTGGGAGTAGATACGAACTGACCAGAGGAAGTAGGGAAAACAACATGTCCAAACTTGGCACAAGATGAAGCAATTGTTAAGGGCCAAAGTTCTGCCACTATACTTCGAACAGATGTTATATCATCAGTTCCAGAATTGTAGGCAGGGGAATTGATCTGTTAGCGAGTATATAGAGGAGTTGAACCGGTTGAGTGCACAGAATGACCTATCAGAGAGGGATAGTCACATGTGGCGAGATATACCCGGGGGTTACGATTGTCGATCCAGGATCAAATTACTATGCATACAATCTGGAATCTGGAATGTTAATTTGGCTTATAAGATTGATACACGATTGGCACGGCCACCCTCACGGTATCAAGAGTCAAACATATCGTATTCTGATTCTCGTACCTCACAGAATAAAGAAAAATAAATAGCTATTTCACAGTAGCAGCCACAGTAGACCCAACAACAACAATCATCCACAACGCTGGTGGTAGTAGGGGACAAAAGAGGCAATTTGTTGGGGTAGAAATGATAACCCTTATATACGTCCTGGGCCAAATAAGTGCTATCACTGCCAACAACCTCGTCAACGCTCCAATGAGTGTCCTAACCCGGGCAAGTGAGTGTAGTAGAGGTTGAAGGTGATGAGCCAGGCATCGATGATGAGGAACTGAATCATGATGCGCAAGATGAGTATGATGGGGCTGAATTTGTTGGTTGTGATCTGTTACCCGAACTCAGGTAAGTGTGTTGGGTGCGGGTGCGTGTCTAGTAGTCGGATTCGTTCATCAATCAATTTACATGTTATGGGGACTCGGCTAAAAAGTGCCCAATATTTAGACACGGGTACTCGGACAGTTCTAAAATAAAAAAATTATAAGCTTTTTTATATATGAGATATCAATTTTCTAATAAATAAAAAAATAAACATATCAGCTGATTGGAAAATTTATTTTATTATTATGCAGTTGTAAAAATAGATATATTAACTGAACTTTTTTATAGGAAAATTGAAGTTATTATTGTATTTGTTTGCCTCATTTGCAATACAGCTGAACATAAATCGGTTGATAGTGGTAGATTGACTTGGGATGTGCATTTTCGTAGGGCATTCCATGATTGGGAACTCACAGAGGTAGCAGAGCTTTTAGCCCTGTTATACAGTCAGGTGGTTGAGGGGGTGGGGATGGACGAGATGGTTTGGCTGGGGTCCAAGAGGGGAACCTTTGAGGTTTGCTCCTATTATCGAAATCTCTTGGATCTCACAGGTCCCATCTTCCTGTGGAAGACAATCTGGAAAACAAAGGCCCCCCTGAAGGTGGCTTTCTTTACATGGACAATTGTCTTAGGCAACTTCCTTACTATTGATAACCTAAGGAGAAGAGGCCGAATTATGGTGAATTGGTGCTGCATGTGCAAAAGGTTAGAGGAATCAGTAAATCATCTTCTTCTTCATTGTCCAGTAGCGAGTACATGTTCTTGGCTGCCTTTGGTTTAGCTTGGGTGTTTCCCAATACCACGACAAATATGATTGAGGCTTGGAGAGGGTGCTCAGTGGAGAGCCGAGTCAGGGAAGCTTAGAGGGCTACTCCTCTTTGTTTATGGCGGGGTTTGTGGCGTGAGAGAAATAGGAGGCGCTTCGAGGACGTGGAAGCTCCTATTTGGTCTCTCAAATACAATATTTTGAGTTCTTTATTTTTTTGGGTAAACTGAAGAAATTGTATATCGGGTGGTGAAGTAGTGGACTTCATTGATAGCTTAAGCTTATAGTTGGCCGTTTTCGGCTTTTTGTATCTTCTCGGGAGCGGTCCCCTCTTGAGCGCCTTTTAATGAATTGTTATTTATCAAAAAAAAAATGGTTGTACTATTTCTTTGCCTCATTTTAGTACTGTATTTATTTTTGTTGAGAAAAAAGCTTCCAATCACGTACCATCAAATATTATGATGTGACAATAAGTAAAAAACAAGCACGAAGCGATTTGCAAGAATACACCAAGTATTATACGTGGTTTGGCTAAACAAGCCTACGTCCACGGAGAGCCCAATTTTACTATATAGATTGTAATAGTTCAAGTTGAAGGATTGTACCAAGAGTACGCTCAACTCTCAACTCTTAACCCTTATACACCTAACCTCACAAAAGGAAATCACAAATTCTAAACAAGAATTCTCTCAAAACAATGAAAGTGACCTCTCAATTACAATGAGAGTATTGCCTCTACATAAGAGTTGTGACTTCGCAATTACAATGAGAGTATTACCTCTACGCAAGAGTTCCCTTATGAGACTACATCTCTCTCAACTCACAAGTCTCAACCCATACCTAGGTATCTATTTATAGAGTTCCAAACCCAATTCCTTGTTGAACAAGGATTAAGGATAATCCTTGGAGCCCAAGACTTGCCAAACAAAAAATTACCTAATAAAATACAGCTCTAAAATAGAAACCTATTTACACAAGGAATTTGAGATACAATTCTCAACAATTTTAAATGGTATATGTTACTATAAAAAAAGGTACAATACAGCTGGAAACCATTATAGAGATGCATGGTTTACAGCTCTAAATCAGTTAAAAGTCTTATCTCTTTACATTTAGACAGATGCCATCTGTAAACCAATATTTTGACCATTAAAACACAACATTAAAGGTATTTTGGTCAATAGTCAGCAATTGCGCGAAAGCAGGCTCGGTTTGGCACAAATAATCGAGCAAAGACAAGCGCGTGTACACCAATTCGTCTTCAACCTTTCAAACCTTTCAAAGACACTGGCTTGGACCAGTCCACCATTTTCGAACCAGAGAGCTTTGAAACACCGTGAATGGCAACCGATTTAACAAATAAAACATGAATTTTTTTTCCAATCCTTCACAAGCATCAATCCACACATTATTTTTCTCCTCTGTTTTCGTCATTAGCCGTGTCCAGTAGAGAAGTTGAAGAGTTCGACTCATATCCCGTGTCTGTGTCCTTGTCGTGTCGACACGGATACTTCGACCGATACTGACGAGTCCATGTAACATTGGTTGTGATGATGGTGATCGGGTTAACTATGTAATTCAGATGTTATTTGCACCGAAGCAAGAAACCGACAAATAACTACGTAGTATCTTTCGTACCAGATGCACAATCAACCAAAATTTTTGTGATGTAATTGTGGATAGTCTTTGCAACAAAAACATTGCGTCAAAGGCCTTAGTCAAGAAGTTGCAATTGAAAACTGAGAAGCATCCTTCCCCTTACAAAATCGGGTGGATCAAGAAGGGTGCTGAGACTAAGGTAACTGAAATTTGCCGAATTCCATTCTCCACAGTTAAGTATTACAAAGATGAGACAATTTGTGATGTGGTTGAGATGGATGCGTGTCATCTATTATTGGGGCGTCCTTGGTAGTATGATGTCGATGCGACTCACAAAGGGAAAAGCAACATGTATCTATTTTAGTGGCATAATTGAAAGATTGTGTTGGTACATATGGGAAGAACCACCCAAAGCTTCTAAAGTGGAGGGGCGTTCTGTTCTTATTGTCCCTAAGGAGCAGTTCACAAATGCAATGAAGGAATTAGGCAAAGTTATGACACTCATTGTTAAGAGTGAGGAGGCGAAAACAAATTCACCCATTTCTAGAGTGCTACGACCACTACTGGCAGAATTTCAAGATTTAAGTCCAGAGGAATTGCCAGATGGCCTGCCACCCATGTGGGATATTCACTATCATATAGATTTGGTGCCTAATGCAAGTTTACCATATCTGCCACATTACCGCATGAGTCCGGCGGAGAGTGCAGAGTTACAGAGGCAGGTTGAAGAGTTAGTTTGTAAGGGACTGACAGAGAGAGCATGAATCCTTGCGCCCTGCTATGCTGACACCAAAGAAGGATGGTACTTGGCAGATGTGTTTTGACAGTCGCGCAATCAATAGAATTATAGGTTTCCAATTCCGGGGCTACATGATATGTTGGATTTGTTGGAAGGTTCACAGGTCTTCTCCAAAATTGATTTGCAGAGTGGGTATCATTAGATTCGGATTAAACTGGACGATGGGTGGAAGACAACCTTTAAAACGAAGGAGGGGCTATATGAGTGGTTAGTTATGCTGTTTGCTCTGTCCAACGCGCTGAGTACTTTCATGCGACTGATGAACCAGGTTCTAAAACCGTTTATTGGAAGCATCGCGGTTGTCTATTTCGATGATATTCTGGTTTACAGTTGTAGTGAGGCATAACAACATGGAGCATCTATGGGAAGTCTTGTAAGTTTTGCGCACCAGCAAGTTGTATGTCAACTTAAAGAGCTGCTGTTTTCTGACGGACAGATTGCTGTTTTTGGAGTTTATTATAGGAATTGATGGCATTTGGGTTGATAAAGAAAAGGTTCGTGCCATTCGAGATTGGCCTACACCGAAGATTGTAAATCATGTTCGTAGTTTTCACGGATTAGCTACCTTTTACTGTAGGTTCAACAGGAATTTTAGTAGCATTGTGGTTCCCATTACCGAGTGCATGAAGAAGGGAATGCTGTTATGAGTAGGAGATGGTTTTTGCTGTTATTAAAGAGAAGTTGTCCACTACTCCAGTTCTAGCATTGCCAAGTTTTGAGAAGGTGTTTGAGGTCGAGTGTGATGCTTCTGTCATGGGCATAGGTGCTGTTCTTTCTCAAGAGGGCAGACTAGTTGAATTTTTCAGTGAGAAGCTTAGTGAGGTGAGACAAAAGTGGACGACATACGAACTGGAGTTCTATGCTGTGATTCGAGCCTTGAAGCATTATCTGATTCGGTGTATTTATGGTGATAAGCCAAAATTGTGGGATTCATTTGTTCCTTAGATTGAGTTTTCTTTCAACAACATGTTCAATCAGTCCACTGGAAAGACGTTCGAGATTGTTTACACCAAAGCACCGAAGCATGCCCTCGATTTGGTTCCATTGCCCAAGCTTCCGGACATGAGCATTGCAGCAGAAAACATGGCTGAGAAGGTCTAGAAAATTCAAGTTGTGGTCAAGCAAAATTTGGAGCTATCTAATGCCAAGTTTAAGGCTGCAACCGACAAGCATAGGTGAGCCAAAGTATTCAAAGTGGGTGATTTGGTGATGGTGTACTTGTGCAAGACCAGATTTCCAGTGGGGACTTATGGCAAGCTAATGAACTATAAATATGGACCGTGTCGCATCACATGAAAAATTACTGACAATGCATATGTGATGGAGCTTCTTGATGATATGACGATGTCTAATACTTTTAATGTGGCAAACTTGTTCGAGTATCATCTTGCTGATGAGTCGCTTTATTCGCAATAGAACTCGAGGACGAGTTTTTTTTTTTGAAGTGGAGGGAACTGATGTAGGACAACATTATCATTTCTTTTTTCGCCTTGAAAGTCTGCCGCTTCGCCTTACAAGTTTGCCGCTCTGTAAATTTCTCTTTAATTAGGTTCCTTACCTTAATATTTTTTTATTAATTTTTTTGGAAAAGTTGAATTTTTAGTAGTTTCTTTATGCAGTTATTTTCCTTACGATGTTAGGTTAGGTTTCTTGGTGATGAAGTTGTTATCTTATTATAAATATGTGTACTGCCATAGAGTAGAGATCAATCAATTTTATCAATAATATCTCAATTGCTCTGCAATTTTCTCTTAACTTTGTGGATTCAAAGTTATTTCTTGTTTGTGTGCAAACATTCATAGCTTTTGCTTCGTTAGACTAGTTGTGTTTTTCAATGGCTGCTGTTAATGGCATGAATGCTCGAATTAGAAATGAACATCCTAACATCTTGAACGACATGCATTACTCTTTTCCTAGTATAGACTCCTGGTGTTACATTTGCTTCCATTCCATTGGGACTCCTGATCAATTTGAAGCAGTATCAAAATCTCTCCCCCACACTTCACTTTTGGAGCTTTTATTTTTATATTATGGTTGTCACTAGAGAGGAGATTCCCAAATTCCCTTGGATTTCTTCCCCTTCTTTACCTTGCGGCCTTTCTTATTCAACATTCTTTGAGATTTTAATCATTTTATATTGGATTGATCGTGATTGTCTGTAACTGGGCCTGGCACAAGGATTTTGTTTTTGACAAGTTTGTTCAGTAAAATATGATCCAAAGTATGTGATAGATCGTGGAAAAATACTTTCCTAACTAAAAAGATTGTAGAGAAGATTGTTCTAGTTGATGTTTCCTTAATGTTACAAAAACATCATAATGCTTTTACTTAGTGACTTTTTGTTCCTGAAACAGATATGTGATGCAGTGGCTGTGGCAGGACTACTGAATGCTACTCTTGTTATTCCAATATTTCATTTAAATAGCGTTTGGAGAGATTCAAGGTGACCACTATATGAGTTTTAGATTTTCCTTGCATAATTTTTGCATCATTTTATATATAGGCATCATGAGTTGCTTAAACTTGTCTAACTTCTATAATTCTACTTGTTATCCCTATGTTCACTGACCGTTCAAGTTCTGATTGCTGCTTTTCTGAGGCAGACTTGTCAAAGACAATAATTCTTGTTATTGTTTGGTCTGTTTTTCCTTTTAACGAGTAATTAAATAATTTTTTCAAGTACCTGGGTAGTCATGAAATGGGAAATTTAACTGATGGATGGTCATATATCAGCCGAGTTTTTGCTTGGTAATTCTCACTTGGCTATGAAGAAGTTATGGTCACTTGAATATGGAGTGCTTAGGTCTTCAAAGTTTAAGTCATGTTTGATCTTGGCTCAAGCTTGAGTTCAACATCATCATAGCTGTTGAAGGTCAGCTTGAACATGCGTACACACAGAGAACGTTGGCATTGGAAGTAGTACTGTAGTAGAAAGGAGATGGAAAAAGAAAATAGACAGGTTGCCAAAATCTTGATTACTAGAGGGCCTTGTGTTGAGTACAATAGTCAATTGAGCATCCAAACGAAAAGTGCTAACATTCTCTTCTTTGTTGTTAAGATTTAGTGCTTGAACTCATAGAATCAAAGGATTTGTTACTGAAATGCTCCAGAGTAGGAGATGCACAACCCTCATCTCTATAGTTAAAGGTAAATGAATGTTGACCTGGTCTGTCCTAGTTTTTGCGAGTGTGAGGACATGTCAATCTCACTCTAGTATAACTTGTCATCTTTCAGGAGCTTACAGAAGTGTGAAGACTTGTGAAACTCTGACAAATTTAAATTATTGATCTTATCCTACGACTTATAACACACCAGTAAAGTGTTTGCCATCAAGATCTTCAATCTTACATTTCATTGGAACTTCTTTTATGACAAATTTGGTTAATTATGTTATAATTGTCGTTCTCTTCTTTCAGAATTAATGAGTTAATTGAAAGTATAGTCTTTTTTTGGCCTTTCTGGGGTTGTTCCGGGATGCGCTCCCCTTTTGAGCGCTCTTTAATGAAATTTACTTATCAAAAAAGAAGAAGAATTAGTCAGTTAATTGCCATCTTTTCGCTTTCCGGCAGAGAAAACACTTTCTAACAATTTTTCTTCAACTCCTTTTTCCATTTCATTCTCTTCCAACTTTTCAGTCTCTTCAACATATTACTTTTCCTCTTCCTTTTGCCTGGGATAGTTGAAGTATGCTTTTGGGGCTGTTTTGGGTTCAGTGGGTGTTGCCTAGCTCTTCTAGAGGTTTGTTGGAGGCTCGGAGAGGTTGTTCAGTTGGCCCCTAGCCCGTGACTATTGGAGGGTAGCACCATTGTTTGTTTGGTGGTGTCTTTGGAGGGAACGTAATAGGAGATCCTTCGACGACGAGGAGTCTTCTATTGGGGCACTGAAATTTTCTATTATTAGTTCCCTCTTTTGTACGGTTATGGGAAGAAATTGTAAATCCATGGGGGAGAGAGTCAATCTTTTGGATACTCTGAGAGGTTAGGGGCCCTATTAAACCTTTGTGTTTTTTTCTCGGGTTGTGTTCCCCGTTTGATGGCTTTCTAATACAATCTTCCTTATAAAAAAAAATTCAGCTTTTCAAGTTGTCCTTCAAATTTTGAATCTTCAAGTTCTTCAGCTTCGCTTGCATGGTACTCATTTTCATCTTCGAAGTTTTCTTCAAAACTTATAATCTTCCTTAGTAAAGTCATCTTCCTCAAAGCTTTGTGGTTAATACTCTATAGGTAATGACTCACCTTTACTATGGAGGTGAAAACCTCAAGCATCTTTTAAACATGACTTGGAGATTTTGACTCTCCAACTTGCTTCAGAATTTCTTTTTTGTCTAGCCTGTTGTAAAACTACAAATGCCTTCTTTCTTTCCCTTTTTTTTTCACGAAATCTTTTGTGCATCCCATTCTTTTTCTCTTCTCCAACAACATCCCACAAATTGAATGTAATAACATGCCTCAATTTTTTGTAATTTAAAAACATCAAATTTTCAATAATTGGATATTTCCTCTTACGACAGGCCAACTTTCTAGGATCAATGTGACTCTAGTACGTCGTGGCCTCGTGGATCGTTCATGGTTTGATACCATTTTGTTGGAAATGAATGGCTTGATTTACACAATATTCTCTAGGGAGAGATGTGGAGAGGGAGATGGACATTTTGAAAATCTTTAATTCCACTTTAAAACAAATAATTAGAGCACATGGGTAGTTATAGGTTAGGAAACATTTATCTGCACATGTATTAATCCAAGTACTTTCACTCCCCAACGTAACATTTAAACTTGTAGATGAATTAAACAAATATATAAATCCAAGATCAATTTTTAATCTTCAAGAAATGGTAGTCTCTGCAAGTCAATTGGGTATGATGGGAGCCAAAGCTAGACTTGATTGCTTCAGAGTATACATTTTTTTTTTTTGTTTTCCAGAGTTTGATAGCCCTATGTAATGTTTGTAGGTGTGATATATTCAGTAAAACTCTCTGCCATACTTAGAAAGTGTAGAATTTCGGATGTACAATCAGAGGAAATCTCAAATTGCATTTCCTTATTTAGCAGATTTTGTTAGTTTCCAAATAAAGAGAGAAGGATAATTAGTATCATGATTTATGGCGTAGTCACTTCTTAGAATCAAGGAGTAGTCACTTCCTAGAATCAATGAGTTTTTGTTTTTATTTCCCAGAATTAAGGGGTTGAGTTACCTAATTGTGTTGCTATCCTCTCCTATTTATTCTTGTCTATCCTAATACAACGATGTGAGAAGAATTTTCTCTCATATTATTCTATATGGTATCAGAGAAGCTTCTGAACCTCCAAGAATTTTGATGATGGTCAAATACGGAATGACTAGTCTCACATTTCCAATAACTGGACACAAATTGAACGGACATAATTACCTTTAATGGGCTCAATCGGTGATGATGTTCGTATTAGGGAAAGGAAAAGACGACTACCTCACAAGTGCTGCTGTAACCCCACAGAAGGAAGACCCAAAATTCTGAACCTGGAGATCTGAAAATAACATGGTAATGTCGTGGTTGATTAATACCATGGACAATGAAATTGGGCAGAATTTCATGTTCTGTGGAACCACAAAAGAAGTCTGGATGCAGCGAAGGAGACGTACTCCGACAATGACAATACAATAGAACTGCTAGAGATTAAAACAACCTCCATGATTTGCGACAAGGGGATGCCTCTGTCACAAAATACTATAACACTCTTACCCGTTTTTGGCAACAATTGGATGTCTTCGAAGAACTTGACTGGGATTGCCCTAGAGATGCAGCCAAATACAGGAAAATAGTCGAGAAGGAGAGAGTCTCAAAATTCTTACTTGGTCTAAACAAAAACCTTGATGACGCCAGGGGGAGAGTGTTCGGGATGAGGCCTTTGTCCTCAATTCGGGAAAGCTTTCTTAGAGGTGCGGCGAGTAGAAAGCAGGAAGAAGATCATGATGGGAAATCAAAGCACTCTAAGCGTTGCAAATATTCCTGAAAGTTCGGCTCTTACAACTCGTGGAATGAATCCCACCAGTGACAATCGAACCCGCAAAGGCAAGCCTTGGTGTGATCACTGTCCCAAACCTGGACATACCAAAGAGTGTCCAAAGAGACATGCTGGATGGAAATCCAGTCGACTGGAAACCAAATAGACCATCTCAGGACAGAGAAGACCATGGTCTTGCAGCCACTACAGATGACTAGCCAACAACCGAAGTTGCACCTTCAGCAAAGAACAAATTGAGATGTTGCAGAAGATGTTCAACCAACTTCAGTCAAGTCCGACAACACCAATGATCAGCACAGGTTCAATAGCACAAAAAGGTACATTCCTAAGTGCTCTTGGAGTCAAAACCGAGAATCTAACTTCATGGATTATTGACTCTAGAGCATCTGATCACATGGCTGGGGATGCTTCTTTATTCCAAAAGTGCAACCCGTGTTCTGAAAAATACAAATTGAGAATAGCAGATGGTTCTCTATCCACTGTGGCTGATATTGGGTCAATTAGCATCTCAAAGACCCTTGTATTAAATTTGGTGTTGTTGGTTCCTAATCTGACTTGTAACCTCTTATCCATTAGCAAAATTACTAGAGATATGAATTGTGTTGCTAAATTCTTTCCCACCCATTGTGAATTTCAGGACTTGGATTCGGGGAGGACGATTGGCAATGTTAAGGAAAGTGAAGGGCTCTACCTTCTCAAAAGTGATAATCAACTTGGAAAACAATCTCGAAGTGCTCATTGTGCAGAGAGTCAGTCTGTTATAAATTCCAATTCTGCTCCAATTTCCAATAATGAAAGTGCAATTATGTTGTGACATTTTTTATTAGGTCACCCAAGTTTCATGTATCTTGAAAAATTGTTTCCTTTATTTATTAGGAAAAACTCAAGTCTTTCCAATGTAAAATTTGTCGATTGTCCAAACGTACTCGAAATACTTATCCAATTCAACCATACAAGGAATCACAACCATTCTCAATTATACATAGCGATATTTGGGGATCCTCTCGAGTCAATAGTATTACAGGAACCTGATGGTTTATCTCTTTTGTTGATGATCATTCTAGAGTTACCTGAATATTCCTTGTTAAAGAACAATCTGAGGCAGGACCGATCTTAAAATTTTTTATTTAATGATCCAAACTCAATTCCTAGCCAACATTTAGATTTTCAGAACGGACAATGCCAAGAAATACTTTCATTCTATTCTTGGGGATTACTTCCTTTATCATGGGATAGTTCATCAGAGTTCTTGCATAAACACCTCACAGCAAAATGGGATTGCTGAGAGGAAAAATTGACACCGGTTAGAAGTTGCTCGTTCTGTCATGTTCACAAGTCATGTCCCAAAACATTTCTGGGGGAAGCTGTCCTTTCCGCTGCCTATCTCATAAACCGTATGCCTTCAAGAGTCTTGAAATTCCAAACTCCGTGCCAGGTACTCACTCAAGTCTATCCTTAATCCATACTTATCTCGTCCTTGCCACTAAAGTCTTCAGTTGCTCAGCATTTGTCCACATACCTCCACATCAGAGAAGCAAACTAGATCCCAAAGCCATAAAATGTCTATTCCTTGGATACTCTCCTCACCAAAAAGGTTACAAATGTTACTCTCCCACTATTCGGAAGTTCTATAACTCAATAGATGTCACCTTCTTTGAGAATCAACCCTTTTATTTCAAAACTCATATTCAAGGGGAGAATTCCATAGTGCCAGAAGAATATCAATTTTGGCAAGATGTGGATACCCCATCTGTACCTTCCACCGACTCAAGTTCATCCCCTCTGGGTAATTCCACCACTCTTTCAAATGTGCTTATTATAATCGAGTCAACACTCGAACCATCCGTTCATTCTGAACCCACTCCACAAAGTTCTCAGGCTCTGACCTAACAAGAAAAATCAAGGATATTTAAAGGGATTGTTTGTTCAAGAAAGCTGACCACCGCTCAAAGGGAGGTAGATCAACTCACTTTTCCTGAACAGAACCAAGCGTCGCTCCAAATCCAGCCACTCCTACTCAAGGTAACACAGATTCTTATCCTAGTAATGATCTTGATATTCCTATTACTTAAAGGAAAGGTGTTAGGTTATGCACTCGGCACCCGATCTCAAACTTTGTGACGTATAAGAGGCTGTCTCCCTCCCTCCTACTGTGCTTTTACCTCAAATCTGTCTAGCATAGATGTTCCAAGCTGCATACAAGAGGCTCTAAAGCACCTTGAATGGAAGGAAGTAGTTGATGAAGAAATTCGGGCTCTTGAGAAGAATGGTACTTGGGAACTCACAGAACTTCCCGAAGACAAACAACCTATGGGATGCAAGTGGATATTCAATGTTAAGTACAAGGCAGATGGAAGTGTTGATTGATACAAGGAGAGACTTGTAGCCAAGGGATTCACTCAAACTTACGGGATTGATTATCAGGAAACATTTGCCTCAGTCGCTAAGTTAAATACAGTGCGGGTACTTCTATCTTTGGCAGCCAATTTGGATTGGCCTCTACACTAACTTGATGTCAAGAATGCATTCCTTAATGGAAACTTGGAAGATGAAGTCTACATAGAGATTCCTCCTGGTTTTGAGGACTCAAGCAATACTAACCGTGTTTGCAGACTTAGGAAATCTCTTTATGGCCTTAAACAGTCACCAAGGGCTTGGTTTGAGAGATTTACTATAGCGGTCAAGAAGTATGGATACACTCGAGACCAGTCAGATCACACCTTGTTCATCAAGAAATCTCCTGAAGGAAAATTTACTATCCTCCTTGTATATGTGGATGGTATTATCTTGACAGGAGATCATGAAGAAGAGATAAGACGGTTAAAGAGTACTCTTGCAAAGGAATTTGAAATCAAGGATCTCGGTGCACTGAGATATTTTCTTGGCATGGAAGTAGCTCGTTCCAGCAAAGGCATTTCTGTCTCTCAATGGAAGTATACACTTGACTTGCTCAAAGAAACAGGTATGCTCGGTTGTAAGCCTTCGGATACACCTATGGACCCTTCCAACAAACTCCACCTGAAGGGAAGCTCTACTCAAGTTGACAAAGGGAGGTACCAAAGACTAGTAGGTAAATTGATTTACCTGTCCCACACAAGACTAGATATCAGTTTTCCTGTTAGTGTGGTTAGTCAGTTTATGAACAACCCTACTAATGAGTACCTTGAAGTAGTTTACATAATTCTCAGATATCTCAAAAAGACTCCAGGGAAATGGTTGTTCTTCAAAAAGGGGACAAACCGTAGCATAGAAATCTCCACAGATGTAGACTGGGTTGGATCCCTAACTGACTGAAGATTTACCTCAGGCTACTGTTCCTATATGTGGGGAAACCTCGTTACATGGATAAGTAAGAAGCAGTTAGTAGTTGTTCGAAGTAGTGCCGAGGTCGAATTCAAGGCTATGGCTCACGGAAATGTGAAGGAATGTGGCTCAAAAGACTCTTAGATGAACGGGCAACTCCTGCTGAAAGCCTAATAAAAATGTTGTGTGACAATTAGGCTGCTATCAGTATTGCGAAGAATTCGGTTCACCATGGCAGAACTAAACATGTTGAAATTGATCGTCACTTCATCAAAGAGAAGATCGATCATGGAATCATCAAGATGATCTATACTCCTTCAAGTCTCCAAACCACAGATATCCTCACCAAGGCTCTCAACTGAGATCACTTTGAGGTTCTTCTTTCCAAGCTGGGAATGATTGACATTTACTACTTAGCTTGAGGGGGAGTGTGGAATTTCAGATGTGCAATTAGAGGAAATCTCGGATTGCATTTCCTTATTTGGCAGATTTTGTTAGTTTTCAAATAAAGAAAGGAGGATAATTAGTATTCAAATCTCCGTGATTTATGGCTTAGTCACTTCCTAGAATCACGAAGGAGTCACTTCCTAGAATCGAAGGAGTTGAGTTACCTAATTGTGTTGATATCCTCTCCTATTTACTTGTATTCTTGTCTACCCTAATACAACGATGTGAGAAGAATTTTCTCTCATATTATTCTATAGAAAGCTTGGACTTCTCGGCACTACCAAACACAAACACACGACACTGTTATGCAAATTCCTTTTAAAATAGGGGCATCAAATTAAATGTATAAAATTCATTACAAAATTTGGCGTTATCATGCTTATAACTTTGTGTGTATATATGCACAAACAGTGTAATGTTTGACTTGCAAATACACACATATAACACCACTTGTGCATATATGTGTGCGTGTGTGTGTATTTGTAGTCCTTGTGTCCATGTCCTACTTTTTAAGACTTTCTCCGTTGATGCATCTATATAGTGTTGTAATCTCTTATGATTAAATAAACTAAGTGTAGTGTTGTTAATCTCTTATGATTAAATAAACTAAGCTTTACCTTGACTACAATTTTAGAGAGAAATGAAAGCACAAAAGCCTATGATAAGCACAGAGAAACTGTAGTTAGATGGTTTGGTGATCCCTACCTTGTTGACATAACTTCTGTATTTATTGTTGCCTCGTAGCTGCCGCTCTAGTAGATATTGATGGTATTTGGATCCTGCTTTTTGAACTCTACCTTATGGGAACATTGTTATTGCAGGTTGCCATTGTTCCTAAGTCTTCAGTGTAGGTTTACACTTTTACCCCATATGGGAAGCTGCCTGATTCCAAATTAGAGGAATATTATGGTAAAATTCCGTTCATGCATGTGCTCCTGAGAAACATATGGCACTCTATTCCGTTACAGGGATCGGGAGCAATCCTAAAACCAGACCTAGTTTCTCTTGATATCTTCAATATAATGCTTCTAATAATTGTATTAATCCACAAATGTCTTTCTTTCATTAAATTTAATAGATACCAGATGAAGGGATGAACATTTCCTTATTTGTTTGATGAAAATTCTGAAATGTGAAAGGAAAGAAAAAAGAAATAAAGATCACTACTGAGAATGAAATTCTGCCCCATCCCAAAATTCAGTTCAGATACAGTACAAATAAATAGAATCTGCCTTTCAGTTCTTTGCATTTCCATTCATAGCCCATTTCTTCATTCCTTCTTGCATGGATATCTAGAACGCATCTAAGTGTTGTGTGCGGTATTAAGTTCATGATTCAGAACTCCTTTGGTTCATTCTACTGGCTTAGCTGATCCAAAATAAGTATCTTCCAAATTTAAGAATCCCAATGAATCCTTAACTTCATTTTCTTTTTCTTTTTTGTTAGCCCATTCATAATACAAACAAGACTTTACAATCCTTGAATATCTAGAATTGTAGAGTGAAGATTTGTTTTACTGTTTTATAGCAGAATATATATATACACGCACACATTTATATATCTCTTTATGGTTTATTTCCTCACGTTGATAGGTCTTGTTACGGTCGAGTTCCTCATGCTCGACTCCCTGGGCTACCCTGATGGGCTTCGTTTATAGGTGGTTGCATGCTCTTGGGAAGTAGTCTTGAGTTGGGGATATCCTGCCGTAATTAAAAAGAAGATTACAATGTAGTTTCCCCCACTTTCTTCAGAACTCTGTAAAAGAGGCTTCCATGTCCTACCGTCCTTCTGAAACTCGGAAATATCCCTTTGCAAATCATTAAATAATGCCACCTTCTACTTTTTGGCGTAAGCTTGGGTTGCTAGATCTTATATACACTTATAAAAAATAATTCCTTGGTTGCATCCAAGATATGAAATCGCTTGACCGATCTTTGATTTCATAGATTAATAATTTCTGACATCTCAGTTGAGTGTTTGATTTACCATTTCTCAAAAGTTGAATTTGATTTATATTACATGAATTCTTCTAAATATGTATACTCTTACTCTCTGCTGGTGAACATATAAATATTGACCTCAAATGCCAGGCTAAAACAAAAAGGATCAAAATGAGGTTTTTTCTTTTTTGCTTTTATTTATGTAAGTTGTTTTTTATTCTAAAAAGGCACAGAGAAAATGAAATTGCATAATATAACACATTGTCAGGTCTTTTTCAGAAACTGCAAATTTAAAAGAAAGGCCACTTTTTAGGAAATTCTGGAAAGTAGTATCTTGTTTTCCGAAGCAGGAAAAGACAGGCCAGTTTGGTATTGTTTATTTAAACGTTTTCTATCTAGTTTTCATTATTGGAAATCTCAAAAATTGATTAAGATTATGAAAAAAAAGTCATTTTTTTGGTCGTCTTTAGTTCATTTTGGTATTTTTTGAAAGGAAAGACTAATAAGGAAGAAGGGCTTAGTTTTTTGGTTTATTGGTTGAGAGAGGGAAAAGGAGTAGGAAAGAGGAGGCAAATATGGGAGGGTGATAGTGATTAGCTTTACCCTACCGTGCTTATTAATGCATTCCAAAGCTGTACTCTGTTGCCCAAGTCTACAGCTTAGACAGAGTATGCATATCGTGTATCGAATCAATATCTTTTCAGAACAACTTACAGCCTTGTCCCACCCAAATATTACTGTTATTATTTTCTTACTAAGTTTCAACTTCACAACAATTGTGATCGTCTACTATAATTTCAGCATCATCCTAGTTTGGCTTAGGTTGTCCACTATAAAAACCACAATCAATCGGCATATGGTGATTCTCGTGCTTGGGTATTAATGAATCAGCTATCTCTTGGATTGACATGCCTTGCATGTACTGACTATATAAATTTTGGTTCTGAAATAGTGATGGAAATGGGGGGCTGTATTTGGAATCAGGTCAGGTTCAGTTTTAGCTCTTCCATGGTAAATATGCGAGGGTGATAGTGATTAGCTTTACCCTACCTTGCTTATTAATGCATTCCAAAGCTGTACTCTGTTACCCAAGTCTACAGCTTAGACAGAGTATGCATATCGTGTATCGAATTAACATCTTTTCAAGACAACTTACAGCCTTGTCCCACCTAAATATTACTGTTATTATTTTCTTAGTAAGTTTCAACTTCACAACAATTGTGATTGTCTACTATAATTTCAGCATCATCCTAGTTTTACTTAGGTTGTCCACTATAACAACCACAATCAATTGGCATATGGTGATTCTCGTGCCTGGGTATTAATGAATCAGCTATCTCTTGGATTGACGTGCACTGCTTGTACTGACTATTTAAATTTTGGTTCTGAAATAGTGATGGAAATGGGGGGCTGTATTTGGAATCAGGTCAGGTTCACTTTTAGCTCTTCCATGCTTGTTTAATGGTGTCACAACATTGAAAGACCAGATCAACAAATGATGATCAATAATGGTCGAGCTTAGCATGAAAATTTTGAGAAAATGATCTCTACTGCAATTAGATACTTGAAACAGTATCTTGTTTGTCTCACTGTATGTTCAGTGATATAGTCTCCTAATTTTTCGAATGGTCTTGATATCAGTAGAGAGCATATTAGGCGCGACTTTTTTGGCTTATTTTCTTTGTTTTTCTAATGGATTCAACTCCGAAAGCTCACTTCAATTAGTAGCATATGGTTTTTATCCATCTTATCCAAGCTTCAAGACACTGGGAAATTTTACCTGAAAATTTCTTTTCTTTTCATGCAGCAAGTTTGGAGACATATTTGATGAAGAATTCTTCATACATGCTCTCAAAAATCATGTGAATGTAGTCAAAGAACTTCCAGAAGATGTACTCCAGCGATTTGACAATAATATAAGCAGCATTGTGAATTTGAGAGTAAAAGGTTGGTCAAGTCCAACCTACTATCTTCACAAGGTCCTTCCAAAGCTGTTGGAGATGGGGTATGTAATTTTCACCTTTTATTACTTGGAGCTGGCTTCTAAATTCTGTGATACAACTACTTCTATTGAAAGTTGATCTCAATTAATTATTTTAAAACTTGGTTACCATGAAGGTTGTGCAATATGTATGACAACATTCTACCCCCACCCATAACATCTTTCAACTCTTTCCTGATAATTAGAGATATTAATATTCATCTTTTTTTTAAGTGATCAGATGCGTTAGAATGATGTGTATCCCTGAAGCAAAGTCTGTTCAGATGCCACTCATGAAATGCAGATAAATTTTGAATTAGTTTTGTGTGGTTACATTGTTTGTGTGTGCACACAAGTGTTTTTGGTTTAGTATATTAGAATTCACCTTTAAACTTCTGCTTGATTCTGGCTTTCCTCACTGTTACTGTTATTATGGTATGCAAGCTTTGCTTGAGGCAATATTTTAGCTGCTTGAGCTCTTTTCATGAATGTAGCTTTAACAATGTCTGACATGGAATTAAGCGATCACGGGCTGCTAGAAAATCGTTAAAATATTTTAACATCATTCAAGACTTTCAATGTCATATAATCAGAATGCAAGAACTGATTGAACATTGGGATAGCACATGTGAATTCATGAAGCTCCATTAGATTACATCACAAGTAAAAATAATGTCACTCACTGATGACAGCAGCTCATAACATCAGGAAAATTATTTTATTCATGGTTTAACAATTTTAAAGTAAAAACCCATGAGCAGCCAATATATATTTTGAAAATATGCATGATTCGATACAAACATGTGGGTGGCTCTGATATTAGTTGAACTGTTGAAGGAGGCGAAAGTGATTTTTTATAACTTACCTTCAAACGATATGGTTGTTCATTTGAATTACGAGAACACTCAATGGCCTCCTTTGTCAATCTTGAAGAAGCCTTGAACACCTTTGACTCTTCATCCTTACGACCCAGGGACGAACTGATTGATCTTCTAGTTTGTGGGAACTAGTGTTGACAAAATCTGAAACCTCTCCCTAGAATGCTAAAGAGAACAATATTTAAAATTTCTGAACAATCTCTCTACATATGACTTGTATATATAAATTTTATTTTTGGGCTAGAGGTGTTGGTCAATAGGGTTCTTAATCGTAGCTCCAATTGGACGAAGGAATCCTGAGTTACTCCTAGTTCCTTCATTTTCCAGTTTTAAAGTGTGTGGTGTGTGTCTATGTTTTCTTTTTTTTGGGTTTTGTTGGTGGTGGGGAGGTTGGTGAGCTTGAAAGCGTAGTAGAAAATCATTCAACAAAATTCTCACAAGTTCTCACAAAAATAAAAAATTTCTAATAATACTTTAGAAGTATTGCTTTAGAAAGGAAATCCTTTATTTTTTTGTTTTCAAAATCAAACATTACCAAACAATTGGATTTTTACTCAAATTCTGTTTTGTCCAATCAAATTATTTTTGTTAATCAAACCAACTATTCTGTTGCATGTGACATGGGAAGGCATCCCTCCTAAGAATTCTACGTGATTGTAGTGCTTTTGCAAAACATGTGCTCGGTCATTCAGCTTTATGCTTTAGTTTAAACATCCACCATCACAGACCCCATCCCATATTCACATGCAGAAGTTTAATCTCACCAAAATCCATGTACTTGCACCTATTCCAATTTCGTAACCATGCAAGTAATGCAAATCTTTTCAGGCCAAATTGGAACTCTTGTAAACAATACAAAAGTAACTTCTCTCAAATCATAATCATTGATATAAAAAGCGTGCTTATCAAAAGTTCAAATTTTAACTCATATACATGCTGTAAAATTTCAATACGAGCATGCTTTCAGAACCAAGATTTATCATATATTCATTTGCTTACTTGACATATTGCATATATGCCATCAAAACATTGAGTAAAACATAATGTATGTTTAAAATTTGGAGAGTAAAATCCTACCTTTGAAGTTCTTACAGAAACAAGCTTATTTCCTCCTCCTTTCTTTCTCTCTTTTCTTTACTTTTCCTCTAGCTTTTCTACCACTTTGTGGGGCGATCTCTGTGTGTGTGTGTGTGTGTGTTCAAGACTGTCTTTTTCTTTTATATATATATATATATATATATATAAGCTATCCTTCTCCCTGTATATCGATATATTATGGGTTTGAAATCCTAATATAACTAAATGGAGACCATCAATCACATACAAACCATACTTCCATATAATGTATGCTGGATAAGTCGAATCCTAGACTACAAGGTTCCTTATTCTGTGCAAAATTATCTGCTCACTTTTTGCTAAATTAGGATTCTATGCCCCAGTTCCCTAGAAGACTTACATGAATATATATACATGGTATTAAATAATTTTTGTTTATCCTTTTATCTATTTTTTTTTATACACGAGTAATTGACCGAGGCTATGGCCTTAAATAGAGCGGAATGGAAACATAGGATTCATGTAGCTGACTCCAAGTAATTGGGAAAAGGCTTGGTTGTTGTGTTGTAACTTTTATCTTTTTTTCTTCTTCTTTTGACCCATAATTTAGTCTCTGAATGCATGACTTTTTCATAAGATAAAAGTTAAAACTCATTCATATTCAAAATAAGCTGCTAGGCTTAACTCTACTATTTAAAGGTTAGTATCATTGTGATGTAAAGCGGAGCAACCAACTCTCCCAAAAGCCGTAGCTGTCAGGAGAAGCTACTCCACTCTACTTAGCCCTCCCCACAGGATTGGCGTTCGAGGCATGCGGGCCTCACAACGCACGTTGGCAGCTGCGGGTTGGACACCCACGCGTGGCACGTTGGCCATCTCCTCCGAATCCTTAGGGTGAGACTCGAACCCAAGACCTGGGCTCTGATACCAATTGATGTAAAATGGAACAACCAACTCTCCCAAAAGCCGCAGCTGTCATGAGAAGCTACTCCACTCTACTTAGCCCTCCCCATAGGACTGGCGTTCAAGGCATGCGGGCCCCACAATGCACATTAGCAGCTTGCGGGTTGGACACCCACGCGTGGCACGTTGGCCATCCCCCTGAATCCTCAAGGGTGAGACTCGAACCCAAGACTTGGGCTCTGATACCAATTGATGTAAAGCAGTTGCGGCTTTTGGGAGAGTTGGTTTCTCTGTTTTACATCACATTGTCATTCCACTATTAGCTTCCAACACTTTAACATTAAGGCTGCAAATTAACCAAGTTATGCATGAAGCTTGGGATCGGTTTGGTTTCAAGCTCATTGAGGTTCACTCACTAAGAAGAAGAATGAGCTCAAGCTCACTTTTTTAAAGCTTGTTTTAGTATACGCGAGAGCAGTCTCCAGCTCGGTTTGTACAAGCTCGTGAATAGCAGCCTATATAGCTCATCAGTCCATTATTTGCTCTCACTTTCTGAGATATAAGGCCTATTAACCCAAACTTCTTGATATGTCTCATTTCCACATTTCTTGAAAGTGCTCCCCTATTCAGTCAAAAAGCCAGCCCCCTATTTATCCTATGAGCCAGCAAACAAATAGCCCCTATTCGGTCCATAAGCCAACAACAAACAGCCCCCTATTTATCCCATAATCAAGCAACCAAACAGCCCCCTATTTATCCCATAATCAAGCAACCAAACAGCTCAATTCAACCCATGAACAGGCAAACAAACTGTCTCATTAAACCCACAAACCAGCAAATAAACAATCCCTATTCAGTCCATAAACAAGTGGAGGCAAGCCGAGCTTGAGCGGAGATTTGCAAGCTCATCGTGGTCCGAGGCGAAGCCTGAACAGTTTTGAGCTCTGCGTGGCTTGGCTCATTTGCGTTGCTACTTGACATCTTAAAGTGTGGAAATATAAAAGACATGAATAGGGAATTGCTGAAAGCTAGAAGAACTACGATAGAAGTTTCATTAAGCTGGATTGGAAGTCGCATTTCTTGTTAGTTGCTATCTTGAACTTTGGTCACTTTTGTGTTCTAGATATGCTAGCTTATGCTGATCTAAATTTTGAGCTCAGTGATTCCGTAATTATTTTTTGAGCTGTAGTTATCTTGATAGAACATGTTATCTCTATTATGGTCTGTTGAGAAATAAGCCCCCAATCACGAACCACCAAATATTACGATGTGATGATAAGTAAACAAGCATGAAGAAATTTGCAAGAACACACCAAGAATTATACGTGGTTTGGTTAAACAAGCCTACTTCCACAGAGAGCCCGATTTCACTATATAGATTGTAACAGTAGAAGTAGAAAGATTGTATCAAGAGTACGCTCAACTCTCAACCCTTATACACCCAATCTCATTCAAAAGGAATTCACAAATTCTAAACAAGAATTCTCTCTCTAAGTGTTCTCTCAAAAACAATGAGAGTGTTGCCTCTTCTCTTCTCACCACTCTCAACCTATAACATAGGTAACTATTTATGGAGTCCAAAACCCAATTCCTTGGTGGACTAGGATTACAATTCCTTAGAGCCCAAGACTTGCCTAACAATTACTTTCCTTCCTTGAGACCAAGACTTGCCTACTAAGAAATTACCTAATAAGATACAACTCTATAATAGAAACCTAATCACAATGGGAATTTGAGTCAACCTAACAAATCTCCTCCTTGGCAAAATTTTTGACAAGTCTGCAATACACGAGACTCCCGTCTGCAAATCCACAAACAATCCATCGGCCTCTCAAACTCTAGCTACATAACTCGAATCAAGTATGAAACAATACTCCCCTTGATCCAGACGACCAATGTATTCATGCAGCTGCATCAAGTCAACACTATCAAGTGACTCTGGAAGGGGGCTTCGATGCAACCCTTCTCCAAGCAGGAACTTTCATCTCATTCTCGTCTGTCCGGAAACGTGCAACCCGTGTCTTCGATAAATCAAACGAAACACGTCTCAAGATCTTGTTACCATGTGCACCCCGTTTCCTATCCATAATCGAAGTCTAAGTGCCATTGACACTACCCACCAGACGATACAAACCTCAACTCTGTTCTCCTCGCATTACTACCATGCAGCCCTTGGTGATCTTCATGACTCCCCTTGCAATGGAGCACTTGCAGCCCATGGAGTCCAATCGGCTCAAGGAAATTTGATTACACTGCAACTTGGGTGCGTAAGCAACATCCCCCAAAGTGCGTTTCACCCCATCAAACATTTTGAACTTCACTGTTCCCACGCCCTCAATGGCACACTTGTCATCATTAGGCAATGTCAAAGAACTACCATCAAGTTCTTTAAATGAATCAAAACATTATTTCACGGAGCAATTATGGTTCGATGAACCCAAATCTAAAAACCACTCATGTTGAGTAAGAGTGTCACCTTCGGAAATTGTGAGAACATCACCAAAGTTATTATCACAAGCATATGCGGTAGATCCATTCTCAGAGTCGCCATCATCCTTTCGCTTTGCAAGTGGACAGTTCTTCCTAATGTGGCCCCACTCATGACATCTGTGGCATTGCTTACCCTTTTCTCCACTCCTTGATCTAGACCTGTTGTTATCACTAGATCCCTGGTTAGTCTGCCTTCCCCTATTCTGCTAATGAGCAACCATAGCCGAACTTGAACTCTCATCAATGGGAGATTTTCTTTTGTTGTTGGACAAGAGAGTCGACTCAGCTTCCTCCATCTTCAGCGTATCCTTGCCATACAAGATGGTAGTCACTATGTTTTCATAGGAATCTGGAAGTGAAGTAAGAAGTAATATGGCTTTGTCTTCTTCTTCAATTTTCACATCGGCCTTTTCAAGTTGATCAACAATTCCATGAAATTCATTCATATGCTCCAAGAGGTTTCTGCCTTCCTTCATCTTTAGCTTGTATAAATCCCGCTTTAGATTAAGTTTTGTTGTGAGACTTTTCGCTAGATAGAGCTTCTCTAGCTTCTCCCACAATTTCGGCGCCGAATCCTCTCCATTAACATTGTTAATGATGTTATCCCCAATATAGAGTCGAATAGTGCTAACACACCTTGACTCTATATCTTGCCAATCATCAACTGACATTTTTTCTGGCTTTCAATCCTTCCCTTTCAACGCCCGCGCTAAGCCTTGTTGAACTAGGATGTCCTTCACCCTCCCTTGCCATAGGGTGAAGCTACCCTTACCATCAAAGCTCTCCACCTTGTATTGTGTAGCAATATTACCGGCCATGATTGTCACAAGTGCCCAAGACGAACAACACTCGTATTATGAAGAAAAATTTAGACAAGACTATAATCAAACACCTTGTGTGTACCTTGAAGCTCTGATACCAATTTGTTGAGAAATAAGCCTCCAATCACGAACCACCAAATATTACAATGTGATGATAAGTAAACAAGCACGAAGAAATTTGCAAGAACACACCAAGAATTATACGTTGTTCGGCTAAACAAGCCTACGTCCACGGAGAGCCCGATTTCATTATATAGATTGTAGCAGTACAAGTAGAAAGATTGTATCAAGAGTACGCTCAACTCTCAACCCTTAACCCTTATACATCCAATCTCACTCAAAAGGAAATCACAAATTCTAAACAAGAATTCTCTCTCTAGGTGTCCTCTCAAAAACAATGAGAGTGTTGCCTCTTCTCTTCTCACCACTCTCAACCTATAACATAGGTAATTATTTATGGAGCCCAAAACCGAATTCCTTGGTGGACTAGGATTACAATTCCTTGAAGCCCAAGACTTGCCTAACAATTACTTTCCTTCCTTGAGACCAAGACTTGCCTACTAAGAAATTACCCAATAAGATACAACTCTATAATATAAACCTAATCACAGTAGGAATTTGAGCCAACCTAACATGGTCTTTACCTTTCACATCCCCAAGATTGAATTCTTAGTGTAAATGCCATCATAGGGGATGATAGGTGTGACATTACTTGCTTTCAGTTTGGGTGTCTCATATGTATGTGTTGGGGGGAAAACTTCATAAATCTGGTCAGATGGATCTGTTATTATTTCTAGATATATGTCACTACCGTGTGGAAGTCTATTAATGCTTTGCCAAACGACCTGTATGGTTTTTGTGCAGTTAACAATGACCTTATTTCATTGTCATCTTTTCTTGTGATGCATAATAGTGACCATATCTCTTTGCATGTGAGTGTTTACAGAAAAAAGTATCATTGTGGGTAAGGTTGTGTCTTATACTAATACTGGTAGGCATACCTTTTGCTTGCTTTTGGAGCCGTGCCAAAGTTTATGCTATATAGGCTTACATGATACATGTTATCTCTTTCAGTGCTCTAGCCAGTATAATGTTGGACTTGTAACACAATTTGTGTAACAACTTCATTTGTCATAATTCATGGTGCAGAGCTGTACGCATTGCACCTTTCTCTAACAGATTGGCTCAAGCTGTTCCTTCAAATATTCAAGGGCTTAGATGCTTGGCCAATTATGAAGCGCTTAGATTTTCAGAACCGATACGCATGCTTGCTGAGAACATAGTTGACCGGATGGTTACAAATAGCTCCAAGAGTGGGGGAAAGTATATTTCAGTGCATCTTCGCTTTGAAGAGGTTATATTCTTTGTTTCTTTACTTTTAAGATTGTACAATTCCTGAATTCTGTTTGCAAGTATATCTTACATCATTATTCTCTTATTAAAGGACATGGTTGCATTTTCATGCTGTGTATATGATGGTGGTGAGGAAGAAAAACATGAAATGGATATTGCTCGTGAAAGAAGTTGGAGAGGGAAATTCCGCAGAAGAGGTCGAATAATAAGGCCAGGTGCAATTCGGATGGATGGCAAATGCCCATTAACTCCGTTGGAGGTATACACCTCTAGAAATTTTTTTATTTTATTTTATCAAGAGCCACTTTTTCCTTCTCTCTGTATCATAGTTCAATTGCTCATTATCCTTCTTAATTTGACTTAATTAGTCCTTGATATGTGTGGGCAAGTAGTTAGTGGCTTTCATTTTAAAAAAAAAAACATTAAAACATTAATAAAAACATTAGTTAGTGGATGATTTATAAAATTATTGTGGACACATTAATAAAAACATGAAAATTTTCAATGGAACTTCGAGAAATATTAAAATTAAGTTAGAGCCACTATATTGCAAAAAACATGTGTAGGACCAGATATGCAGTGTATGAGGTCCACTGAGTGTAAGGTTTTATATATATAAACAAGTCAATGCAATAAAAACCTATTCAACCATTTATATAAGTTGTGCTTTTATAGTTTGATTTATAAAATATTTTTTCCTCCTCTTCATTTCTTACCGAGACCTTTAAATGTTATGCATATATACTATGTCACATTAGTGTATACATATTTTTCCCTCCTCTCTATTTCTTATTGAGCCCTTTAAATGTTATACATATATATTATGAAACATTAGTGTGTTTTTGTATATATAAGGTAGTATAAATATTATTGTATGCTATGTCATATGATCTTATGCAATGTAATAAAAACCAATGTAAAATATTATGTCTCTGTATATTGTTGTGTGGGATGTAAATAAGTATTGTGATGGGTATAAGTAAGGACACCAATGTTTGGTTGAACATGAAAGATTCTTAGCCATTTTACATGGACTCGGTAACGTGTGTTGGGTGCGGGTATGTATCCATGTGTCAGATATATCTCCAAACAAAAAGACACATGGACGCTGCTAAATATTTATTTTATTTAATATTTTAGAGTAAAATAATGTCTTTATATAAAATAGTTTTCAATTTTATTTTATTTTCTAGAGGGTATGCCTTCACTTGTTATGTGGTGTATCAGTGTTTGAGTTTTATAAAAAACTTCACTTAGGAACGAAAAAAGATTTCAATATAGGCGTTTCATTCATTTTGAAAGAATAATATAATAAAATTGAATTATTGGACATGTTTTTTAGGTGTCTGCATGTTGGACACATATACCATACCCATATCCGAGCAATGTGTGTGGACACGAGTACTTCACCTACTTTTGAAGAGTCCATGTAACATTGATTCTTTGTATCAGCGGTGTGTGCTTGTATGCTTTTCTTGCCAAGTGCAACAGTTCAAGTCCCTCACTCCACCTTATTTCGTGAACTTCGAAAATGCATGGTATTTTGCAATGATATTGCGATATGTATATTGCCAACAATCTTGTGAGAAAATGTAAATATGAAGTGTGAATTCCTTAAGATATGATATATCGTTGAGACTGGTTTCATGATAAATCACCTGGTAAATTACTGAAATGATACCTTATAGTGAGATGTATAGTCCAATGTCGAGCTCCGTTCTTGCACGACATATCAGCCAACATCTTGTTCAGATGCGAGATTTTGTTCCTTGAATACGGTTCCTTAGGGAAATTTAATTTATAATACGTTGTCATCTGAAATTTTAATCTGACAGTCACATTTGCTGATGAAGGAAACATCTACTATACAGAGAACACACATTGTCAAGTAATACTTGCAAATTAGTGTAGCAAACTTTTTAGTGTATGCGATTATGTATACAAGTTACATGTTGATTTAATAATTTCTGTTTTTTTTTTATAAGTAATAATTTCTAAATTTTTTTCACAATTCCTTTAATACTGCATTACATTTATTTTGTGTGCAGTTTTAGAATCATAGCCACTTGTGCATGCATGCATGAGGATGATTTTGATTGGTTCTTTTTTTGGTAAAAGTGATGCAGGCCTGGGCATACTCAAAAGAGTTCAAGAAAACTCGAGAACTTTATGGAAATAAGGTCTAGAACCGCCACTCACTCAAATAACATGCTAAAAATCTCGGAACGACTATAATTCAAGAACAATCACAACCGTGTGCATAATTTTTTTTAAGAAAGCAAATCTTATCTAATAAAAACTTAATCAACATGTTGGGACTTAGGGAAAAAAAAACTTAATCAACATGCAGTAAAAGTATGTTAAAAAATCAAAGGGAATTTCCAATGAACATAATGGGGAATATAAATGAAATATCTTACTATAATCCAATGTGGATTTTTGCAAGCTAAGGAAGGTATAACAAATTGTCCAGAGAAGTCTTTAAGTTTTAAGCAGTTCAACTAGAGGGAAAAGATAAAGGAGGAGATATAAAATTAGAGAGAAAGGGGAGAGGTGTAGAGAAGCTAGAGGAGAGAGAGAGAGAGAGAGAGAGCATTGCCTTAATATAGTTTTGGCTTCAACTTTTACAAAGTCAATCTTATGCCATTAGCCAACACAATATATCAAAGAAAAGTCAAACTATCAATCACGTGCAATAAATTAAAAACTCCGACAATGATAATAATAGGTTGAGACAAAAGCCTTCATATTTAAATTAAGAATTTTGACTTGACATTTGTGAAAGGTTATGAAGCACGGATATGAATATAGAAGATTTCAAATACGATGATGTGTAAAATTATTAAAAAGAACAATACTAATACAAGGATACGTCTATATATGTATATCAATTCATGTTTGTATATATAATATGCAAGTACATAACTATAAAAATTAAAATGTATTTGTATTTATTTATAGAAGTACATCTGTATAAAAATTAAAATTATATATCTATGTATAAATTTAAAATAATGATTGTATCGTGACTAACATTCTCTTATAAAAACCATTTCACAAATAAGTACTGTTACCCAAGAAGTGTCCCTGGAGGGAGGGAGAGAGAGAGAGGGGGGGGGGGGGGGGGGTTTGTTTGAATAGGGACTATAAGCAAATAATGAAACTTTTTCGTTTTAGGTTTGTTTTGACAAGCGTAAGCTTGTTTGGACTTTTGTCAATGTTGAGCTTAAGTATTTAACTGAATAGGGGCTATAAGCAAATAATAGAACTTTTTCGTTTTAGGTTTGTTTTGACAAGAGTAAGCTTGTTGAGCTTAAGTATTTAACAAGTGGAAGTGGTCATCTAAGTGCAACATATAATTCGTATAAGATGAAGACCATTGATTGCACATTTGATCAAATACATGGTATGCAACTTCATTGACAAATGAATAATCAAATAAATACTCAATCAATCAACATACCCCAAGCATTCATCCCATCCTCCTCATATGAATTAAAGCATATAAACTCATAGCATTCATGTATATAAAATATATGGAATTTAAACAAATGAAATGCTATTTAGTAAAGGAGTTAAGGGTTAGAGAAATGCAAACTCAAGACACCACGGTTTACATGGTTCGACACCTCCATTGGTCGTCTACGTCCATGCCTTAAGAAAACCTCTTGAGAATTCCATTATGGGGCTTCCCTTAAGGGTGGAAAGCAAATCGTACATAATCTCGCTTATTTGGTGGTGAAACACCCTTCCTCTTTTGACGACTAAAAGATAACCATTATTCGCTCTTACGAGTGGATAGCGCTACCAAATCCGCTCATTATAGGTTGAGTGAAAACTCTATCTTTTCGGGCTTAGAGAGCTTTTACAAAGCTTTCTCGAGCTACCTATACCAAGAGAACCTCTTGGTCTTCTTCTCTCAAGAATAAGAAATTGTGTATACAATGAATTTCTCTCAAATAGACAAGATATAGTGTTATACAAGTTTAAAGTCTCTCAAATCTAGAGGTACAATTAATGAATCAATAAGAAAGCTCAACTCTAGAATGATGAATAACCACAAGAATTAATCTTTGGAATAATATGGTCAAATGTGGTGGCTATCTTTATAGAATATGAATTCTAAGCTTAAGGATAGATCCAACCAACAATGCATGATCAACTATGGGTGTAATGGTCTCTCACACTTGTATAATACATATACAAGGTGTATTTATAGGCCCTTTTAAAAATATAGCCATTTATAGTTGTTAGGAGTGGTTAGGAGGCATTAAATGCTCAGAAAAGCTGTTACAATTTTGAATCCGGAGTAAAGCAAGCATCTGGTCTTATGGATCAGACTTTTGATAAGCAAGGATGAGGCACCTGATCAAGCAAGGCTCTCGAACCCCAACTAGATTCCATCAGGCTTCTGATCTTGAAGATCAGGCTTCTAATCTTGAGGATCAGGCTTCTGGTCTTGAGGACCAGGCTTTTGATCTTAATGAAGTCAGTAAGCCAAACTTTCTATCCATCATCAGGATTTTGGTGGTTCGCCATCAGGCGCTTGATAATACCCCGAGCCTTTAGGAATTATTCTTTTCAGCATAGGTTAAGACTCAAATTATCTTTGGTCTTTATAGAATGATGCATATAAGATCAAGACCTATTTCTATATGTCTGGAGACCATCAAAATGATGTTCATGAAGTGCATTGAATCGTAGAGTCTTAAAATCACTCTATGTTAGCTTATGCCTTAAAATGAATTAATTAATTCATTGCCTAATGCTATATGTCTAAGGACCATTATAAATGATATGCATGAAGTGCAATGGGTCCTAGAGCTTTTCATGTGGGTACATCAAAGTAACTTTACAAAGATTTCTTATACATTCACCAAGACTATACTACCCAATCTTCAATGTCTTGATACACAATGGGTGTTGTCTTCTTCTTTTGATTTTATTGCATTCATCCTTTTGCAATGTCCTTGATATAAGCATTTGGACATAGATGGGCATGACCATTGTGAGTTTTGAGATATCCTTGTTCAATGCTATTGATCTACTTGTCTTACTTTGAGTATTGTATGAATGCAACCTTTGCAAGCATGAATTCAAGTAGACATTAAATCCCAACCCTTACAATGTTTTGTTATCATCAAAATAGCTGAGATAACCTTGGTTCAACAAGTATGATATCAAATATCACATTATAATTGTAAGAGTGAATGTTGCATGTAAATATTTTTGGACTAAAATTTAGACATGATAATTTAGGCCTTCAAAATCCTCATACGCTTTTCCTAACAATTAGGCTATGAATATTATACTAAAAATGTTGTATTTTAATTTTTAGGACATTTCGGAGTATATGAGAAGTGTTAGATACGTGTTTGAAATAAAAAAATTCATTTTCAAATCATGGATATGTTTTGAAAGTACCAAATACATATTCGCAATTATCCGAGGAATATTGGTATCCGATATGTAGACGATTGAGTTACAACTTCTTATAAAAGTAGTGGTGCTTTATAGGTAGAAGGTATTGTGTTCAAAAGAAAATATATATATATATATATATATATATATATGTTAAAAAAATGTGAATTCATCTATCATTACTAAGTATTACTCATAAATATAACGAAACAATGGCTTCTATTTTTTTGTGTGTATGTATTGATTTATTAGTTTCTGAAAATATTTAACTAATTCTTTTGATTGTAATAAAAGGATTATTTTCTTGAAATTTTATTACAGAAAATGGCCAAAATAATACTATTGGTCATCAACATATTTATTACTTGTATGTATTTGAAACAATCACCTTTTATCATGCACCACCATCTCCTCCTTTGATATATTAATTTATCATCTTCCAAATATCAGAAGTATAAAATTTATAAAAAGTCATACCCAGTGCACAAGGCTTTCGCTTGAGCGGGGTCTGGGAGAGGTAGATGTCGGTTAGCCTTACCTCCATTTTTGGAGAGGCTGCTTTCAAGTCTTGAACCCAAGACCTATCGCTTTTGGGTGAAGGCACTTGCCGTCGCACTAAGGTGCGACCTCTAGAAGTATAAAATTTATAAATCATAGAAGTATAAAATTTATAAATCATGAAGTATAAAATTTATATTCCTTAAGTAGACTTGAATGGAAATTGCAGAATTTTAATTAATGAAATAAAATTGCAGAATTTTGAAATTTCTTCTCTGTTTTATCTTGGTTTCACCTTGGAACATGAATGCATTTCTAAATTATTTGGAGATTGAGAACCGACTTTCTAGACACGGGTAATTCTTCTTACAGGACTTATCATGTCTAAATTATTGCTGTACTAAAATATATACTTGAAATTTTCAGGTCTTAACTAAACTTTTGAGCGCTCATTAATGAAATATTACTTATAGAAAAAAACTAGTTTAAAATAATTAAGAGACTTGGTCGTTTGCTGATAATTTTTCCAATTGGATATTCATCCCTTTCTTTTACACCTGTACATAAATTATTCTTTTCTGTTTACATTTATTGCTATTTCCTTTTTTTTTCCTGGTTAAACTATACCAACTCTTTCACTTCTTGAACTTGATGTTTTGGTTTATTATAACTGAAGATGGCTGTATGCATGTGAACTTGCATTAATTTTAAGGGTCCACTTTTGCATTTAATAGTTCTCACCTCATATCATTTGCTTCTGTAGGTGGGGATGATGCTTAGGGGCATGGGTTTTGATAACAACACCTCAGTCTATGTTGCGGCTGGAAAAATATATAAAGCTGAGAAGTATATGGCCCCACTTAAACAGATGTTTCCACGTTTAGAAACAAAGGATACAATAGCTTCTCCAGAAGAACTTGCACCATTCATGGTATAATGCTTGTCTGGTGTATGCGTTCTGGACTTATTTAGAAGCAAGTCTTTGTAATACCTAAATTTCTGCTGTAGGGGCACTCGTCTAGATTGGCTGCTCTTGATTATACAGTTTGCCTTCACAGTGAAGTATTTGTCACGACTCAAGGTGGAAATTTTCCCCACTTCCTAATGGGTCACAGACGCTACTTTTATGGAGGACATGCCAAAACAATTAAACCTGATAAGAGAAAATTGGCACTACTATTTGATAGCCCCAAGATCAGGTGATGTGCACTGTAAAACTGTTTCATATTCTGTGTCCCTTTTTTTTCTTCCGCCTTTTCTTCTCTGATTTCTTGGTGACATCTTTCAGTCCAATGGAACTATGGACTTCTAGGACTAGATAAAAAATGTTCACTGTTATTCTACAATCCAATTGTTTTTTGTGTTCCCTGTGTAGTAGAGAGAGAATAAGGTGGCTTAACCCTTGTGAGGTTGGTTCCTCTATTTATATTACTAAACAACTGGAAGTGCAAAAATAGCCCTACTATAATACTGCCCTTTCAACTGAAGTACATATACCTATCATTCCTGGACTTAAACACAATGCTCTAAAAGAAGTGTGTTTCCCTGTAGCTTTAGTAAACATATAACCTAACCAATCTTAGGATCTATATAAGTTTGAACAATCTTGTTTGCCAACAAGATATCTTGGCAGTGTGTACCACAATATGTTTGGTTATCTGTAGAATATAGGTTTAGAAGCATTATTAATAGAAACTTGATTTTTGAAAGCAGTGTCATGGGTGAGTGGCAAGAAAATCCCATCTCCAACGAAGATGACCTAATCCATTTTATTTCTTGCAGTATCTGCACTCTGTATTCAACTTTTACACTTGACCTTGCCACTACATTCTGCATCTTACTTTTCAACACAACCAAGTTACCATCAATAAATATGTAATATCCAAAAACTGACCTCTTATAGTGATTTCCAACGAAATCTTTACTAAAATTGTCCACAACACGAGAGAACTAGATGGTGTCAATATACCTTTTCCTGGAGGTCCTTCGAGGTACCTCAAGATATGAAACAACTTCGAAATGATGTTGCACTGAGCTTATAGCATAGATTGACCAACAACCCCAACAACAAATGGAACATTTCGGCAAATTTAGTTACATATATAAGCTTCCTTACCAATCTCTAATTTCTTCTGTGATCATCAAATCACTAAAATCTCTCAACTTTTACATTAGGGTTCTTAGGGACTTCAACTTTTGCCCCCAAAAGACCTGTCTCACCCAGAAGAGCAGTAGCATAATTCTGCTTATAAAATCTTAGCATGAAATGACTAACCAACTACTTGCTTAGTATTATAAGAATGTAGCGTTGAAGTTTTTTTTTTTTGGGATAATTATCATAGCATGCAAGAATGCATACTCAATTCATACATATGTTTTGCAGATGGGAAAACTTTAAGCGCCAGTTACAAGATATGCTTCATCATAGTGATGTAAAGGGTAATGAACTGAAGAAGCCCAGCGGCTCACTGTACACTTATCCCATGCCGGATTGCATGTGTAAGCACGCAAATATTAGAAATGAGAACACAACACAGACCAAACTTACTTGAATCCCTGAATACAAGATATCCCAGGTGATCAATGTTAAAATACTTGTAGTTCACAATGTAGCATTCAATTGGAGTTTTGAAATCCATTCTTTTCTATATGTATCAAGTTCAGAAATTTCAAAAAAATTATTCTTTGAGTTTCATTGTCTCAGCTGTAATTTGTAGTGTGATACTCAATATTTTTTTGTATATTATATTGAAAAAACCTATACGAGATAAAATTCTTTGTATAGTTTAGCTGCTTTGCTTCAAATAGTAGAAAATTTTTAATGGCAGGTGATTAAATTGATGTGGATTGATAAATTGTCTCCTCTTCGTTGTTGGGGAGTTTAAGCAAATGTTAGCTGACAAATTCATTATTCTCCAAAACTGTAGCATTCATAAAGATTTGCTTTGATACTATTTTTTGTCAATCTAACTTGCATCATAATGATTCAATTAAGAGTTGTTTCTTTGGTTCTTTATCTAGCAAACATGGTTTCAAATTCCACTGGAAAATTTAAAATTACACCTAGAATTGCTAAGGTTTGTCTTTCCCCTCTGAAAAAGTCATTATCTGGTGCTAGTATTGGCTATGTGGGGGGTGTTGTGTCCTCTTGTTTATCAAGTGTGTTGGGCAGGTGCACATTTTAATAATAATTAAGGGCATAAACTAAACCATGGATTAATTTTCTTTCTATCCCTAGTTGGTGCATTTCTCTAATTTCTAAAATCATACTGATAAAATATTAATAATGTAATATGTCAACACTTTTATCATCTTCTATTTTACAGCTAAGCGCATCTTCCCCTTAATAGTAACCTTACCCTTCAAAGTAAGTTTTCAAAAATGGAAACGATGACGGAGAAAGTGAGATATTGGAGTGAACTAATATATATATTTTTTTCCAACAACTTGTTTTAAGTTAGTAAATATAGGTGTGGGAGTCTTTATATATATATATATATATATATATATATATAGTAGTTGGAACTAAAATCCATTACAATAATTTAGAATCATTCAGTTATCAATTCCACAACTACAACTACTCCGTAATTCATTGAAATTTGTAACTTCTAAAATCATGTATAAATTGTATCCAAAAGATAAAATATATTAAAACAAATAAATTTCTATTGCAAAGAATAACTAATATTGTAGCCATTCTTAAACTATCTATTGCTCTTTTTTTGAAAATTCTCAATGCTTTATTTATTTATTTTTTTTTTATCTTTAGTAATTTTTCAAATGAATCATTCTCAAGTGAAACTTCTTTCGTAGCTACTAGCACAAAGCCATTTGTAATCAATTCATTTCTAATATTGTTTATCTTCAATTCATTTCTAATATTGTTTATCTTCAATTCGTTTTTACTATTGTTTATTTTCACCACAAAAAAAAAAAAAATTGATTTTCCTTTGCAGCTTTTCACTTTGTTATAAAATTCGTCCATCCCATCATCCTACAAAAAGAATAAATTTACTTTAGAATTATTGACAGATTTAAAATGGTTTATCTTTTTTTATATCTATAACTATATAGTTTTACCTTAACTTTTACCTGTAATAGCTTGTCCGGATATTGTTAGATATGCTTTTTATCTATTGTTAATATCACATCCTTGTTGGATGTGGCTTTCAAAATGTGTTATAAAAAGATGATATGAATGGCCAAAATATGAAAAGCGAAAAAGTAAATTCTTGTATAATTAATACAAGAAAATAAAATTAAAGAAATTGATAGTAATAACATGATTTGAAAAGAGATAAAAAAAAAAAATTATTTTCATGTGAATAGAAAAATAAATGAAGATCTTAGTAGGGTGTAAGATTAAAAACATTATCACATGTTTTTGTAGTGGATAACAAAAGATAACCACTAAACACAAGCACTTACATGTTCGGTTTTAAAAAATATAAAAAAAAACCCACACGCCAACAATTGCGGTGAAGAGAGCTAGTTCATATTAGTTAATAAAAAATAAAAATAAAAATTAGAGACCAAAAAAGAGGAGAAAAAACAAATTAGAGGCCAAAGAATGAAAAATAAAATGAATAGAAAATAATGTTACTTTTGAAAGTTTAAGTATTAATACACGGCCAGTAACTCACACACCTTTGTTTTTCTTTGGGCCCTTGACCATTTAGGTAGGGCTACAACTCAAACGAGTTAGAAGTACAATTTGGGCTCAACTCGTCATATGAAATGTTCAATCTTAATTTAATCCTAACCCAGCCTCCAACTCTAACTACTCAATCCATGCCAACGTTATCCTTAAATTTTTAAACTTGAGTTTGTAACTCGGGATGAAATTTTGAATTAGAAAGTCGGGTTAATTCAGATTGCCTATTGGGTCAATCTTCACACTGAAATTTTAATGTGATCTTGAGTTAGTTTCAGATTAGATTAATGCTAATCATGCAATTTTTTTAATAACTTAATGCAAATTTGTAAAAAATTACAAATAAATTATTATAAAATTAATTCTCTAAAGTGTTTATATACAATAAATTAAAATTTACACAAAAGAAGTTGAAAAGAAAAAGTGATCATAATTTGAATATTATCTATAATATATTTAAAATAATATATATATATATATATATATATATATATATAAAATAATAGGGTAAATATCATTGACACCCCCTCTAGATTTTACATTTTTAAATTCTTCTAACTTTCAAAGGTTAGTTGAAATGCTTCCTAGACTACTAGGATGTTAAGATTGCCTACTTGGTTCCCTATATTTTTTTATGATGTAAAAATGGGAGAAGTTATATGATGTATATCACAATCACATCTTATACTTATATATTGCCATATTCATAAAAAAACATGATAAAAAGGGGAGATATTTCATTTATATGCATGTGTTTAATGACTTACTATTTTCTTTATGCATATTGTTAAGCTTTTATGCATAATTTCTTTAATGCATAATTTCCTTAATTAAAACATGTATCACATGCTATATGCTTTTATTGTCTTATTACTTTAAAACATGATGATAGGAGGAGAATTTCCATTAGAGAAATTCATGAATATATGTAAATACTTAATTGATATTTTTTTGCATATTGATAGGGGATAATCTTTAATTTGAGCTTTGAAAGTTGACACTTTCAATATATGCATATTGTGATTTACATAGGGGGAGAAATTCTAACTTGTTAGAATATGCATATTGATAGGGGGAGCCACGTCAATTTTCTTACTTGAGGAGGAGTATTTTGATTTCTATATATTTATCCTTCCTATGTTATACTTGTTGATCACCATCCCTTAAACTTTTAAATTTATTGATCTTTTTGATAATGTCAAAGGGGGAGAAGAATGTGATGTGTATATCATAAATAAATGACTTGACTTACTTTGATTATATGATTTATGTCATTTATATTATAAAACACATCAATAGTTTGTCATCATAAAAAATGGGGAGATTATTTCATCCCAAGGTTATTTGGGTAATTTTGATGATAACAACCTATTATAGTATAGATTTAATAAGTTTACTTGAGTGTGCAGTTTACAAAATATTATATTATCTTAAGTATCTTAAAAGTATTGGACTTCAAAATGAATTACAAGAAGATATATGAAGTCATATGATCATGGAACTCAAAGATCAATAATCAAGATCAATGGCGAAATTGAAGTGAATTTAAGCTACATGATGAAGGAATTTAAAAGCTTAAAGAATTGAAGATCAAAAGACTTGGGTAGGCTAACATTGAGTGAGTGATAGATTTAATGTAAAGTTATTTATGAAGTAACTTTTTTTGAAAGCTCATCTATTGACCTAGTGGACCTTAGGACCAATGCATATCATTCATATCATATCATATCATGGTTCCTTGGACACTTAAAATTAAGCCATGAACTTCATTGAATCATCTTGAAGGCCTTCATTGAGATTGAGTTAATTCAAGCTTATGTTTAGCTTTAAAGAAACTCAATTCTTGAGTAAACAAATTCTAGAACCTATACTTGAACTAAAAAATATCATTTATGATTCTTAGATAAATTGACTTAGGTTTTAAACTCAAATGAATCATTATATAAAGTCATGTCATGCACAGTTATTGTTTTAGGTACTTAGCGAAGAAATTTGGCTAAGTGTTGGATTCTAGGAGGCAAAAACGTAAATATGAGTTTTTTTTAATAAATCTTGACATAAAAAGTTTTGGTAATTGTACCTCATGATTTATCGTGATCATATGAATTTTTTCAGCCCCAAATGACTTAATTTAGTCATTTATATTGTACGATAAATTTTTATGTCAAAGCTGTGAAAATCCGTTTTGTACTAAAATTGAAAAATCAGATTTTGATTCACTTAGAATTTAATTTTGAAACTATTTTTATTGAGTCCAAATGGGGGGTACTTTACTTAATTACATTGAATAACTTAAAGTAAATAGATTTCGGTCGCCTGATGGAATCTATCAGTCGACTAGTAGAAGTTAGTATTCATTCCAGTAGGCTATGCAAAAATAGGGGAGGTTTCAGCGGACTGAAGCATAGCTTCAGTTGACCAAAACAAGCTGAAATAATGTTTCAGTTGACCGAAGCATAACTTCAGTCGACCGAAACAAGGTCTTCAGTCTACCAATGAATTCATTAGTCGACCGAAACATGGAGATTCAAACTCCAACGGCTTTTTTTCCCACTAAACGGATGCCACATGTCTCAAACGATCATATTCTTCCAAAAACACTATATATATGTGTGTGAGCTGCATTTTACAAGTGAGAAAGAGATAGTGCAATGTAGAGCCGAGAGTAGAGAAGAATGGAGGAGAGAGTCAAAGAGAAACCTACCCATGAACATACACTTGAGAAACTTTTGAATGCATATTTTTGTATTCTACTTGGTAGAATATCTCTTGTAGGAATCACTATTGAGCCTCATCTTTTCCATTATTCATTTTGATAAATATTTCATATCTAGAGTTAAGCTTTTCATTTAAAATCTTCATATATAACTCCAGGATTTGAGCGTATATTGAATATCTATTCATTAAGGAATATTGCTGTAATTATTCTACAAATTCTTATCTACCTTTGAAAGAAAAATCAAGTGATGCACTTAGCAAGGAAGCCCAATTTATGAGTTTAGCAAAGAAATCTAGATGAGATTTTCATTGAGCAAGGAAGCCTAAGTAATTCACTTGGCAATTGTACGGTTTGCTTTCCACCATTAAGGAAGGCTCTATAGTGGAAACCTCAAGAAGTGCTCTTAAGGCATGGACGTAGGCCAGGGGGACTGAATCATGTAAAAATTATAGTATCACTTGGTTTGCATTTCTCTATCCTTAAACTCCTTTATTTGATAGTATTTCATTTACTTAAATTCCATATGCTTTATATATGAACGCTATAAGATTATATGTTTTAATTCATATGAGGAGGATGTGATGAATGCTTGAAGTATATTGGTTGAGTTATCAAATTGATTAAATTGTTAATTGATTGAGTAGTTATTTGAGTATCTATTTTTCAATCAATTTGCATACCATGTATTTAACAAATGCACAATTAATATTTTCATATACTACAAGCTTGATATGTTGCACTTACATGAACACTTACACTTGTTGTTTTCACTAGATCATTTAAGTGCATAATAGATAGAGCATTTTCAATCCACTTGTTGAATACATAAGTTCACCAAGCATTTGACAAAAATTCATTCAAGATAATTTTTGTCAAAACATACTAAATCAAAAAAGTTCCATTGTTTTATTAAAGTCCTTATTCAAACCCCCCCCTCTCTAGTGACAATTCTCAAGTCATAAATTAGAATTCAGGTTGGGTTAAGGGTTCTAGCACCTCAACCCAAACTCAATCCTAATTAAATTTAGATTGGGAACCCTAATTGTAAAAATAGTTATCCAAACTTGTAAAAAATCAAGTTGGATTCTGATTAGCCTGTCCAAGTTGCACCCCTACATTTACGTGATTCAAGTATTTGCAATTTATTAGGTTAAAGTGCGTGTTGAATGATACGATACCTTTAACACTATTTTCATTGATAACAAATAATGTACTCCGATAGGAAAAGACTCAAAAGAAAGATCAAGTTCTTAGTTAAGTGCCTATTTGGGGAAGCTTCCTGAGGCCTCAAAAAGTCATTCCAGACATCAAAAGTCCTTTTAAAAAAAAAGTGTTGTTTGATTACACATATGTAAAGGTCTTTTCGAAGAAGTTGGTGGTAAGGAACCTCATTTCAGAAAAGTAAAAAAATGTTGTTTTTAGAACCTCCTTTTAAGAAACTAAATTTTCTTTTGAAATAAATTTGTTATTTTACTAATTTGTCAATATACTTCTTATATATTAACAAGATTGTGCTATATTCTCTTTTGGTCCATCATTCCTCCACTGCCACCGCCGCCTCCGCCACCTTCTACCACCACCATTACCGCCACCTCCACCACCACCACTGCCGCCACCTTCACTGCTACTGCCACCACCTCCCCCATCACCATCGCCACCGCTACTTTCCACCACTACCATCGTTGTCGCCACCACCACCACTACCACCACCACCACCGCTACCTCACTTCCACCTCCACCACCACTATCACCGATACCTCACTTCCACCTCCACCACCACCTCCCACCACTGCCACCTCCACCGCCGCCATCACAACTTCCTTCTATTGTCAACTTCGTATATATTTTCTAAAGGTTGTAATCGTTGTTAAGGATAATGGATAATATTGTCAATAAAAAAAATAGTTTAAAAGTTAAAGTATATTTAAAAAATGCACTAACCAAACGTCTTTTTTCTCCTAAATTCCTTCTAACAAAATTTTTTTTACGAAGATTTTATCAAAGAAGTCCTTTTGATACTAGGAAGCTCTCCCAAACAGGGCTTAAGAAATTATAGAAAGAAATCTAATAGATAAATCTCTCATTAATCAAAATCTTTCTCCAGATTTGGATCATGAAGAAAAGGAAATTAATTTAGTAATTTTCATAGTAATCTTCCATGTTAATGGTGTATAGATTGAAAAACGAAATGAAAATAATAGCAATTTATCACTTTTATCCTTTCCCAACATACGTAATTCTATTACAAATGTAGACAGAGTTTTCTCCTTTTTTTTTTCTTCCACTTCTTGAAACTCCCAAAACACAGCTTTCCACATGAATATATAACTTTTTTATAACAAACTTCATTCAATATGGTGTTGATATATTATGTAGTATGTATATAACAATATGTGCCTCCATACTTGTAACAATATATATCCTCTTACAACAAAATGTGACACGTTTTTAAAAATAAATAAATAAATAAAAATTGGTTAACTTATTTTTTACTTGCATCAAATTTATCCTAAATTAATTAATCCAACTTGGTCCAATTAATTCTGACACGTCAAGGTTTTGAATTTTTGTTTTTTGTTTTTCGTGATTATTTTGTTAGAATATGATATAAAATTGTGTAATTGAAACAACCTTTAGTATAAATATGTAATTGTTTTATTTTTCATTGAGACTTCGATTCACACTTTCCAGCATAAGTCAAAACTTTTAACACTAGTTTTGTGACATATATATTTGTAATTGTCATATTTCGGTGATCAAAACCTGATTGATCGAGTTGTAATTTTTGTATTATTTATGTAATCGATCGTCGATATCTTCGAGCTGATACTCAAGTGTATGGAAGCAGATAAATCAGTAAAAACACTATATAGTACGTAAGTATGGTGATGAGACTCTGCACTTTTTATTTCCGAGCCTATTTTGAAAAATTAGGGTTTAAATGAAATTATTAAAGTTTTTCAAAGTAGGACCGGTCCCCAATATTTAGGACCGGTCCAACTTGTCTCGGTAGTTTAGTTCTGTAGGTTTTTACAAAGTCCCACCGGTCCTAATTATTTGGCATCGGTCCCACTTAGCTTGTTTCAAATAGAAAATAGATTTTGACAGAAATTATGATTCCTATTGGGTTTGAAACTTCTAGGAGAGTTCTATTTTGGTATTCAACTTCTAGAATTAGGACTCCCTTGCCTATATATATGTATCCATATTTTCTCTACAATTAAGCTTGAAAAATTATTATTTTTAGAGAGAAAGTATATATAGTATAATTAGGGATATGACTATCTATTTTTAAGAACACACATCATACTTCACGAGTGATATTTAGGATGGTGTTCTACTTTTGATTAGCTGCTCAAGAGATTGCATCAAATCTTTCGCTGATCAGAACATTGGATTAATAGTTCTTCGCTTGCTTGCTTGCTGAGGAAGAAAGGTGACTAGATCGCACTACGAAGGGAACGAAATGATTGCTGAGTATTTTTGTTCTTCCAGCAACCTTTCTGTAAGTATGGCGATGTTAGCCGGAAGTCTGCAGCAATTGGACGTGTTGTCGCAATCATAAGCCTGAGGTGTTCCGCATCAAATTCTTGACAGAGTGAAGAGGGATGTGAGTCTAAGACAGAGTCTGCTATAATTTGCTTCATCATAGTGGATTGGTTTCCTGTGGCTTTCTGCCTCCCTCCTTGATTTTTTCCGCCTTGAGTTTTCACGTATATCCGGTGCATTCTTTTCTTTACTTGCACTTTAAATTATTTACTTGATTTGATTGTTTGGTTAATTGGACTTAAAATTAAATTAATTAAAAATTAAGCAAAATAGCAAGTGATCCTATTCACCCCCTCTAGGTTTTAAAGTACTTTTCGCAACTGCTTCCGCATCGCGTAACTCACAAGTTTTAGTTGAAAATCAAAATCACAATAGTAGTATGCTCAGTGTAAATGCAATATACATGATTACAGATTGTAAATCACTATTTCTTACATGACTCATGAAAATAAATGAGTTTGCAAGTAATCTAAAATAATAAAAAAATTAGATTTAGAAATTACAAAAAAAAGTTGTGAGATATTGGAGTCAACTAATATATAACGTATGAGAATGAAAACATATAAAATTTTTACGAGGGTAAACGAAGTGATCCACATGAACAAAAACAGCAGAAAAAACAGAAGATCAAAATCAAAATTCACAAACAATCAGTACATGCCAGAATTGACAAAATCAGTTGATGGCAGGACATACATATTGTCTCCATGGATTGTCTTTCAAGTCAAGATCGCTAATCTATCACAAAATAGAATGATTTAGTAACACAAATTAGTACAACATTTCATTGGAGATTGGGATTGGGAGGAAGGATGGTAATTGTATGCGTGGTTTCAAATTTTGTTATTTAATATAGAAAAAAAATATATCAGAGTAATTATATGAAAAACTAAAAATAAATTTTCATATTATATTTTCTTTCATTTATCCAACAATTGTTTTTTATTATATTTTTACTGTTATGATAGGGAGAACCAAAACACTAACCCCTCCTCTTTCTCTTTATTTATGATTTGAAAGAAAATAAAAAAGGTAAAAAAAAAAAGTAAATAAAAATAGATAAGCACAATAATACATCTTAACATTTTTGAAGGATGTAAGATAGAAAACTAACACCATATGGTTTGTACTAGATAAGAAAATACAACCAATAAACACACTTATTTTGTCACTTTTTTTTATCTTTCTAAAAAACAAGAATTACATTGATACATTAAAAACTAATAATGTGCTCCAACCGGAAAAAGACTCAGAAAAAGATCCAAGCCCTTAGTTAAGAAAATGAAAGAAAATATTTTTTATACTAATCTTCCATCTCATTTGGAGTATAGATTGAAAAACTAAGTGAAAATGAACAAAATCCGTTTGTTTTGACATAAAATATTCTTTCTGTAAAATATTTTTTGTCATGTAAAATACTCCCTCCGTCCCATAATTCTTGGGATGTTTAGGGAATCCAACTTTTTATGGTGGGACTCACTTTTTATTGTGATAATGAATGAATTTACATATTAGTCCTTATTTAAAAAGTTAGTATTATTATTATATGATGGGCTCAACTTTTAGGATAGTAGAGTTTAAAAATCGTAGTTTAGGAATCATATAATCCATTTTAAAAAATGGACATGTATTTTGGGACATCTCAAAAAAAATAGTGGACTAAAATTATGGGACGGAGGGAGTAAGTTTTTCGTCTCATTTTTTAGTGTTTGACAATTAAAAATATTTTACATTGAAACAAACGGAGTCTTAATTCTTTTCATTTGTAAGGACTGCAAAATTCTATCACAGAGTTTAACAGATTCTTCTCCCTTTCTTCCAATCCTTGGGATCCAAACGGAGTCTAAAGAAACTCCCTTTCCACATGAATGTATAACTTTTTTGTAGCAAACTTTTTTTTTTATTTTTAACCAAATGCAAAATTATAATATCTAATAAAATACGTTTGCAAGATCTTCTCCAATAGTGTTCCTCTTCAAAACCTATATTTAACGGATATAAAAACACCGTATCACCATCTTGCTTAAGTTAAATTACGTATGAAACTAAAATATAGCAGATAGTTATACAAATGATGACGTGACACATTTTTTATGGTTGGAAGTAGATTTGGAGATGCTTGTAGAGAAAAATTATTGTAGAGAATCTAACTTCAATTACTAATTTGAATTTAAAAATATATTTCGTTCAAATTGCGTATCTAGGTTTTAATATATGTGTCCTATAAGTATTATGTATTGATTAGTTTTTTTTATCTCTAAACTTGAATCATTCCTGTTGATTTTCATAACCGATGGAACCAAATTAAACCATACGTTTTAAATTGGTTCAACCCGATTAATGGTTTGAATGGCTTTATGTACAATCCAAATACTCGAACTTGTCCCATTGGAGTGGTGGAGGACATATCAGGCAAGGCAAGGTTGTGATTTTTTTTTTGCTTTTACATGATTATTTGTTATAATATGTGACAACATGCACATGACTTTTTGCTTTTGGCATTTGGTAATATGCGTCTGTATATATATATATAAGTGTATATTTATGTCTAGGGCGCATTCAAAATCATAACGAGTGATTTTAAATTGCATATGATAAAAGACATTATTTATCACGAGATTAATTTTTTAATTATTTTTGACCGATTAAATTTTTTGTTATTATTATATCAAATTATTATATTATATAAATATATATATATATACATATACAGAGTAGAAACAGATGGAGAGCCCATAAGGCCAACTCACGTAAAGTAAAAGTAGACCCACCAACCAAATCCAAATCGAGCCACCATCTATAACCACTCGTCTTATCTTACCAACTTTGTCAAACATCACCCTCCACTCCTCGTCACTCCCCAGTCTCTCTTTTTTTCTCTCTCTGCTTTCTCTAGCTCTTTCCATCCCCACATTATATACCTTCTTTGCCAACTTACTTCAATCAAATCTCTCTCAATTCTTTATCCCTCTCTCTCTGCTCTCTCTCTCTCTCTCTCTAAAATCCACAAAAAATGGGACGTTCACCTTGCTGTGATAAAACCCACAACAACAAAGGTGCATGGACCAAAGAAGAAGACGAGCGCCTCATCAAGCACATCCATGCTCACGGCCAAGGTTGCTGGCGTTCCCTCCCACAAGCCGCTGGTAACCACCACTCTGCAACTCTCCATCTATCTCTCTATAGCTATACATTTATATTACATTTAAGCTTGAATCTGACGGTCCAAAATGTCTTTCGCTATCAACGGCTCACAATCACTTTATCTAACGGTTACGGTGGAGAGTGCGCGATAGTGCCGTAGGCACGGGCATACACTAGTACATATATATATGAATCTGACGGTCCAAAATGTCTTTCGTTATCAACGGCTCACAATCACTTTATCTAACGGTTACGGTGGAGAGTGCGTGATAGTGCCGTAGGTACGGACATACACTAGTACATATATATATATATATATATATATATATATATTCACACTTGTTTTCTTTTCTGAGATGGCTTGTAATAGAAAAGAATAAAAATAAATAAATTATGAGTAATTCATATGAGATTAAAGCAACAAAGATGACTTAATGTTTTCTTCTTTACAATTAATCATCTTTTTTATTCTTCTTTAAGGATTGCTTCGATGTGGCAAGAGTTGCAGACTCCAATATGAATCTGACGGTCCAAAATGTCTTTCGCTATCAACGGCTCACAATCACTTTATCTAACGGTTACGGTGGAGAGTGCGCGATAGTGCCGTAGGCACGGACATACACTAGTACATATATATATATATATATATATATATATATATATATATATATATATATATATATATTCACACTTGTTTTCTTTTCTGAGATGGCTTGTAATAGAAAAGAATAAAAATAAATAAATTATGAGTAATTCATATGAGATTAAAGCAACAAAGATGACTTAATGTTTTCTTCTTTACAATTAATCATCTTTTTTATTCTTCTTTAAGGATTGCTTCGATGTGGCAAGAGTTGCAGACTCAGGTGGATAAACTACCTCCGGCCAGACCTTAAGAGAGGGAATTTCACCCAAGAAGAAGATGAACTCATCATCAAACTTCACAGTTTGTTCGGAAACAAGTATACTTTAATTTTCTTCTTTTTCTTTGAATTTTTCATAGTCTCACCGAGGCTAGTTGTGTTCTTGGATAGAGCACATATAGTGAAAAAAAATTATTTATATAGTCGACCCAAGTAGTTAGAAAAATGATTTGTTTGGTTGAGTTCTTAGATTTCTTTTCATACTTTTCGCTCTGTTTGGAAGCTGAGAAACCGAAAAAAAGTGGGAATTTTTGATGTTTGAAATCTTTAGACTTTCAAATGCTCTGGATCACAAAACGGACCCCAAAAGCATGCAAAAGGTTTCAAATTCACTGTTTGACTTGGGGATTAACGTGAAAGATAAGTAACCAGTAGATATATTTTCACATGATGTCATCCCATCAATACTTGGGATTGGGATTGTCTAGTACTGTTAACTAATTATTAATTAACCAAGTAATTAAATTAATTGGAATAATGTCTACCTACTCACCGGTACGTAGATAAGTCTACTTAACCGCTGATGTGTTCCAATAAAAAATAAATATATCGATTTTAATTACAAAATTAAATTTAAAATGCAATAAATAAGTATAATAAATGAGATTCACCTCATTTATTATATTTAGTTATTACACTTTAAAACTGATATATTTATTTTTTAATGGAACACATTAACGGTCAAGAGAGTTTATCTACACTGATGAGTAGGTAAATATTGTCCATTAATTGGAGAGTGAAACCGATAAAGTATTGGGATTGTCTAGTGTTAATCTTAACTATTCAAACTCAATAAGATATATCGTACACTATATTGCTCTGAGTTTTATCAACAACCAAACTGAAAGTAAAACAAATCAAATTTTTGTCTTGATTAATTTTCTGAAGTTCAATTGTCAATTTTTTTTTTTCTTCTCAGATGGTCTTTAATAGCTGGAAGATTGCCAGGAAGAACAGACAATGAGATCAAGAACTACTGGAACACTCACATCAAGCGCAAGCTCATCAGCCGTGGTTTCGATCCTCAAACTCGCCGCCCATCCACCACCACCACCACCACCATAATCGCCACCAACAAATCCATAATTGACACCAAGCTCCTCACCAGCTTAGTCAAAGAAAACAGATGCAACAGTGGCACAACTGAGGAGGACTCACAGCTGCAAAACAATCAAGATCAGCAAAACTACCATGCACTCGACCTCAAGCTGTCCATAGGACTCATTCCATTTCAATCCGAGACTCAAAGTTCGTCTGCAAACTCAACAACTGAGTCAGAACTATAGAAGAAACTTTCAAGTTCTTGGTGGCGACCAATGAATATTAAGTCCAGATAGATAGTACGATCTCAACGGAAAGTTTGAGTGTTTGAGTGCTTACTGTGTGAGTTTGCTTGAATTTTTGGAAAAGAAGAAAAAAAGATCTGGGTGGCGTAGCCATCAAGACACCGATGGGGGCCACAACGGCAGCAATTCTGGCTCAAAACAAAAATGGGTTTTAATGCGGATATTGCTGACTTTTGGATAAATGAATAGATATTAGGTTTTAAGTTGGCTCCGGCAGTGTGTTTGTGTTGCCACTTAGGATTTGAGGGTGGTCAGTTGTGTAGCAATTGGCAATTGCCAAAACAAAAATGGGTTTTACAGATATTATTGCTGACTTTTTGATGAATAGATCTTAAATTTTAAGTTACTAGCGTCTTCGCCTCTCAAGGTGTGACTTGAGTTGGACAATTCGAATTTAATTTGAGTTCACTTTAATTTTTTACTAGTTTAGATAATTATTTTTACAATTAGGGTTGAGCTTGAGTTGAAAAACTTCAACCCAAACTTAATTTGGGTTGAAATGTCAACAACCCCAGTCTAACCCGAATCCGAATTGTGATATTATTTTTATATATATTTTTATTTTAAATATATTATATTTAATATTCAAATTATAATAACATTTTTCTTTTCAACTTCCTTTATTTAAATCTTAATTTATTGTATTTTAACACTTTGAATAATTAATTTCCTAAAAATTTGATTGTAATTTTTAAAAAATTTGCATTAAGTTCTTAATTTTTTTGTGTATTTAGGAGTAATCAAATGTGAAACTTATTAAAAATCACTTTAAATTTTCAACATAGAGATTGGTGATATAAATAATCCGAATTAATCCAACTTTCTAACCCGAAATCTCAACCCGAGTTATAAACTCGAGTTTAAAAATTTAAGGATGAGTTGGGCTAGGGTTGAGTAGTTAGGGTTGAAAGTAAGGTTAGAGTTGAACATTTCATATATAGGATTGACCCGAATTGTACCTCCAACCCACCCAACTCACAGCCCTACTATATATACAACCATCTCCAAAACTACAATCTTTGTAATAGTAAGGTTTTGTGGAAATTAAATGCAATCTTGGTTACAGTTTGGTGCAATGTTAAATATGTAAATTGAGATTATATATATTGAATATTTAGTGTTCAGCACTATCACTTAAAATTTAGTATAAATTACACTAACCTCCGGACTCTGAGGTTTGGACAAATTACACACGGGTGAAACGTTTGACCTTTATTACTCTGAGCTCTCCTTTGAATGTTATATCTTTAACGGAAGTTAAGTTATAGTAAAAATGACATTTTTATCCTTATGAGTAAATTACACGAACCTTCCTTGAAGTTTTGTCAAATTACACACGGATAGCGCGTTTGTGGTTTATTACTTTGACATTCCCTAAGGTTTGGTGTGTGTGCTCAACGACACCCCTACCATTTTCTGTCCGTCAAAACTGTGAACAAAAGATAGAGAAATAGAGATTGAGAGTGACTTCTCATGTGAGAGAGAGAGAGAATTACATTTTAATAAGTTGAAATAGGTTTTAGCAATTTTTAAAATTTTGGGACACGTGTTGTATTTTGGTTGGGCCATATTACCTTGCAGAAGAAAGTTCCTTCTAATATGTCCTGAGGTAAGTATTTTTCATATATATATGTATATATGTATATCTGATAAAACAAGAGAGAGAGAGAGAGTTTGCTTTACAACTAGCCTGATATTTAATTAAAGAGCATAAAAGACTTTTTAGTTTAATAGATATTTGCACTATAATATATTATTTTAATTGAAGGGTATTACTGATCTTTTACACTCAATTTTAACGTCCATCAGCTCCTTAACGGGTTTAAGAAAGGTCAAAGGAATAACCATCAAACGCTCTACCCATGTGTAATTTGATTAAATCTCAGGGGAGGTCAGTGAAATTTATCTAATATCATTGAAGGAAATGGCAAAATGCTCATTTTCAAAAAATCAATTAACGGTTCTAACGAAGAAAAAAAAACGGCCAAGAGTGTTGTTTAGCACACTCACCAAAGTTAGGGAAAGTGAAAGTAATAAATCTCTAACACTTTATTTGTGTATAATTTGTCCAGACTTTAAGGAAGGTTAGTGTAATTTACCCTAAAGTTTATCTATTTTAATTGATAGTTAGTCTTTTATGATAGTCAAATTGTATTATCAAATGCATTAAACCGAATAAACATTTGGAATTGAATTATCCAACACTTACTTTAAAACTCTTTACTGGGAATTCAAATATCACCCATTCATCTGGTTAAGAAATTTTGAAATAATTAATTAATCATGTATTGTCTAGTGCCAAGTTCCATAAACAATGGTGAGGTCAATATTCCGCAATGACATTTAAGTAGGGTTGCAATTAGGGTGGGTTAGAGGTACAATTCGAGCTCAATCCTACATATGAAATGTTCAACCCTAACTCAACTCTAACCCTACTTTCAACCCTAACCTAACCCATCCTTAAATTTTTAAACTCGGATTGAGATTTTAGGTTAGAAAGTCGGGTTATCTATATCACCAATTTTCATGTTGAAAATTTAAAGTGATCTTTAATAAGTTTCACATTAGATTACTCCTAAACACACAAAAAATTAAGAACTTAATGTAAATTTCTAAAAAATTACAAATAAATTTTTAGAAAATTAAGTATCCAAAGTGTTAATATACAATAAATTAAGATTTAAATAAAGGAAGTTGAAAAAAAAAAGGAGATCATAATTTGAATATTATATATATAATATATTTAAAATAAAAAATATGTATAAAAGTAATATTACAATTCGGGTTCGGATTGGGTTCGGATTGTTGGCACCTCAACCCAAGTATAACCTAATTAAGTTCGAGTTAAGATTTTTCAACTAAACCTCAACCCTAACTGTAAAAATAGTTATCCAAATCCATAAAAAATCAGACTGAGTTAGGGTTGGATTCGACGTGCCCAACCCAAGTTGCATCCTTAAGCATCTCTTTGACTCCTAGAGAGAGGGAGAGAGAGAGAGGGGGGGGGGGGGGGAGCATGTGACATGTTTGGGAGGTTGGTAAGCGAATCTCAGAAAAGGAATAAGAAAAAACTATACAAAAAAGAGCATTTACATTTACATCCTTGAGCCTGGGTGAGGTTAGAAATTGCAACTACCTGTCTCTTCTCATCAATTCCTGGGGACTATATATATATATATTAAATTGGCGTCATTATATAACTATGATTTACTTGAATAATTTACCTGTGCAGTCTACGTTAAGATAGCGATATATATTATATACTACTACCATAGGTACATATGTTTATATATATACATATAAATATGTAATATATGGTGAGAAAAGAGATATTGATATGGACCTTTCTTCTAGAATGCCAGGCCAGAGCCCACGTTACTCACACCTAACTCAGTTGGCCTTTTGCTTCCCAAAAATTGTTACTCACACCTAATTCAGTTGGCCTTTTGCTTCCCAAAAATTGTAAAAGTACATGAAGTATCAATTTTTTAGGTATTGTGTTTTTGTTTTGTCACCTTAATTTGGACTTGTATGTTCTGCCAACTATCCCACAGATTCACTTTGACCCTTCAAGTTTTCACTTTTGCTCTGTTTGGATAGAAGGAAATTGATATTAGAAAGTGAAAGTAAAAAAAAGTGAAGTAAATAAAAGAAAAATAAATTTTGCGTGGCGCATTTGATTAGTATGAAAATTTATGAAAAATTGTGGATGGAAATTGATATTAGAAAGTGAAAGTAAAAAAGAAGTGAAGTAAATGAAAGAAAAATAAATTTTCCGTGGTGCATTTGATTAGCATGAAAAATTGTCGTTTTATGACTTGAATAGCATGAAACTTATCATTATTGTAAGTTATAAAACTTTCTCAAGAAATTAAAAAAAAAATGTGTTTTTTGTAGAAAAATTTCGTGAAAAAATTAGATGGTTATGGAAACTATTTTCTCTCAAAAAATTTCTTTTCCTGCTAACCAAACTTTTAAAGCGTCCGAAAATACACACTGAAGTGTGCCAAAAATTTTCATTTCATTTCTTTTCTAGCTATATTCATCTAACCAAACCAACCATTTAAGAAGTAAGACCCGAGCGCAAGAGTCGGAGTACGAAAGCGATAAATTTTATATTATACAGAGAGTGGTGAAGCAAGAGCGTTATTTGGAAGAAAGAATTAGAGATGACTTATAATCAATCCACTGCTGGGAGTCTGCGAGAACCAGTGTACTTATGCACCAGAGCCAGACAAGCCCTTGAACTGATGACCTCCTCATTGTCAAAGAATGAGTAACCATATCAATTATCATGCTCTGGAATGATTTAGTCACAGGGTGAATTGAATACATACCATACTACTGTGAATATTCACACACACACACACACACAAAACTCTTGTTTTATGCCTCTTTTGGTAAGAAGAAAGAAAATTAAATGGAAGAGAGAGGAGGAATGGATGAAACATTCCTAAAGAAGAGACTATATTCTTCACTCTTTTTGTTTGGTTAGATGAAAGAGAAGAAAAAGAGATAATACCTTTAGTTCGATTAAAAAGAAGAGAAAGAAATAATACCTTACTTTGTTTCTTAAGAGAGAATGGAAGAGAAATAAAAAAAGTTTTGTTAAAACATTTATAATAGACTTCCTACTTATTCGTTCTCTTTTCTCTTCCCTCTTACGTCCTCTCTACCAAACGAAAGAAATTTACTCCTTCCCTACTTTCTTTCCTCCACTCCTCTTCCTTCCTTCTTACCAAACGAAACATTAACATTTAAATACAACGATTCCTACCAAATGAAGCATTAACATTTAAATACAACGATTCATTGAATGCATAACACAAGTCACTAGCATATATAGCATCAGAAATGAATAATAATATACATATTTTTATTTTATTCACATAAACATCCACTTTATGATAAATACAATCTGTACATTATGTGCCCACAAAAAAGCCCATTCTACTGATTTCAACACTAATTAATTTCAGCATGAGCCAAAAAGAAAATGTGTATGCCAGCAAAGTAGAAAAATCACAATCCATGATTTGGAAGGAACATCTGCAGGAAGCAATTTTTCATGGCCACGGGCAATAATCTGGACGATTGTAATCCTAGAATAATCAGATTCCAAGATCAAACGATGGAGAACCCAAAACACCAAGATTTTGTAGTGACTGTTCAGGAATTATCGTTCTTTTCTGCATTGAGAACTCGGATTTGTATCCGAGTAGTACAGCAGCTTGTTTCTCCACTGCATCAAGATCAATGCCCTCATAAAATTGATCATCATCAAACACATTCCCTTGTGCTTCGATACTCTCTACTTGACCCTGCAGGGATGGTTCTTTACCTGCAGCTTCTGACAGAAGCGAGAATTTCTGCTCCAAGTTGATTGCAGGAACAGACCCAACCTGATAAAAACTCAATTTTCTTTTTCGGCTCTCCATCTTGTTCTCGTGTTCTCTCGGGGCACCATTGGTTGTGCATGGCATGGCTCCTGAGGAGATCCTCTCAGCATTAAATTGGCGGGATGCTGAAGCAGACTCTAAGCCAGTTTCAGGTGTTCTCAGGGAATGATTTGCAGTCCCCATTGAGCTCCCACTTTCACTTAGCCGGGTCTTGGGAGCCATAGTGTCAGGTGTAATATCGCTTGGCAGTATCCCTATTGGTGATTGACTTAGTAAAGAACGTCTGTCATAAGAGATTAATTAGTTCTGAACAAAACAACACAATGCAGCACTACCAGAAATACCGTCAATGCATCCAAAATACTTTAGAAGTAGAGAAAATGAAAGATCATTTGAAGTATTTCATTATGATGGATACAGTTGCTGAAAACATATGTTACATATATTTTTTTCTAAATGCTTGAAATACTCATCAGACACCACATCTGAGTATGGTATGTGTGATACGTGTCCATCATCTGATTGAACATGCACGCATTCTGCATCCTTTTTAACTAGAAAGAGGAGGGCATTGTTTTTGACTCCTAAGTTCCTACCCTCTCCATACATCTATATACATGTGTACGTTTGTATATATGCATATATAATTTAACCTCAGACAGGACCTTGATGAAGTCAAGCCTGATGAAACTGTCTAATTTTCAGATTATTATTCCAACTCTCCCAGCACAAATGCTATCATGAATTCTTATGAATTTTGCACATAAAACCTAATAGCTCCTCTCCGTGATCACAAACACAACCAGTGGTGGTATGTATAAACAATCCAAAATGTGATCACCATTCGCAAAGCCGCTTCGATATGAAGATAACTTCATAACTCCTAACAATGCATGAACTTTCAAGATAATTCCAACCAGAAATCCAAAAAGTGGATTAGGAAACTTACTAGCATGAGAAAACCATCCTGTAATACCTATCAGGAACCATTATTGCAATTATTAAACTATGACCATTTGTATATCAAACTTATTATTTTCACCTGTGACAAAGTCAAAAAATTTCAAATATGTATTAACAGGCATATATATATACACACATAATTCAAATACATTGATTCATTTAATGATTAAAACAAAAATACACAACCTTACCAGTTCACTCTTTCACCTTAAAAATAACATCTAAAATGAAAACCTCATGTAGTTCTACCAATCAGTAACATTCACACTCCTGGTCCCTGTTCCTTACTTCAATTTCAAGAGCTTAAGTGCTTAACTCATCCAAATTCAAAGATACCCTTTGACCAGGCACTCAGATTTTGAACAGAGTCCTTTACAGCATGTAATTGTTCATAATCTTGATTATTGAATAGTTATCAACCTTCTGATCATCAGATTTTGAACAGAGTCCTTTACAGCATGTAATTGTTCATAGTATTGATTATTAAATAGTTATCAGCTTTCTGATCAAAAAGCATATTATATATTCATGCAGTACAATTCAGCTCATTTGCAGTTGTGACCTTGTCTACACAACCAGAACTGTAAAAGAAAAAAACTTGAAGGAAAAGAAAACGTGGAACAATTAAAAGATAACAAGATTCAAAACACGCCCCGTCAATATTTTTATATAGGTATAATATTGGGCATATAAAAGCATGATGACCTGACAGTATTTGACTTGTTGCTTCTAACAACATGTGAATTTTGAATTCTAGTAGCACTGAAAATAGGTTAAAATCTTAATAAGTTGCTTGCACTGGAAAAAGCACAGCCACACACCAAGAAGAAGAGAAGAAGAGAAAAACAACACACAAAAATGAGAGAGAGAAAGGCAAAGCAAGTAATAAACCTGTAAATCGCCATCATGCCACTTCTACTAGCTTCAGCCTGAGTACTTGCTTCTGTAGGATTTATCCTGTCATCTATGAAACTATCATCAAATGAATCTGTGTCCTGCTCATCTTCCTCATCATCAGATACTGCAACTTCAGAAGATACCCTGAACATAACCAGTCTCCAAATACTAGCAAATCAGGAACACAAAAAACTACTGCCGCAAAATTTTCTTTATTTATTGTTAACCCCCGCGGGGTAGCTGAGTTCGCACAAGGCCTTTGGCCATGACCCAAAGGTCTTGTGACTCCTGGGGGTGTTAAGGCTCTGCCCTAAAACTTACCCGAGGTTTGGGTGTGACTGCGGGTATCCGAAGGGATTATTCCCGTCCCTAGAGAAAGGTGGGGACACCCTCTGTCTCCCCCTCCCCCAACCCAAAAAAAAATCTTCATTACTTTTAGAGAGTAAACTTTCATCTCAATTTGCTTGTTTATTGAACAAATTTTTCCACCCACCAGTCCAGTAAATGTAAAGTTCAAAATGGTAAGCATTGTCCGACAGCATGCAATCTTAGTTACACTAAGCATAGACTTACTCAGCTTCCTCTTCAATAAAGGCTCTGGCATCCTTTACAAGCTTCCTCTTACCTGAATGCAGCCAAAGATGCTAAATTATTTATCAGGAAAGCAGGTCCACAGAACAGACTACTTGCAATTCTAAGCAGTTCAAAAATTATCAAGCTTTCAGTTAGGTGGGAAAGATAGGACAGAACTACAAGGTCCTAGGAAAAAATGAGATACAATATCAGTGCCCAATACCGACAGGAGGAGCAACCAGATGTAACACATAAAAATGTATAATTGTACATCAAGCATAAATTTCATTTTACCTCGGTGCCTAACCGAGACAGGACTGGTACTCGCACAAGATGTGGCTAGGTTTGCTATAGGGCCAATATTTTCTTCCTCGCCTTCTGGAGGCCTCCTTTTGTCAAGATCTCCATATTTGCGCAATCTTTTGAATTTGTGTTCCTGTTGAACACTTTCAGACTTGTTTCCAGAACTCAAACCCCAATCTTTGCTACAGCTATTGTTTGCCAAATTTGCTGAAGGAGTTCTGATTTCTTCAACTGGAGCAGCTGGGATGCATCCTCTTGGTGCACTATTTTTCACATTGAGTAAAGGGGTTTGAATTTCATTTATAACAGAAGAAGCTGGAACGTCTTTCCCATTAGCGCTACTGTCCTTAACTGGCTTTCCATTCTGAACGGGCAATGGAGACTTCAATAACAGTTCAGTATCTAATTTGTGGGGTGAAACAAGGTCTTCAACCATAAACACACTTCTCCCCTTATCTTTGGAAATCCCTGAAAGATCCAGAAATTTTTTAAGTGAAGTCAGTTACAATATGATAATTCAAATCTAAGCAACAGTACTTGGATGTCAAATGCAACATGCATGTTTTCGATAAAAATACTGACCAGCTTCATGTATAGGAGACTCTGGAACAACACCACTCTTGATAAAACTCGTTAGCCGAGGACTTAGCTCAAATTCTCTAAAATCATTGTTGGACTCATCAGCTAATAGCATGGGGGTTTTGTTTTCTGCAACATTAGGTGTGTCACCAGTGCTATCTCTTTCATTTGACATATTTCCCTTAGAAATTGGAGTAAGAAGAATTCTCTCAGTCACATCCAGTAATTTCTCTAGCTGGGTATCAGAGTTGCAAAATCTAGATGTTGGCAGATTTTCAAACTCTCTGCAACTTGTATGAGTGGAAGCTGTTGGGTCACAAACAGCTTTTACTTGCATAGTATCTTCTTTGCAATTTCCAGGTGAAGCCTTAAAATGAAAAGAATTTTGCTTCAAACAGTTTAACAACACTGTACTGTTTGCAGTTGTACACTTAAAATCTGAATCTTCTTCCAAAGGAAGAAGGGGTACAGATACAACCAGCACTCTTCCAAGAGCATCAACAGATACAAAATCTGATCCAAACAGGTAGGAATGGGTGGGAGGATTTTGAGCTTGAAAACTTGGCATACAATGCTTCTCTTGAGGTCTTGTGCTCTCCATAGGTAGTACATCAGAATCCGATGCTACTCTTGTTGAATGCTCTTCCGGTGAATTGTTAAAACTCTGTAAATCTGAAACAGGTTGTTGTAAGCAAAATACGAGAATTGAATCTGAAAGAATGAGGAATACCATACATCTTCCAAATAATATTGCACAAATTTTGGGGCAGAAGCTGGAAGCCATCATGCTATAACGTAAGATACAATTTACACCCCAAAATTTAAAGCCATATACTCAGTTCTAACCAGCAGGAGCACAACTTGAAAGGAATAGAAAAGGAAAAAACCAAGCACTGCATAACATTGTGCTAGGTTATTATGTCATGTATTGGAAAATTTCTACTCAAAACTTGGGTTGTAAATTTTGCTACGTCTTAAGTTGTTAGTCTACAAGAGAAAGAAGATAAAGAACAGTGAAGAACATACCGAAAATCTCACAAGCTTAATCACATATCTAGGTTAAGGTAAGTTTAGAACTTAGAAACCATATATGACCTAGTTATGATCTTTAAAAGGCTCAAAGTATTGTTTAAACATGTTTCTCAAAATTAGGATTTTGATCACGGAATTTTTTAAGGAGATCGAATGAGATTTTGAACAGGATTTTTTTGCAAAACAGAAAGGTTTGATCGAAGCCTAGATCGATCAAAAATTTTCAGAGAAGTTTTTTGTTGAAGTTCATATGCTTTCATTGAATGTTTGATCGACCTAAATTGAACAGTGGCGCTCGATCAAAATGTTGGTCGTTCAAAGCAATGCCAAGAATGCTTGATTGAAGTCCTGATAGATCGACCGGCACGGAATATTTTTGGAAACTCTCTCAAAATAGAAAGTGAAAAGGATTTATTATAAGCTTCCATAGGACTCCTATATTGGCTATAAATATGGAGATTATAGTCAGTCTAGGTTATCTCTCACAGGCCTTTTAACTCTTTACATATTATTGAGAAAATTCATATATTTTAGAGAGAGAGCTTTGAGAATCAATCTAAGGTTTTCATAAACACCAAACTCTGTGTTGAGAGAATCAAAGCAAGGAGAAAAATAGAAAATACCAAACAAAACATCAACTGGGTGGTTCGTAAAGACAGTTGAACAGTCGTGACTAGTCATTGGATATCAAAGTAGTAGAGGAAGAGTGGACTGCGGGAGGAGCGAGTTCGTTGATTGGTAACAGCAGAGAGCAGGTAGGATCTTCTGGATTTAGTCTAGGTCAAAGGTAACTAGGGGATACTTGTGTTAGAGCCTGGTTAACCTAGTTGTAAACCTTTTTTCATAGTGGATTGATCTGTTTTGACTAGGTCTTGTGGTTTTCCATTTCTAGAGTTTCCGCGTAAAAGGTCTCGTCTCTGTTTTATTTTATTTACTGTTTCATGTGTTTGTGATTGATGTTGAAACATGTAAATGATTAATCAAACGAAAATTGATCATGGAAATTTGAAAAGCTAGTTATTTCATAAATTTAATATCCATAAGACCTATCCACTCCCCCCTCTAGGTCTAATTAAACCCGGGTATATACATCCTTCATGTTGAGCTTTCAAATTTTGACAACACAGCAGAGTAGCTAATAAATATAAAACTCAAATTGGCCAAATCACCCTCCACTTTAGTTAAATCTATCATGTTATACGAACCTAGAATATTTAGCACAAGCGTAATACATTTTTCAAAAGCTAAAAAGTAATAAGACCAAATACTCAGTAGATAAAAGTCACAACTTGGAAGAAAAAGCTTTACTAAGTGATTCCAAAAAGGCTATAGATCCTTTTCATTTGAAAAGGGACATGACAGGCAATTGGAATAGCAGACAACATAATAGTCACACCTTGATGACTTGGAATTTCTGACTGGGCATCTTTTTACTTTTTCTATAAAACTCAAAATGAACAGAAATTGAAAGTGTATGGAACAAAATTATGAAGCTGACTTAAGGTTGCTGGGAAACTCTAATAGAGTATTTGGAGAATAGAAACATTCATTTTTCCCGTTTCCTCTTTCTGTAGATTAACATTTTTAAATATAAAGCAATTTGTAACTAGATTGAATGCAAAAATTCAAGTTCCAAGAAAAGAAAAGGGGAAATTTTTTGCTTTTTTTTCTTTCCTTTTTTCTCTTTGGGATAGTGAAAATGCCTAGTTGACTTGACCAAGTTATTAGTCAAGTTCAGGAGTGTGAAACCAGTCATTAGAACTTTAGAAAGTTAGGAAAGAAAAAAAATTTGAATATAGAACATGATAATAAAAATTCTTTCACCAGTTTGAGGGAACTATAGGAAAAGGAAAGAGAAATTAATAATGCCTGCAATCAATGTTGAATGGGAATGAACAGAGACAAGGTCCCAAGGCATGTTGGGGATAACAACTTGGTGGGAAAGAATAGATGACAAAAAGTTACAGGAAATGGTGTAGTACGTGAGAGTCCTGACATATATCATTTATGTACCCAAAAAAAATGAAACCATGGGTTGAAGAATAAACTAACAAATATATAGATTCATAAACAGTTTATATTTGTCATCTAAAACTTTTGTAAATTGATAAATCATAACGCAAGAATGATAAAAAAACACCATTCAAAATTTCAAATCCATGAGCATGCAAAAGTTTGAATTGTAGATGAAGAAATTGAAAGCAAGGAACCATTAAATATGTTTTAATTCAGTTTGAATGGTTTCCCAGCATGATAAAAATGAAAAAATCTTCTTTCTTATGCCACAGCATAAAAAGATACTCAACAATCCTAGTTAAAACCCACTAAGCAATACAGTTTGTTTTCCGCAATCCATTTGAGCTGTCAAAGACGGTGTTACCTCTCATAGTGTCGTGATGCTGCTCAGTAAGTTCAACTCTCAAGCATAGATCTGAAGAAGCGTCATCCTGAATTATTGAGATATGTAATAGTAATTAAAATGATAAAATGGAAAGAAAACTCTTGAACAAAAATCAGCAGCAAACCTCAACAATGGAATCTTTGCTGTCACTAGAGAATGAGAATCCTTGCAATCGTTGCATTATATCGATCAGCATCCCCGTTCTGAATGAATGCATTACTTTGTGCACTCTAGAGGGAAATGCTTGGAAATGAGGGAATGCAATAAGAGAGGGTCTCCATGTATTCCTTATGGTAGGGTGGAAATATTTTGCAATTAATTGAGTCTCTGAATCAGTTAGTTTGGCTTTGAACTCAGGTGTCTGAACAGTATGATCTTCTTTCCCTTTCTTTCCACGAGGAATGAATTGTTCAATCGACAGCTCATGCAACTGAACTTCTGGTTTGAATATATGGGGAATCTAGATATAGAACAAAACAGACTATAATGTTAAGAACGTGATAACTTGCAAAATGAAGGAACTATTAGACAACCTCATCTCATAAAGCTTACCATCCTTGGACTAGAATGGAAATTGAAGCTATTCATCCCCCCATTTCGCATATGTTTATTAATAGACTTGCTATTTGCTTGCTTTCTCATGTAACCCTTCAATTCTGACCCTTCACAAGCTAAAACTAGTAAAGCTTGTTAAGGAATATTTTGAATAATCACACCAAAACTTTCAAAATATCTTAAGGATTCATAAACCTGGAAAAGTGAAGAAATAAAAAATAGAAGAACTTGCACTCTGATAAATTAGATTGACAATCTACTCCAGACACTAACTAGATGACAGAAGGATATCAACTCGTCCATCATGCTTCCTTCCAGTCCTCCCCATGCGCTGGATCATTCTCAAAGGAGATATATTAGCATCAAAACATATGACAAGATCAACTTCCATGATATCTAGACCTTCTTCACCAATTGATGTTGCAACAATTACATTGTATCCACCAGCCCGAAATTTCTGCAGAGGAATCCAGTAAGCCACTGCAAAGAGTTAAAAGGCAAAAGAAAGTAAAAAAAATTACCTCCAAAACAGCCTGTTGGACTTTTTGTGATTGCCCCTTTAATGCTTTTCCTGTAAAGAACTATAAATAAGAATCAGTTCACAGAATATTACAAGGCCAAACTAAGATCCTATGTACTACCATGGTAAAGAATTTAAAGGAGATAACTAACGCAAGTTTGCAACTAAGACAGCAAAATTTACGGAATATTTCAATTCTCTTTGGAGTTTTTGGAAATTATTCATCGCCCTCCTTAGCCAGATTGCCAAAATCTTAGTTAACAAGTTATACACACTTCCCACCAAAATATAGGCCAGAATTTTTTGAGTTCCAAAACTTCCCCCTTCTTTGAGACCAAGGCAATAAAAAAATTCATTCAGGATATGCTAAAATTCACCGAACGCAATGAAATAGTGGATCATTGTCATGACATCCTCTCAAGGCTCGGACCACACTCCAAAAAAGCTAAAGCTAGTACCAAGTCTTAGTCTTGCCTACATAAGGTGTTAGGGGGTTGTTGATTAAAGACAGATCTACAATATGCATTGTTACCACTGGGCCATTTGCCCATGTGGTATGAACTCTCCTCCCCAAAGGAGAGGCGAGCGGTTCAAGCCCGCAAGGGACAGTGTGTGTGTGTGTGTTTGTGCATGTGTTGCTTACTCTTCCAAGCCTCCACAACATTTTCCTTCAACCAGTCCTCTAACCAAACCCAATCATTCTCCCAACAGAAAACATTGCTCTTCCCTCATGAGTACATGAATAAAATCTTCCATAAAACTCAACAATTCTCTCCCTCACTTCCTTTTCCAAGATCCTCTCCTCCCCATCAACCCACAATTAGGGGTGGCAATTTACCGTGACCCGCGGGGTTTCCGCCCTGCCCCACCCCTAATGGGAAGGGTATGATGTGCCTTTAAACTGGTTAGGTGGGGTATGGGATAAATAAGTAGAACCCAACCCGGGTTCATGCAGGGATGGGTATGCGGTTATTTCGCCCAGCCCCAATTATATTATAGAATTACATTTATGCCCTTATTGAGTTTCATATCCCTTTAATACCCTCACTTTCTAGGCTTCATTATGTTTTATCTGCCAGGCCCATCCCCCTTTCACAATAGTTGCTCTCCTTCCTCTTTCTCTCCGACGATCCTCTCTCTCTATGTCCTGACGATTGTCTCTATTTCTCATCCCACTAACGTAAGCCAAATCGGTGATGCTTTGCGGCAGTAACGGACACTTCTTGCTGAAGCATCCAATTAAGGTCCGCTTTGGACCCGCCACAGTTGGGTTCCATTTCCCCACTTTTTTTTTCTTTTAAAAAAAGAGAAAGTTGGAAGGAAGGAGAGTCAATCCCAGGCACCTTCCCATAGTAGACAAGCACTTGTCCACCAGCCCACGTTTTCACTCTTGTTAATAATACTCCACTAATTGTATTTATACCTTATGTTAGATATTTGTAAAGTGCAAGAACTGAAGCCTACTTTTCAAAGAATGACTAAAAAAATTACCATTTTTCACATTGCAGCCTCATTCTACCAAATGAGTTTTTTATTTAATCTAAATAGAACTTTTTAATTTTTTTCAAAAACGCAATAAACGTCCATTAATTTAGTAAAAAATATAATTAGAACAACAACTTAAAAACTATAAATAGGTCATTATTTGTGTTAAATAGTCTTCAAAAATTAAATAAAAATAACTAAAATTCTCTAAAAAATCATTTTTATTGGATTATGTCGTAAAAAGTTGCATATCGATGCATTTTAGACCCTATGTGCGAGATTGAAATAAATTCACGATTGCAATAACCGATTCCGTTACGTAATGCCGATACGGGCCCGATTCCATTACATTGTGTCCGTGTCTACAGCGACAACCGCGATTGCAACCTTGATATATATATTATATCGGTGATTTTTAGGGTTTTCACAAAATCTAATCGCCTCTCTCTCCCTCCCTCTATCTCGCGATTTTCTAAATTATAACAGCAGTGTTGGGCTGGGATGAGGGTGACTTCCAAACATGCTTCGGGGATAGGAATTGAAGCATAAACCCGTCCCGGGTTCGGGACGGGGATGGTATTTGGAATTCATAAATGGGGCGGGGTAGGGTTTTCCAAAACCCATCCCATACCAGCCCTATTGCCATCCCTACCCACAATCTACCAATCTGATTGCATCGCCCTGAGCATTTACCCCAAGATGGAAGAGTTCAGTATTACAATACCCCTCCTTTAGCCACACCTTTGAACTTTTTCCACCCAAAAATCTCCTCCATTGCAGCCAACCTACCCAATTCACCCTCCTATCCTCCCTTCTAGAGATCTCCTCAGTAGAAACCACTCCCCCCTCTTTATAATCCAGCTCACGTATTTCCTCAAACACCCTAGCTTTCATGACACAGAGAATTCCAAACTCCTGCTTCCATTTCTTCAAATTAGACTTGAGCAACACAAAGCTTAGGGAGCCCTCCATACTGTATCCCTCCCACCATTCTGTGAATCTTGTAATAACTCTCTCTTTCAGTTTCAGCCTCATATTTAACAAAAAGGAAAGCCCTTTTTCACTAGGAATCGGCCACAATAAGGAGAATTTCGCGCATGACCCAAAACCAGTCTAGCAATAGAAGACTTTACAGCAATCAGACAATGCTCCTCCAGTCTACTAAAACCAAAAATTGAGCAATAAATTTTTAAGCTCCCTATCTCCCCTAGAGCAAAAGCCTCCATTCTTGCTTGCATCCCATTCCTTGGTCAATGCCATTAAACAACCTTAAGGCATCTTCCTTGAAACCTTCATATGTGAGGCCTAAAAAGAGTTGAATGATTTAATTTTCTGCTTAACCTATTTGGAGCTTCTTTCCCTTCCCCTCAACTCACCAAATCTGAAGCCCGTCCCATAGCTCCCTGTGGACCCAATTGAAGGTGGCAAATTCCACAAGTAATAGTAAGTCCAGATTACTAACAACCATGATACTAGAATCGAAATGCTCCCATCACTGTCAACTCCTCCCAACATCTTCAAACCATAAAACTCTTTCCTCTTCACAAAGATCAGCCCACCTTCATACATCTGAATGAGGCTTGGTAACTGAGATATCTTCTTCAATATCCTCCCACCCTGTCATTAAAATTATTCCTTGCACCAGTGCCTCGAATGCTAGATCATTAGGAGACCATCAACCAAAAACCTACTGGTAAAATCTATGAAGTAACAATCACTGCTGCAAATGAACCAAGATGTTCATAAAGAACTTTGGTTCAGCTCCGTATTGGACTCGTTTGTTTAGTTGATGAACTGAGACTGAGTTCAATAATGATGCTTGAGAAAAGAATGAGGCAAACCCAAACAAACTCAAGCTTAATTTAGCTAGGCTGGTGAATATAAATTTTACATGTGTTATCATTGTAATTGCAGGTTGATTTACTTACATGTCAAAGGTGCTACATAGATTAAGGGAGAAAAAGAACATAGATTGAAGCTGTAAGAAAAGATAGGGTTGCCTTTGGCCCTATGTATAACCCCAGAAAAAAGATGTGCTCACACAGCTGATATGGTTTGCAGGAAATAAGCTTCATTAAGTTGAGTTATATAGAAAAAAAAATTTCATTAAGTTGAGTTATATAGAAAAAAAAATTTCATTAAGTTGAGTTATATAGAAAAAATTTACTTTCCAATCATTACCAGAACTGACAGTTCCAAATATACAAATGACATCTGTCACAGCAAATGGAAGAGGAAAAAAAAAGGAATTTAAATATTTTGTAATATAAAAAATACCAAACAGCAAAAGAACAGGAATACAAACCTGAACTTTGGCCAATAAACTGGGTAGCTTTAACAAACTCTCCAATTTTTGCCAACGCATCCATTATGTCCCTGAAGCGAGTGTCATTATGCCAAGGTGGATAAAGTTTTGAATTAAAAAATAAAATAAGAAAGACACGCCAATACACCATTGACAATTCAAAATGGTTGTCTGAAGTCAGCATGAAAAAAAAATATAAGTTTGAATATACCAATGTATCATCATCACCTGACACTTCCCCTAAAGTTTGAGAAAATGATAACCCTCGAGTTTTGTGAATCTTTTGTTTCTGCAATAGAACATTCAGTATTAAAATCTCCAGAAACAACAAATATTCTTTCTTTCAGTCACAGATAAGAAAACCAAATTAGCATTGAAAATACACCCATCTAATTTTCAGTCATTTTTATTCTACAAATAAACACAAAGAGACATTAATTAAATCTAATGCTCAATAGTATTAAGCACAAACTCAACTATATTGAAACTCTTATTCTATCTTGAACAACAGAGTAAAGGATTATTCATATCATAGAAAAATTGAATAGTTGAATAATGATCCATCCAAGTGAGTAGATTTTTCCAGGTGAAAGAGAGCCATTCAAATGCACAATGAAAGAAAAACAGATAACAGAGTGAAACAGTAAATTTGTTTTCTAGACATGACTGACTGGTTATTGATATTGGCTTAATAATACAGGTTTAGCATAGGGGTCATTAATTGGTAGTTGGTACATTGGTAAAAGCTCACGCTGACAAGCATCAGGACGCGGGTTTGACTCTAAGAGCAGGCACTTCGAGAAAAATAATGCTAAAAGTTAGGACTGTCTCCAGTCTTTCCTTCTCAGCACTCAAAAAGGCAGGACCAGCATTAGGCATGATGACCTGTTTTTGGCCTCTTTTCATTTTGACATGACTAACAGAAATTCAATCCAGTTTTGTGAACCCTCAGATGCAATTCTTAATTCAGTCACAAAATCCCACCCATCTATGTTTAGAGCTAGCAGGAAGTCAAGATAAACAATCAGGGATGATTACTAAACTGAAAGTGAAGTGTAAAGGTTTATGTGAACCAACTAAAAATATAAGCTTTGGTGATCAAGAAAAGAGAACTGAAAATAAAACCAGTGAAGTTGGGTAAAGAATTGACTTCCCATATTCTTGTCATGGAATTTTATACAAACAAACAAGTCCGCAATCAGTCCACAAAAATATCAGTAGAGACAGAAAGTAAAAACCATGTTATTGCAAATCCAAAACAGCATTAAATGATAGAATAGTAAGATGACGTGCCACATACTGAAATGATCAATCAGTACTTCTAACATTTTTGACAATTTCGGACTAGGAGCACCATGAGACAAGCTATGCTGCATTGAAAGCTTTGCTTTCCCGATAACTTCATTTCTACTCATAAGTCGTGCAAAAGACCTGCAAAAAATTGAGTTTAAATAACTATTTGGATGGTAGCAACTCAATAAATAGTATTATCTTTAAACCCTAATACACTTTGAAAATGTAATAGAAACGAAGAACATGTAACTTTTAAAGGAAAATTGTGTTGTTCAACACAAAAGCCTGTAATCAGAATTGAGTCTGCTTGGAGGTCAACTCATATTTGGGAGATGGTACAATTGACAGGCTAAAGGCTCGCTTGGTAGCTAAAATTTATACTCAGACATTTGGGGTAGAGTCGGTAGACTATTTTGAAACATCTTCCCTATTGCTCGTCTTAATTTTATCCGTTCTTTTACAGTTGCACCTAAACAAAAATGGCCACTCTACTAGCTTGATATTAAAAATGCATTCCTACATGGAGATCTTCAAGAAGTGTGCATGGAGCAGCCACCTATGTTTGTTGCTCAGGCGCTTCATATATGGTGTGCCAATTAAAGAAATCTATATGGGTTAAAAAAAAAAATTCCAAGGGCATGGTTTGACAAATTTAGCGGTGTTGTGGTGAGTAAATATGGACTAAATAGAACAACATCAAATCACTTTGTCTTTGTGAGACATTGCCAAGGTAGTATTATAATCCAAGTAGTTTATGTAGATTATATTGTTGTACAAGGAGTGATAAAAGTGGTATTGATGGACTGAAGGAATTTCTAAGTAAGCACTTTCACATGAAAGACTTGTGAGATATTTTTTGAGAATAGAGGTAGCAACATCTCAAAAAGGAATTTGCATATCTCAAAGGAAGTATGTATATGATTTGTTAAGCGAGATAGAAATGTTGGGAGCAAAATCAAATGATACATTGATACTCACATGGATTCGAGCATAAAGTTTAATCCAAATGAGAGAGAACTTCTTAATGATCCAGGAAGGTATCGAGCACTTGTCAAAAGTTTGATATATTTGACCGTGACAAACCAAACATAACTTTTGTTGTAGGAGTGGTAAGTCAATTTATGTAGCAACCTAGAAAACCTCATTTGGATGCGGTATGTCATATTTTATGATATTTAAAGGGAGCTCCTGGTATAGAACTTATCATCGAGCCCTCTAAGAACATGGATATCATTGGGTTTCAGTTGTTGATTGGGCAATAAGCCAAATGGATAGGAGATCTATATTTGGATTTTGCATATTCATCGAAGGTAATTTGGTAATATAGAAAAGTAAGAAGCAAAATGTTGTTGCAAGATCAAGTGCAGAGGCAAGAGTATAGAGCAATAGCACATACAACTTGCAAAATGATGTGGGTAAAATCTCTTTTACTAAAAAATGGGATTTTCCAACAATAGGCTTACAAGGATGATTTGTGAAAATCATGTTGCTATGTACATTGCTAGTAATCCAATGTTTCATGAGAGGACTAAACATATTAAGGTAGATTGTCATTTTATGACAGACTTGGTGATGAGTAAAAAGATAGTTATGTGAACTCCAAAGATCAATTAGGAGATGTGTTTACCAAGGCATTAAAAAAGACTCATTTTTAGAATTATGTAACAAGCTGGGAATGATAAATATCTCTCCACTAGCTTGAGGGGAAGGGTTGGGTAGTAGCATAATGTCAAAAGAGTTGGGGTTATTTTGTAACATCCAATACTCTTATATATAATGCTTAGTGCTCTCACACCAAAGCTTACATGTTCTTTTTCCCCACTTCTCTCTCTCTCTCTCTCTCTCTCTCTCTCACTCTCTCCCCCCGCCCCCCTTTTTTTTCTTCTCCTGCAGAATTTCTCCATCAGTTAACTTTAACACGGAAAGCTGTCGAAAATAAATTGAAGAAATTATCCATTTAATTAAAAATTGATTGCATAGGAACTCATCAGGCACAGTTTCCTGGAATTGAAATGTTTGGAGATTGAGATAATGCTTTATTTAAGGTTGATCGAAGTAATACCCTTGTTGCAATTTTTCTTCAAGCATCTCGAATGCAGGCCTTATTCCATGGCTTGAAAGTAACTTTCGAATATGGTAAAGTGTAATAAGAACTCCAAAATATCCTTCTACTTCTCCATACTTCATGTGGGGCAGGTTCAGTGGTGGTGCTTGACGGAATTTGTCCCTTGAATTAAGTAAATCGCACGGACTTAACTGTCATATATCAAAGAAAAAAAATTTAAAACAGTCACTAGGCATGTAACACAACAAACATGCTAATTTTCAGAAATGCACTGAAAAGCCAGCAAAGTCATATATATACAGCTACAAATGGCTGGGTGAAGAAAAAGAAAATAAGCTGGAAAATCATTGACATGTAAGGGATAAAATTTTGCAATGCACACCTAAAAAGAAGTCCCTATCACAGCTTGAAACCAGCAACTATTTTTGAAGAAGTTGGTTAAATATTTTTTTTAAATTCCTGTTAAGTTACCTTTCATTACGAAAAACAATTTTCACAATAGTGGCATATATGATGTGCAATTATATATAGCAAGCAATCACTCTACAAATGATTGTTAGTTTTGAATTGGAGCATATCAAATATGAATGTCAGCAAGTCACCTCGCCTCTTTAAAAAAAAAAATCCTATTCCAAACGATTGTTTACTGTATAGAAATAATGAGCACGTTCTGAGGCTTCTTTCATCACTTAATGAAATATCAATGCAGGTTTAGAAGTATATGACACTGCAGAAAAATTTCAGATAACTATGAAACAAGGACACTAAGACATGCTGATGCATAACATTGATACAAGGTGTGTAAAGCAGTCTCAGAGCAATAAGGGAGCAGTGCCTGGAAGTCTGGTCAATTGGGTAAAATCTGCCAAGTAAGACTATCATCGCTACTGGCAAAGGGTGGACTCCATTATATAAAACATTCACAGCAACCTTTTCTTTCACCAAATCGATTGACACAATAGAAATTTACAACAATCGCATCATAATTGCAATTCTGTTGAATGAGAGAAAGTGAATGCAACTGTACCACTCCACATGTCAAAAGAAATTAATATAATATTAATATAAAGAAATCATACGGTCCGGAAGTCTCTATTCTGGAGCACCCCTATGGCACAAAGCCTAGCAACAAATGGGCGTATTACTTCCGAGAGCAGATTATTTATTTCATCAGCATCTTGCCCCATTGCGACCTAGCAGCATTGAGATGATAATTTCAAATTCATGAGAATTAATGTGGAAAAAACTAAATTTCAGACGCAGATAGTTGGGAAAAGGCTTTGTTGAGTTGAGTTGAATTGAAATGTACAAGCTAAATTTCAGCACAGAAATTAGTAGACACCTGTATTAATTCAATCTTTCTGTCATGCACATATGGACTCACATCATGGTCACTTTCATTTCGATATTCAAGTGTCGATATTTGTAAGCTATCAATAATATGCTGTATCGTCTGCTGCTTCGCTGAATAATCGCATTTAAAATAAGGATTTAAGAAGTCAGATCTACAAAAAAATTGTGAAAGCCAAGCAAGATGATGTATAACTTTTTTTTCCCTAGTTGGTACACACACACACACCCCCAAAGAATTGTTTGCACCCAAGAGGACTTGATCCTTAGACCTAATGCTTGCTAGGCATCAGGACCAAGTTCTTTATCCACTTGAGCCAACCCCTTGGGGTAATGATATATAACTTACATCCAGGTGTTGCAGTTAAAGCTAATATTCTGAGCTGAACAGGTACAGCCAACAACTACAAATTCAAAGCACTGTTAGTATCATAAACAGAAAATGTATCCATAAAAAACACACTTTAACAATGACGGCAGGCAGACAATAAAATATGCTCATGGATGACTAGAAAGAAATGAAATGGCAAACCTCACGAACTGCTACACAATAGGAATAATTTCCCGATGCTCGGTGAGCCTCATCAATCACCAAGCACACTAATTGTTTCACCAAACATGTACCTACAAAAAAAATATATGCAATTATATTAGTACTCTTTTTTTGGTGAATTTTTCTTTAACCTCAAGTCCTGCAGCCTTTCAAAATCCTACCTACAGCAGCAGACTTATTTTCAATTCAAAAACTAATTTAATTAATAGCAAATATATTTAAATCTGGTTTCCAGAATAACTGATTTGGCACTGTTCAAGACGATATGAATTTTTTTGCACAAACTGTTCAAGTTTGATAATGGGTTTAGAGATTGCAACATTCTACCTACAGATTTCAAAATACACAAATAAAATAAACTAAATCAGAATACAGATTTAATTTTTCTGTAATGCTTCATGAATTTATAGAATGTTTTCTTTCGAGTCCAATGGAGCATCGGTTTTTGATTTAAAATTTATCGAACGTGACAGGCCTGAATATAATAATGCTTTTAAAGAATACATTACATACAACTGACTTAAACCCTCAAACTATACCTGACAAACTAGATATTGGGTTATGAGATTCGGGACATGACGAAATGAGTAGCATAGAATAGGATGCTTAGAGAGATGAGGAGCCAATCGAGAAAACAAAGAAAAAATGAATCAATCCCTAAAAAACTGAAACAATACGAGAGGCATCATTCCAGGATTCTTTAGGCTCATGTCACAAAGACCAATGGCTATATGGAATTCTGTTCACATAGAAGCCCATTATTGAAACAAGAGGAAGGCTAGGATGAGCATTGGTCCAATAGGTGAAAAGCAAAGCCATGGATTATAGTCTATGGCCATGGAAACAGTTCAATGGCAAGACGAAACTCATGTAATAGAAGCCAAGTAGTTGAACTTTAAACCTTTCTTTACCTAAAGCCAATGACTAAGAAGCATGGAAACGGATACGGGACACGGATACGACACAACACGGACATGGCAAATCCTAAAAAATTAGGACACAGACACGGACATGGCGGGGACACGGCAAATAATAAATATTTATTTTTATATAATATTTAATGTCGTACTTTAAATAATTAAGAGTAATATTATTTTTCATCAACCTAACAAAGAAAAAATTCACAAATCATAAATCACAAGTACACAATTGAATCTACTCCACAACAACAATAATTATAAGAGAAGGATATCACAAAGTCATAAAACCAAATCAAAATGAGACATTAGAATAAAAACTAGTCTTGTTATTTAATCATCATTCCAGCTTACTCCAAATACAAAAGCATCATCAGAAAGTCGCATGTAAAAGATAGCAATTGTACAGTAAGAGAAAGAAGAGCAAAAAGAACAAAGATGAAGAGATGAGATGGGTTGTAGTTGAATTGTTAAAACAACCTTACTAGAACTTGTGTTTTGCTGGGAAAAAGAAAGAAAGAGGCTAAAAAAGAAAAAAAAATTAGGGTTTTGTTAGAAAAAGAATTAGGGATTAGTGAAAAATAAAGTAAGAATCCGTGGAAGAGAAAAGATTCATGAAACCGAGGAAAAAGAGAAAAAAAAAAATCTGGCGTGTCCAACATGTGTCTATGCCGTGTCCGCGCTATGTCTGAAAATTCATAGTGTGTCAAACGCGTGTCCGTGCCGTGTCCGAAAATTCAAAAAAAAAAAAATCAGACATGTTTTTTGGCGTGTCCGACACGGATTTTTTTCCTTTTTAGGCGTGTTCGTGCTTCCTAGGCCAATGATTTAAAACTGCTTTAAATAATGAAAGAAATTTCATTATTGAATAGATTACAACCACCACCACCCCCACCCCTACCCCTTGAAGCGAAGGGAACAAAGATAAAAGAAGTATGAGTTCCGCATTCATTCACAAAATTTTTACAATCCCCTAAAGTTGTAACAAAAAAATAACTTCACTCTAAACAGAATGTTTTCCAAAAGCTAGAATTGTGATTTGTATCTCTATCTCTATCCACATTGTCAAAGCATCAGCTGAGGCTCAGACAATTTCAAATAATCTTCTCTGACACTGTGAAATACTCCTATAAAGCCCCAATAAGAAAAAACTTTCAGCAGTTCGGGTTCCCAAGCTTTAATCTAAAAATGAGTATCATGCCCAACAGAATTGAAACTAGAGTCTTCACACGCACACCGACCAATATGTCAAATTATACATCAGACATGCCTCTACAGCATTTTAAAGTTACACGATATCATAGCTATTCATAACATACTCAATCTTCATCCAAAACATATTGAAACTAGAGTTTAGAGTCTCACCAGATTGAATATCCTTCTCCAACACTTGTGGAGTAACAAAGAAAACTCGTTTAGCTTTCCAAAAGCATGCTCTTCTCGCTGGACTTGTTTGACCTGTCAAATCAATTGTCCATTCCTGCAATCAGTTTAATATGAATCTTCATATGTAAATGATTCTGATATTGCCAATGTCCAACTGAAACAATAATTTGAGCAAAGAACACCACAGGAGAATGAAAATGAGGTCTTACTTGTGGTATTCCTACAATGTTATGGCATGCTTCTATTTGTTGCATTACAAGCGGTCGAGAAGGAGCAGCAAAAACAATTTTCCCTGGTATCAGAACACCAGCATAGATGTCAGTGTTCCAATACTCAAGCTTCAAACTAATAGCAATGAATAAATCAGCATAAGCAATGTGTCAATAATGTAAGGAATATCAGGCATCATGCATAATCAACTGAATATTAAAATCATTTATACATTTCTGAAGCCAAATGAAAAGAAACATCTAAAAAACACTAAATTATCAGACCACATAAATCAATAATGATTCAAATGTCTTGCATTTAACTGATATTCAGTACTTTATCAAGGATTCTGAAGCTCTAGTAATTAAAAAAAAAAATTCAATGTTTAAAGCATAAGCATTTAATTGTAGATCATCAAAATTCAACTTTAGTTTCAATTGTAATAAATAATCACCTTTCTAGCCTTCACACTGCATTGATAAGTAGAACTGTGGAATAAATTCATAGGAAGATTCACAAAGACGACTTTTCGAACATCGAGAATGAGCGCAAGATCAGCTTTTGGTACAATATTCGACCAGGGATGTGCATGCAAGGAAAAAAATTCCTCTTATTTAATCCATCTATAAATGAACCAAATATCTAGAATTAGGTTTTGTTATTCACTGGTTTGATGCCTCCAAGATTAGTATGTTAGAGCATTGGTCCAGAACAATTACATGGCACCTTTCTTGACTTCCTAGGGGACTCTCCAGCAATATATTAGAGTCGTTGGAGCAGAAGAAATTCAAGGATTTTCAAATTGCAAAGATCTTTGCGAAGCAAAAACAAATTTAGCATCTAGCCTCTTGACTTCAAAAACTTGAAGGAGCTCAAGATATAGAAATTTGCTATTTATAAAGGGGAAATGATTGTAATTAAACTCCTTTTGGCCACGTCAAAATACTACTGCTATTTTAGAGGACAGTTTCACCCTCTTTGAGATTTCCTTTCACTTTTAATATTCATGTATGTCAGAAAACTAATAACATAAATTCTGTAAGAAGAAAAGAGAACCTTCATGAATTAGGGAAAAAAAAGAGAGAACCACATGTGTTTCCAAATAAGTAATTCAGCGATTACGAGCAGAAGCCAAAAAAATTCCACCTCATGTCTTTCATGGATGCAAATATCCAATGTGATTGTGTGATAAATTCAACAATAAACCAATGCTATCATAGTGCAGAACCCTATGTGTGCATAAATTGACCACTATCCCACATATTCTAAAACTTTTGTTAGCACGTATAACAATGAGTTTCTTTAGGAAGATACTAGTGCAATTGAGGGATAGTTGAAATATACTAAGTTGCATGACAGTTTGTTAAAAGCTGTTTGTCGCCAGATTGGGTGCTATAACATAGCAGTGTTTTGCATGATTATTAATCAAATATATCAAACACATAAATCTTTGTACACGATAAAGCTATGCAAAAATAAATGTAATTACACCCACAAATCAATTGAAAGTACTATACCAGCTATCTCTGAGTCATATAACAAATGGTTGATTGCACATCCACGTAGAATGACAAAAGAACCAATTGAGAAGAAAAAAAAGGTGTTGGCAAATAAATAACTCTCATTAAGGAGGGTGAAGAGAAAGCAATAGGAGCTGTGGTAAAATGGTTAAACATTCCATCACCTTCTGGAAACCATCTGAAGTAATTATACATTACAACAGCAGCAATTAGAGTTTTCCCAAGTCCTGTTGGCAACGCCACCAATGTATTCGAAAACAGAGCCGTCTTGGTTATTGATAACTGATATTCACGAAGAGGAACATTCACTGCAGGGAAAGAAAAGGATGAAACATACAAGCTTATTGTAGCAGAACACAAAAAATAGATTCTTTATCCATATCCATTGCCACACCAATGTATTTGTTGTGATGGAAGAAACTAAGGTTCATCTTGTACGCCTAAACAGATAGATAAATTCATTGAAAACACATATATGCACATAGACACACATATGTAGGTGATGATAAAAATATGAGAGTTGGAATGCTGATGTGACAAATACTTGATAAAGAGGGCAATATATCTATTGCTCCACCAAGAACCAAATCAAAGAAACAAATTTTGAATCAATGTAATAAAACCCATCTTCACCGAATAAGTACAAAACCAAAAACCCACTTGGATAAAACAACAGCAACCAAAAAAAAATAGTACAGCAAATTTATAAGTAGTATTGTGCGTAAAACCTGGGTATATCCATGTTTTCGCCGCCTCAGCATCAATGTTGATGCAGCTGATAGTCTCATCACCCTCAATCTTCTCTTGATCTCTGTCCCCCACGTCCCAGTTCTCAACTTGGGGCTTTGGGACCGCTTTGCCGATGAAATGATCGAGAGTGGACTGCCGAGAAGACCCAGATTTCTTGTGGGTTTTGGTAGACACTTGATGTGAATGTTCGATTGGGAGTGAAGTGGAAGGTTTGGTCTTCTCGCAAGCGACATCGATCTCTCTAACAGCTGCTTCCCAGTCGAATTCCTACAGAGAGAAAGAGGAGTTTAATTAGAAAAATTAGAGAGAGTGTAGAGAGATGAAATGAACTCACGTCGTCGTCGTCAACGATTTCCGGATCAATTTCTGAGGCCATCGAATAATGAAATGGAACTGAATCCAAACAATTGTTCCTCGGCCTTCAAAGATGCAAGACGAAGAAAAAGCCCCAAGGATATATGTATGGTGTATATATATATATATATATATATAGAGAGAGAGAGAGAGAGAGAGAGAGAGAGGGCGGCAAACTTCAAAAGCCCTTTCTACAGAAAACAGCGCCTTCCCTTGTTTCCGGGTTTTTTTTTTTTTTTCCTTTCCTTTTTTTCTAGTTAAATTTTGTTTTTATTAATTTGACATTAATATGAAAATATTTTTCTTTAGCTTTAAAAATTACTCCCTTTATCCCTTATCATACCATTTTAATCTCTAAATTTATTCTTTTAAAGAATTATATGTGATGAACGCCAAATGGTTCACTTTCAAACCTTCGTAATTGTCTTAGGGCCTATTCACAAATAAAAAGTAATTCTTACTTCTACCAAAAGCAAAATTAATTTTGTTTTCTTGGAGTTGAAACAAAAAGCAGAATCAGTAATGTCTCATGCTTTCAAAATTTTGAAAGCAAGATAATATAAAGCAAGTTCAGTAATTTTGATTTTGCTTTTGTTTTTTGAATTAGTAACTCTCGTAATTTTTTCTCAATTATGCAACCAATTTCTTTAAATTTCTAAATGACATGACCAAAAGCAAGCCTAACAAATCACATATTTTCATGAAAACAATGAGAACGTGCGCATCAAGTCCAATTGCATTACATTTTTTATATATTGCACAATGAGAACGTGTGCCATTTAATTGAAGTATATTTTTTTGTGTATTGCACAATCCTACTATAACAGTTAAAAGTGCAAAATCACAGTCAAAAGTAAGGAAGGTAAACAGAGACATGTACTAGTCAAAAAAATTAGCTTGAATTCAAATAGCATAACAAGAAGTTCATATTATTTAAAGTGTTCCAAATATAATACGAATCCAAATAAAAGTGGTAGCATTGCAACATTTAAATAAAATTAATAGAAGTGGTTCATCTATTACAATAGTTGTTCCACAATTCACTTGCAATTGCATCCGGGTTTCAGGCATTTCTTGAATTTGCTCTCATGTAACATTAACGCGACTTTGAGAGGTACCACCTAGCTCAACCTCCTCCTCCTCCTTCTCTTCTTCTTCTTCTTCAATATTGGGATTTTCACCTGCATATTCTTCAAAAATACTGTCTAAACGGGCTTCCTCACAAATAAAATTATGTAATGTGCAACAAGCGATAACAGTATGTGATTACATGCTTAGTTTGTAAGGAGGCATCAACTCAAGGATCGACCAACGAGCTTTTAACATTTCAAAGCATCGCTCAATCACATTTCTCAATGAATAATGCCTACGGTTGAATAGTTCATGATGACCTCTTATTCGCCTCCCTCTATAGTCCCATAAATGATATCTTTGGCCACAATAAGGTGCTAAGAAGTGCCTCATATTGGTGTACCCATAATCCACAAGATAATAGTAACCTGCACATATATTTTCATGAAACACTTTCTAAAATTGTATAAACAACCATAACATAATATATCCTACTTCAATACCTTCGGGTGGTAATAGAAATTTCATAGCAGGATAAAAAAGAGTTTCCAATAAAACTCTTAAGTCATTTGTTGAGCCTTCCCATCGACCACATATATAAATTTCATGTCGAAAGAACAAACAACCATTACATTTTGTGTTGTATCTGACTTCCTCCCACGATAAGAAATTTGTAAAGATGTTGGAACATGTGCATGGATGTGTGTACCATCAATTGCTCCAACATAATTCTACAATAACACATTATTTAGTTAGTAAACATAAATGCACAAAATAATGTCATTAATTACAAATAACTTTAAGGAACTAAAAAATAAAAGCCTACCTGAAATAAAGGGAAGTATTTTTCATTATGTTGAATCTTTGGGGGTATCGCATTCATATTTGGTGGAGGGATTATAATTTTCCCTAATTAGCAAACCTAATATAAAACTCGATGAATATATTTATGCACGGTTGCATTGGAATGTTGATACCTTTCTGCCACTACTTGAACACTCTCACTATGTGCAAAAGTATACAAGAACATTGCAACCTGATCTTGTATGGTTACGTACCTAGAATATTTCAAACCAAGCCCATTTAACCGTTCACATAAATTCCTAAATACATGTTTATCCATCCTAAAGAGTCGAAAACACCTAATGTGATGACCATTCACTAGATCAAGTATATAGTCATGACCTTGAAACATAGAATTCATACATGGTCTTGGAGCCATGTAATGTTTTATGTACTCTGCTACCATGAAAATAAAGAACAAATACACCCCCTCTTCATCATCATCAATAAAAGTAGATAAAATGAATGGATCCATAATAATAAATTTGATGCAATCAAACATGACAAATATGATATCTAAGATGAATACCATAACAACTTAAAAATATATAGCAAATAAATGATAAATATTTAAAATTATAGAAACCCAAATCATAAAGATAAGTCTACTAGTTATAAATCACAAACATAAATGTACTAGTTTTAAATAATTTCAAACACAAATTACACACCAAAAGAAAACACATTGTCTCAGACAAACAAAAAATACACACCAAAAGAAATGTCATTCAAAGTCGTAGCCTATCAAATCATTCAAGCCTCTTCTCATCACTAAGAGTAAGAAATAGTCCAATCCATAGAGGATCATGATTAAATCGTTCAAGGGCCTTGAAATATGTGTCACTATCAATATATCATATGGTATCTAAGATTTTTAAACACTTGACAATTTTACTGGCATCTTGATCAACTTGAGACATACCAGTTGAGCTTCCACCCTTCTCCAATGACTCAACCTTCTTCTTAAAATAATCACCAAATCAACTCATAGCATAGGACATTGTGATTTGGAAGCTCTCTTTAGTTGATCTTGTACGAGCAAAGTCAGGAGACTGACTCTTATGAGGAAAAGTACCCACCACTTCATCATGCTCGTAGGGTTTTCATCACCACCATCGTCACTAACATTTAGGCTTCTATTTGAAGGGTAAGCACGATTTCCAATTGCATGTGTATCACCGAACAAGTTAGTAAGCAGATCATAGTGTTTGCACCCCCTATTCTGAAACCGCTTGTTTGCCCCACTTAACTTACTGCAATTACATTATTATTGTTAATTGTATGAAATAATAGACATTATTACTAATAATATACTCCAACTAACCTTGTACATCTCCTCCCATTGGGTATCCGTAAGTGTCACCTGACCAATACTAAGGTCCCATGATGCACTAGTGTTGGATAGAAAATTTTTGTAAGCTTTATATCTGTCTCTCAACCCATTGAATTTATTTCTCAATTGTAGGTTCATTATCTTCGCAATAGTCAACTTTAATTTCTTCATCTCGTCTTCTATTGATTTTCATCCTTCATTAGAAAAGGTAGTGGTTTTCCGATTTATCTTCTTTCTTTCTTCTTCCATAAATGTTATGTAGATCTCTTCATTTTTGTCACTCCATAAATTTTTATCAACTTTAGCCACATTATCCTCATCCAGCAATTGAGTATTTTCATCCATTGCTACAATAATAAGTGACAATCAATTTAATAAATATAGGTTTTGAAAGTTTTATATAAATAGTCAAGTCCTAAAGATAGGCCTCTTCATACCCATTTGTGAATATCAATAAATATAGGCTTTGAAAGGTCAAGTCCCTAGCATCAGCCAAACCAAACCCCTTTGTTTTAATTTTTGGTAAAAATATAATATTAGTGTGAACCTAATGAAATGGCGAAATTGACCATGTCTAAGCTTTGTAAACTCCCAGACAACATTAGTAAATATGATTTTTTATAAATTGATGAGAATATCATGCTCAACTTTAACAAGAATATCATACACAAAGTAAATTACAAATTGATTTTTTTTAACTCTGGTTTGTGAATAAATAAACATTAAACTGAGTAGAACATATATAAATATGATTTTAGAGTTAATAATTTGATCCCCACATATTATCACCAATGGAACCCAATGTGATTCCAACTTAGAATAAATAACAATAAATCTTGTTGGGTGAAAATAACAAACCTAATATTCTCAATACCTTATATTTCTGCTTTTTGAAAATTATTTTTTCAAGATCTAACAGCTTTTGATAATCTTACAAGACTATGTGAACCAATTTAAAGAAGAGTTGCCAACAAATCCATCAGTGTTATGGCTTGATACAAATACTAATATTATGTCAAATCTGGAAAAAAAAAAAAAAAACTAAAAAGTAAAGCTCAGATCTAAGAAAGTATTCCTCAAATTTTAGAAAAAAAGCTCCAGATCTGAGACAAAATATCCAAAAAACACTAACAAATATGAAAAAAAAATTCAGATCTGAAATATTTACAAGAACTGAGTAGAGAGATAAGGATAAGAGAGCAAACTTACAAATATAGAAGTTATCTACTACCGTTGGTCGTCGGTGAATGGTTGTTCATGTCTTCTCCGTTGTCAATCATCTCTTACAAAGGTTCATAGTGGTATGCATCTGGTATATGAGATAGAGAATGGGAGTTGAATTGTGGAAGAAGAGAGTTTGTATGTTATTATTTTGAGAAATAAGTAGTGTTGTAGTGAGCGCTACAGTGCAAGAAGTATTTCGCATGTACAATGTAGGAAGTAGAGAAATCAACAAATTCTCACTACTTTCTAAAATTTGAAAAGTAAAATCACTTTATTAAACATAATTTTTTACTTTTGATTTACTTTTAGGACTTGATAGCAAAAAATATGAAATACTTTCTGTTAGTAAATAGGCCCTTAGTAATGCTTCTTTTATATTTTTAATATTGAATTATTTTTTATTTGATTTTCAAGAGTTTAATGATAATCACTCCTAATTCAATGCAAATTTGGCCTTTAATTTGAGTTGACATTGAAGATAATTGGGTTTTAACGATTGGGCATGCTAAATTGAAGACCCAAGAGTAATTGGACTAAGAAGACAGGCCAACATAATCCCAAAAAGAGTGCACAAAATCGCAAAAGGCTCATTGGGCCACCATTTTGGGCCCATGCAAGTGGCACGGGCGACTGGTCGCCCTTCCAACCGAGACCCACTTAAACATTTCTCTCTCTCTTTATTTGGCTCTCTCTACATCTAATTTGGGAATTGGGGTTAATTTTGAGCGATTTTGGACCTCTTGAGAGCTTGGATGGCCACGAAAATTGAAGAATTCACCTTGAAGATGGAGATCCAATCATCTATGAAAAGCTAGACACGTCTTCTAGGAATGTTGTAACACTCTTTCTCTCTCTTCTATTGATCCATTTGTATTGAAATTGAGAGTTTTATACTCAAGATAAATTGCATGATTAGATATAGTAATTTATAGTTGTAGTTGAATTATTGTGCTCAATTCTATAAATACAATCTCAATTATATGTCAATCTTGTCAGAAATGCAATGAATTGTGGTTGTCCTTCATTTTTTTAGTTGTTTTTGTAGTTTAATTGGAAATAATTATGTAATTAAGGTTTGAATTGAACAAAAAATTCACCTTGAAGATAGAGATTCAATCATCTATGGAAAGCTAGACACATTTTCTAGGAATATTGTAACATTCTTTTTCTCTCTTCTATTGATCTATTTGTATTGAAATTAGGAGTTTTATACTCAAGATGGATTGCATGATTAGATATAGTAATTTATAGTTGTACTTGAATTATTGTGCTCAATTCTATAGATACAATCTCAATTGAATGTCAATCTTGTCATATATGCAATGAATTATGGTTGTTCTTGTAGTTTAATTGGAAAGAATTATGCAATTAGGGTTTGAATTGAACAAAAAATTCACCTTGAATATGGAGATCCAATCATCTATGAAAAACTAGACACCTTTTATAGGAATGTTATAACACTCTTTCTCTCTCTTCTATTGATCCATTTGTATTGAAATTAGGAGTTTTATACTCAAGATGGATTGCATGATTAAATATAGTAATTTATAGTTGTACTTGAATTATTGTGCTTAATTCTATAAATACAATCTCAATTGAATGTCAATCTTGTTATATATGCAATGAATTGTGGTTGTTCTTAATTTTTTAGTTGTTCTTGTAGTTCAATTGGAAAGAATTATCCAATTGGAGTTTTAATTAAACATTCTAATTGGAGCTTTGATAAAGAAACTTGGGATTGATGTTCCCAACATAGATGATGTGTTCTTTGTTCAAAGGCGACCACAATGTAATGTGCAAGAAATGGCAAACTCACATTACTATCATGTTGAGTTGTTTTCATTATGTCATAGATATGCAACTCCAAGAGCTAAATAATCGTTTCAGTGAGACAAATACTAAGTTATTTCTTTGTGTGGCATGTCTATATCCAAATTATGCATATTTTGCCTTTGATAAGTAAAAAATAATATGTCTTGCCAAATATTATCGAAATAAATTTTATCCATTGGTATATTTGCTTTTGACATTAACGTTGATCTTACGAGTCGCGACTGCCATTGTGGATGTGGCATTTTCTGCTATAAACATTGTAAAAAATAAATTACGTAATTGAATGAGAGATCAACTTCTGAATGATAGCTTGGTTGTATATATAGAAAAATATATATTTAAGGGCATAGATAATGAGGCTATCATGCATCGCTTTCAAAATATGAATCCTCGTTGAGGTTAGTTGTAATTGTATTCAATATTGAATATCAATTGATTTTATGGTTCTTAAGTCAAGTATTTTACCTTAATTCTTTTTATTTTAATATCATATCAACTTGTTAGGATTTAAAGTTGAACAAAAAAAATTTTTATTTGAATTTTTAATTCGCATTACTGAAGAACATCTTGTTTGCTTTGGTTGTCAGGATTTATTAAGCATTTGGAGAGAATATGATTGCTTTGACATGGCTCATAATTTAACTAATATTTTAGGTCATTTTTGTTCTACTTTAAATGAGTATTGATATGAAATTAAATTAAGAATAATATACTACTTCTTGAAAGATAATAATTTTGCTATGTTTTTTGTCTTTTATTTGAAAATTTTATATGTCATGCTAGTTGTTTTTTTTTTCTCCCACCAAATATACTACGGCCCCCCAGAACTAAAATCCTGGCTCCGCCCCTGCCTATAGTAATAACAGTCAACATACTTTTTTGGATTTTCCTTCCTGTAAACAATATAAGCAAATGCATATTTACACGGTATGCCAGTTACTTGACAATATCTACATGTTCACAACATCACCAACTCCATCATCTTGATATGAGTTTTTCTCCACTTGAAACTTCCCATGCCCAACATGTTTCACATGCAAACTTCTTACATTTTTTGAATTCTTCTCTAGCTTTCCTATGATGGCTTGACATAATGATCCCTCAACCTTTTGCATTATTTTCTTCTTCTTTTGAAATCTTCTCATTAATTGTTTTATGATGATCTCAAACGTATAAACTAAAAATTTCTCCTTTGCCTTCTTAATGTAACTATTCCAAGACTCGCCATGTTATTAACACAGGTTATTCTTACTATCTCCAGCGTATTCATGTATTGCCGACACTTTTAGAGGAATTTTCATTAACCAATCAAATGCATCATTTTCAAGTGTTTTCATTTCTTGCATCTGGAGGTCAAATTCAAATTTAGTGTATGATGTGGCTACATTCCAGGATATGCTCCTCAGTCTCCTAGTTTTGAATTTTAGATTGAAATTCTCATACATGTGTTTAAGACATAACCTAATGTCTGCTCTATAAACTTGGTTATCAAAAGTCTCAGTTAGACCTTGCAAAAATGAAGAAAATAAATTAAGAAATTATACATCAGATATAAGTTGAAATTTCAGTAGCAATTATAAATGAAGAAACTTGCATACCTTCTGGCGATATGAGATAAATGTGAAGGCATTGTAACTGCCAAGCCACCCCATCAACTTCTTTAAAAATATGTCCAAGAGTCCCTACATTATGCCTCAACATAAGCAATTGTAATTGGAAAGAAACCATTGTTGTCATCCCTACTAACAACACTTAACAAGTGCTCACTGTAGGGTCCCTTCAAGAAACATCTATTAAGACCAATAAATAGTCTATATCATTCTTTGAATCCTTTCCATCGTGGATTTAAGTAAAAGAACATCCTATAGAATGAAGGTGGTCCATCACCATAGGGCATTGTAGATACCGTAACAATACTTCCAGGGTTTGTTTTAAGGATCAAATGACCATAGTCTCTAGCTCTCCCAAATTGTTCTGTAAAATTACTCTCAATCAATCACAAAACCTTCTTCTTCTTTGCCTTATGAACCTTCTGCTCACTCACATCAAGATGAAATTCAATTTCAACTATTTATTTAGCTTCTTGCACTGAACAAGTTGGATCATTCCTAAATTTTTCAATATAATGCTTAGCTAGGTAACCATATATAACCTGGTCATTTACCTTTATACAACTACAATTGTGCTTATCATTGAATTTCCTTATTTGGAATAAGTAATCTTCTATGTTGATGGATGCATGAATCCTCCATCCACATTATTGCTTACATATCACAGTGACTCTATCTCTATCATTCCTCAGAAATTTCAGGTCAAATTTTCATTATATTGTTATATGCCTTAAGGCTTCTTTAAATTCAACTGCACAACCAAACTTCTGATCGATCTTCTTCTAGTTTTTTGTTTTCCAAGTCTCTTTGAACATTAAAATTTGGATAAGAGTAACTTTTGGCATCATCATCATCACTAGAATTTTGTACACTTTTCAACTTCTCACTTGGTGCATACTCAGAATTTACATTAGATTCAATTTTAGCATTTAATTCAACTTCAACATCAGATTCATCTTCACTATCAAATTTAACTTCAACATCAACTACTTCAATATCATTTGGTTCAATATCAGCTTCGTCATCAACTCCAACTGTTGCATCTATAAAAAAAGTGTCATCATAAAAGTTGAGGAAAACATCAACTGAAGCATCACCATTCCCTTATTCAGTTTCTACTACATGACGATTCCCTTCTTTAATATCTACGTCAAAATCAATCCCTTCTTCAAATTGTATAACATTAGTCCTTAGTGAAATCACATATGTATAATAAAGGAGAACCCATGATACAGTTGGAACATGTCAAAAATATTATACTCACATTTTAGCTCTATTAAATTCCCATCAATGTAAGATTTATAGAATATAACACTTGTAGCAGGACAACTAATCAACTATAAGATGTAGCCAAATTTCAGTATTGCCATTCTATCGTTATCTATGATATCAATGTACCTAAACAACCCACCAACATATTTATTTTGCTCTGTATTATCAAACTGACCACCATAATGGACTTTCAATGTGTATAACTTATCAAAGCTGGGATTATAGCCTACACCACAAATAATGAAGCCCACAAATTAACCCTAACTAATTAACCAACAAACCCTAACTAATTAATCAACAAATTACAGCCATGAGAAATTACAATAAAAAGCCCCAATTACAACAAACTCTAATTAATTAACCAGCAAATTACAACCATGAAAAATTACGATAAAAGGTCTAATTACAGCAAACCCTAGTTAATTAACCAACAAATTACAGCGAAACATAATTAACAAATAAAGCCTTAGTTTAACCAATGGGGACCACAACACTAAATAATGCATCGAGATTGGATGAAAAGATAAAATATAATAAACTCTATTTTTCACTAAAAAAAGTGTAGAATTTGGTGAAAACATACCCAACATGACAAGGACCCATCTTGAGAATGTAATACCCCATCATTTTGAAATAGATTTTAAAAAACTTTTGTACGATTTTCAAAAAAATATATAATTCTGTTTTTGAGAATACGATAGATCGTAATATGGCATACAATCAATTGTAACATGCAATATGATCGATCATAATATGATCTGATCGATCGTAACTGTGACGGAATTTTTGTTATGTGATTCTGTTTTAAGTAGGTTTCCTATTTCATTTTAGGTTTATATAAAACCCTATTGTACATAACATATATGCACATTTAGATAGAAAGAAAGAGAGAGAGAATGAGCAAAAACCCTAATCCTTAGTCTTGCACATACTGATTTGCGAAGGATGAATTAAGATGAACACGTGACGAGATATGTGTCGTTTCTCTGCGAATTGTAAGGCAAGTTTCTTTCTTCTCTTTCCCTTTGGACCATAAACGTATCACCTTGGATACGTATTAAATGTATATTGTAGGTCTAATTAGGTGTATAGATTGTATATGTATAGGTATGAAATTGGTGATATGTATATATATGTGTGTGTGTGTGTGTTTGTATAAAATATGATATATGTTTATATGCTGCCATAATTTTTGATATGTATAAGAGATATGGATTTCTCAATATTAAGATGGTCGTGGGTATCCATTTTGTTATATATGTATATATATGCTGTTATGAACACACGATAATGTTCACATGTACGTTTTGGACTAGTATTCATCATGTTATATGTATGTATATGCTGCTATATTTATGATTTTGTATGATGCATATTTATAATCTATTTTATATGTTGTTTTGTTGTATATTTTTATGTAATTATTTGAAATTTATGTACAATGGTTTTTGCATGCTATTACTTGGGTTTTATATATGATTGTTTCCTTTTTTAAAATTTTATGAACTAGTATGATAGGATTAAAGTTTTGTAGTGTGTTGGTTGTTTGATTTTTAAAACATAGTGATGTTTGGTTTGGCATAATATGAGTATGCATAGGGCATGAGATGCCCATCATTAAGTGATAAATGTGAGAATTATTTAAGTTAATTGTTAAATATGTTTATAGTGATTTTTATCATATTAAGAATTGTGTTATATAAAATGGAACCATTGTGGGCTGACTAATAAGCCAGTTTCACCAGTAATAATTAGTATGGTTGAATTGTTATGACATGGTTGAGTTACCGAGTATGTGGTTATTCGCGGACATGGTTGATTTACATACTTTTACTTGCAGGTATGGTTGAGTTGCTTATTTATATTTATGAAATTTACAAGCATGATTTAGTTGCCTACACTTGTATAATTTATTACTGATCACATAAATATGGATAAGTTGCTTATTTTATTGGTGGGCATGGTTGAGTTGCCTGTACTTTCATTATTGATCACATATGTATATTTAATATATGTAGATGATAATTGTGGGTTCTCTGTTATATTTATGGAGATGGTGGGTTTATCAATACTCTGCTGGACTATAGTAGAGATGACTTACTCGTGGGTTTAACCCACTCTTTTGTTGACAAACTTTCAGGTCACACAGTTCCAATCACAAAGTTGAGTTCATGATTATTCTTAAATTCACGTGTCTTCATTCTATTCCAGTCACTTAAGAGTAGGGATTTGATTATATTTATTTATCTAGATTATTATACTATGGTTTATTTCCAGTTATGGATTTAGGGGTCCTTGGTTTACGGGTATCCCGAGTTGTACTTAATTTAGGATTTTGGTATTTACTCTGAATTAATTTTATAGAGATGTATGGTATTGGAATTTATTATTTATTAGTTTTTTTTCCGCTATTTAATTATTTATTTATTGCATATTGATTATTATCAGGTGATGGCACCCCCTGTTTTCGTGTACGAGCCTGACCAACTTATGCATGAAAATTGGAGAGTGTCATAGAGAATGAAACAATATAAATCACTACTCAATACAACACTATTGGCAGACAAAGAAAATTGAGTACATATTGGGGTCCATACCTAATAACATGTTGTCGAACAAAGTTAAAACCAACTTTGCGGACCACCTTGAAAACACCTAACCTTGTTTGACTGACGAGTGAGCTTCGAACAGTGCGAAGCTTGGCTATAGAGTGTCATCAAGATTCCAACAGTGAAGAGTTGTAAGTAGAGTGAGATTCGAACAAAGTTGGAGGCTTTTACATCATTTGTAAACCAAAATGTATCGTTCATGTGTTTTAACTTACCTACCCAAACGACATCGTCTTGTGGTGAAGGTTAAAATCGACATTAAAGATTTCTATATTTTTTTTTTGCTCTTTTAAATTTAAATAAATAGAGAGAGAAATTTAGTTAATTCACAGTATCATTAACGGCTCCGTAATGGAATGGAGCTATTTGATTGATTTTCATAGTTCTGGAGATTATTTGTTAGTGCGGGGGTTATGTGATTAATTTGAGTAATATAAGGGAGTTTTATGAATTAATTCCTATATTCAATTATTTTAAATTAAAGCTAGATGATTAAATCTCATTAAGAATTGTGAAAGTTCTTTGTTAGAATAATAATAATAATAATAATAATAAAGAATATTTAAGAATGGCATTAACTTAAAAATGCAAAAAACTATAAATATTTTTCTAAAAATATAATATGTTTTTGTTTATATAGTCAAACATATTTATTTATCCTTTCTTTAACAATGGAACTTTTGACTTGTATTTTAGTTTTTCTATTTTTTTTTTAAATTTCATCTTCTCATATGTTATATATGGTATGAATTTTAATTTGTTTCATGTTTAAATATATTGTTATTCATTAATTTAATATTACCAAGTCTTTTTAATAAGAACAATAATTTAGAATTTATAAATAGGTCATTATTCGTGTTAAATGATCTTAAAAAATTCAATAAAATTTATTTTTATTGATTTCTATTGTAAAAACTAACGTATCCATTTTATTTATTTATTTATGTGCAAAATTATCACAACAATAATAACTGATTATGTTACATTAAGTTGATACAGACCCAAATACGCGACTACGAATGAACAAAATTCGGGCGGTGGATTCATTGAGTCAAGTACCAACTCTAGCCCAATTGGTATTTAAATTGGGCTGAGCTCTTCAGTTTGGTTACCACCATGGATTACCATTTTCAGCCCAAGAAGGTCACAAGCCCAATCCGAACCACACGATCCATCTCTTACTTTACCTTCGCTTTGGTCCGTTCAAAGAGCTCTCTACTTCTTCTTCTTTGTTCATTTTCTCTCTCATTTCTCTGCAAAATCACAGCGATCGATCATGGCTATGAACAACGGACTCAGATCTTGCGCCTCTAAGCTCCTCACTTCTACCGAATCATTTCTCCCCAGATCAGGTCAGTCCTCTTCCTCACTTTGCTCCGATTGTATATCACTCTAGGGTTTCTCTATTAATCAATCTCTTCGTTCCACGATAAAGTTTATTAGATTCAAAAATCAATTTGGCTTTCTTTTCCGTTGATTTCTTAGCAACCAAACGGGGGGATGATTATTTGGTGTACTGGTAGATTTCGATTCACTTTTATGATTGAGTCGTTGTTGCAAACCATGGAATGTATGTATAGATATTTATATATATGTATGTATTGTTAATGCGTATTTTCATTATATAAATGTGATTCATTTTTTTTTCATTGAGGTTAATGTTTTAGGTCAATGCTTTGTATTATATGATTCTGAGTTGTCACAGCTGGAAGCGCACCTCAACTATCTAAAAAGTGGGTTTTGGATATTTGTACGTAAAATGAAGAATTATGAATCCTTGCTCTATCTGTAAATAAAAGGATGGTAGATCACATCTTCAAGTATCGTACGATGGCTAATGAATTATAGAACCTTTTGTTTTCCATTTTTCTTTGTTTTTGGGTTACTTGAAAGATCTGATCGTATCTTGAGCTGTTTCTTTAGCAGTCTTATATGAGTGTAATCATTTGAAAGCTGCCACTTTCTGTCTTTTTCAATGCATGTTAAGTATTAGAATTTTTAGAAGGAAAATGACTCTCTATCATTAAGCTAACAAGTTGGGAATCGGATTTTTGTTTGTGCGCTTATTAGGGTATAGTGAAGTATGAGGCAAATCTTTTCTTAATTTCTTATCATTTATGGTCCTTGTTGAGTCTTCTTTAATGTTTAGAAGATGCAACAGATTGATGTTGGAACATTTGCAGTTTCCTTTTTTTTTTGCGTATGATGTCTTTATTACATTTTATTGTTAAATTATTATTATTTTTTAATTTTCTTCATTGTCATTGTTATAATATACGGTTTATGTTATTGTTAGTATATCTGTGTGTTTACATATATTGTGTTTACATATATTCCTGAATTAGGTATATATATATTTGCTATCAAAGACGAATCTTTTATTTTTTTGGCTATCAAAGACAAGAGACCCCAAGTCGTAGGGAAAAGACTTTGTTTGTTGTTGTTTATCAAAGACAAGTCTTTGTTTTTGTTTTCCCTTTACATCGTCAGATATGTACATAAAGCATTTCCCTTTAGTTCATCAGATATGTACATAAAGCACAAATGGATACATCCCGTGCCCATTACCTTGTATTATGCAACAATTGCATCCATGACCACAATCTGTTTTTGTGCTTATTACTCTAGCTTCTTTTTAATTTCCAGTCTTGGTGGAATTGATGAAATTTATCTTCTTTTATGTTATTTTTTTATCATACTTCATGTCAACTTGCTTGGATAATTATTTTGTTTGTCATTGTGATGAAATCTTCTATATCACCTTCTCCATACATGATTTTGTTCATTCTTCCAAAAGCATATCCATTAATTTAAGGATTCCAGTCTATTTTATTGGTTTCTTCGAAATGAATTCATACTCTCTTTTTTTTATTAGTGTAAATGATTTCATACTTATTTTTGTTCGGAGAGAAAGTTGGTATAAATATATGAAATATTTGTTCTTTTTTGTTGTTGTTAATTGTGAGACATATATGTCTAGTCTTGATAATTTTTTATATCGATTTTAGATTAATTAACCGGATGCAAATTTTCTTCTTTCCTTTTTCTTCGCAAAAAAAGAAAGTAAGTAAAGAATGAACCCCTTTCATGTTTTTTCCCCAACACTTTCATGTTCTCTTCACTTGTATAAGGCTAGGGTTTGGAAAACACAAAGTTATCTGTACCCTTAATCTTGAATTGCCAAAATGGCTGTAGCTATATTTATCCAACAGTTGAGAAGTTTACTGGCCAGTTGGTTTGTTCAGAATCTCCATCGACATATCTGCTTACCGAACTTCTTACATATACATATATATGAATGAGAAGGGGAGAAGAGGGAAACGTATAAGGCTAGGGTTTGGAAAACACAATACTCTGTTTCTCTCTGATCAAACATGTACATCCACACACACACACACAAGTATCTCTGCTCTTCTTTCTATTTTCTTCTTCAAATTTATATGGTTTTGACATAGAATGTGATTTTTGTTTCCACGATGTCTTTGATTGTGGTGTAAAAAAAGCTACATGTACCAAGGGAAGGGTGTTATCTGTACCCTTAATCTTGAATTGCCAAAATGGCTGTAGCTATATCTATCCAACGGCTGAGAAGTTTACTGGCCGGTTGTTGTTTGAGGTTTGTTCAGAATCTCCATCGACATATCTGCTTACCGAACTTCTTACATATACATATATATGAATGAGAAGGGGAGAAGAGGGAAATGGCATAGGATTTAGCCTTTTTAAGAGGCCCTTCTCTTACATCAACTCTATAAAGGGGTCACCTTCCAGGCATTCTGCTTTGACCTCCCAGCAGTTTGCGTCTATAGGTGACTACATATATAAACAACACTTCTTTTATGCTTAGAAAAAAAAAAAAGAGGTTGGTGAACTGTTAACTAATGCTTATAAAGAAAGAATTGTCAATTCCATTCCTGAAGCTCGATGTTTCTTATCTAAGGTTGGATAAAATCACATGCAAGTGGGTTATATCAGGTCTTGCTAATGTGTTTCATTATGTTTTTCTGTTTTGATAAATGCTAGTGTTGTTAAAGGCACGGCTAGGCTTCAGGCTCACTCAAGCGCAAGGATTGCGCCTGTTGTCAGCCCAGGCACAGCGCTGTTCACTAGGCGTGCTCCTTGTACAAGTCAGTCAGGCATGCCTGACTGTTGTTTCCTTTTTTTTTTCCCCCTAATTCAAAAATGAGACTTTTGTTTCGTTCAAAATAAAAAAAAAAGAAAAGAAAAGAAAAGAAGAGAAAAGCCCATTACGATTGCAAGACGTGAACAACGCCAAAATCCCATGTCACGACACCAAAAGCCCTACATCACGACGCTGACAGCCTTCGTTGCAGAGAGTTGCGGAGACGATCAGACTCTTCTTCTCTCTCTTCTTCTTCGTCTTTCTCTCTCTCTCTCTCTCTCTCTTTCTATTTTTTTCTTTCTTTGAATGTTGTCCTACTGTCCTAAATTATTTCCTACTGTTTTTTTTGTGCTTTGTTTTTTTTAACAGTTTTTCTTTTTCTTTTTTTTTTGCTGTCCCTCTCTCTCTCTCTCTTCATATTCTTCTTCTCTCTCTCTTCTTTTTTTCTTTTCCTTCTCCTTCTCCTTTGAATGATGTCCTAAATTATTTCCTGCTGTTTTTTTTTTTAAAACAGTTTTTCTTGTTCTTATTATTTTTTTGATGTCCTCTTTCTATCTTCTTCTATTTCCTGCTTTTTTTTTGTGCTCTGTTTGTTTTTATGGTCTTGAATTTTTGAATGATATGATTGGTGGATTTATTTTTTCATGTTTGATATTAATTTTTAAAGTATTGATTATGAGATGTGAATTCTTTTATAGTAATTTAATTTTTCAATTGTGACCCTCGCTTCACTTAGGCTCGTGCCTCGCCTTGCGCCTAGGCTCCAAAGGACCTTTAGCGCCTTAGTGCACCTAGAGCCTTTGATAACACAATAAGTGCTAATGTGTTGCATTATGTTGTTTCTAATGTGGAACTCAATCTCCAAAAAGTTACAAATTACTTCAGATGTTCCCTTTAAATAATTCTCTTCAAATGTAATCAATCTTTTTGTTATCAATTATCCAAATATATATGGTCAAAATCAGGATGCACTTAGCTTAGGTTAGTGGCTATAGAATTAGTCTCGTGGGGATAGATGGTATACACTTCCAATTCTTTATGACATTGTCATTATAAGAGACTTCTACAAAGCCTCTCTTTGAATTAGTACTTCATTTCCTTGCATTTGTGTTTCAATGTTATGGTTCCCTCACTAGAAAAATTGTCGACTGAGTTAACTATGGATCAATAAATAATAAAAAATAAATAAATAGATAAGAAGAAAGAGAAAATCGTGAGCTTGGACCTGTTGCTGCATTCCTCAGAATTACAGTTTTTTGACTCATCTTGCGGGAACAAACCTTGTAAGTTTGTTAACCCTTTTGAAGTTGAACTGTATTTGAAACACTGGAGTCGTTTTCTTTTTCTTTTTTGTTCTTTTTTTTTGTTTTTCAGATTTATTGCTTCATTTCATTTGTTAGTTGTTCTAAAACATTTTAAGCATTGAACACATTTTGGTGAATCGAAGCAGTGTGGAGGGGGATGTTATTTTGTTTCACCTAAAGCTTATGGGATCGGGATATGATCCAAGACAGTTTTTCTGATGCATTTGTAGGAAACATTGAAATAAATCTGTGGAAAGACTTGTTTCCGCTGCATAATTTGCTGGCACAAAATTGGCAATGTTATTTTACAATTCAAAGGTTTCTTCAACCAAATTTAAAGAATTGTGGCTTCTAGTGTCATCAAAGTAAGGTTTGTATTACTTGATAATAGTTGTTAACCATACAGTTTCACTTCTGTATAGCTTTAAGTTGTTATGTCAAAAGAGTAGGACCTAGACCTTAGCAATTTGTGGTTTCAACAACTAATTTTACTACAGTATAAATGAAATTGATGATAGGCTATGTTGATTTTGTCTTGTTTGCTTTTATGTTTTTTTTCCCCTTTTCCCTGCTTCTTCCCATATTATGCAACTGACGTAATAAATATCATAACATTATGTTTCTCACTAAACAATCAACCTTTTATTTGGAAGACCAAAGAATCTAAATTTTTTCTGGCAAATGTAATTCTTGATTGCAAAGTTAGAGAACTAAAAGAAGTGTCTTGAATAAGCTCCATATAGTGACCCTAAAAATGTAGCATTCCTTATGTTGCTTCTAACCAAAGTGTAAATATCTTTTTGTTAGATATTCTACTTTAGGAAACCATTATGTGTGAATTTACATAACAGTTGCAACTCATAATCTTTTTGTGACAGTGAATAGAGGCTTCCATTCAACTGGCACGAAGAGAATGGGTGGAGGACATGGCCATGATGAACCATTCTACCTTCACGCAAAGCACATGTACAACTTGGACAGGATGAAACATCAGGGGCTGAAGATGTCTCTTGGTGTCCTCACTGCCTTCAGCATTGGTGTAGGTGTCCCTATCTTTGCTGTCATCTTCCAGCAAAAGAAAACTGCTTCTGGCTAACTCACCGTTTCAATACTCCTTTGTTACAATAACAGAGACCGCCTTGGTATGCCTTGTATTAGACTTTAAGTATGGGTTTTCATTGGTTCAAAGATTTATCAATTAAACGTCTGGCAATGTCAATGCTGTTTGCTTTTTCAGCTTCAACTTGGAAATAGTTTCTTCAGTAACGCGTTGATAATAATATTTACTGGCTTTAGTTCAAATTGGTTTCCTAATAGCATTCTCTTTGTCTAGAGATGAATGCACATACTTTTGGTTGGTCAAAACACGATCCTTGGATGGCATGTGGTCAGCTTATGAAAGAATTTCAATATTATTATTAGAGCTATTGCTCAGTTGGACATATTTATGGAATTCCATTTAAAGGTTATTAATTTACTGAGTGAGCTGAATTGTTCTTTGGTTTTTAGGGTTCTTAGAGTTTTCAACTATAGTATCACCATGTAGAGTCCAGCTGTGACAATGTTGAAGATTATTGCCATTCATGTTCTTCGTACAAGAGACACCATGATCCCATTCGGTGCTGCATACTGACATTTTCTGCATAATGCAGAGTATATTGGCTTGAGTGATCCCATTTACTGGAGCTCACTCAAGCTCAGAGGATAGCTGCTGAAAATTTTAGTTAGAAAATGTAGGATTTTATGTTGCATACAGGCTGCGCTTGTAGCTACTTGTATATCATTCCCTTGTTAGGCATGGTGCTATGAAGTTTAACAAGTGCCTGAGGCTTGGAAGATGTCCATTCAGACTGCATTTAGCCTGTGCAAGGCCATTTTTGATCAACAAATTTGCCCTGTGATTGTCACACCCACGCGATGGAAATTGCAAAATTAGGCCACATGAGACCTAGGTTGAAGGTGAAATTGGAGCTTTTGTACTGTATTACTGTCACATGGAATAATTTCTCAATGCCCTTGATTACTTGAAAAAAAAAAGAAGAAACTTTTGAAGAGGTAGAGGTCATTGATACCACCTATGCTAATCATATAGTTTGTAGTAGGTTCGACCATATAGTTAGGATGGTTTTTTGCCCTTTTAAGTTGATGAGATAGATCCAAACATGGGCAAGCTATGACAATAGCTTTCAAGAACTCTTCTGGATGTCGCTTGAACCCTTTGGAATTGCTTATGAGTTTGTTGTTCATGGGTAAGAATGTATAATGGCTTGTGAGTGGAAACAAGAGGACCACAAGCAAGCAAATATGTTGTGCATGTCAATCTCAAATTTAGATAATCGGCATCACTTGGTTTATGTCGACCATGATATTGAAGAATCAACTTATCTGCCTGTCGCTAGTCATTTTGAACTCTTGAACTCTCGAATAGTTTGAAACTCCGAATGTTAGTCATTTTGAACTCTCAGAATAGTTTGAAACTTCGAAACTCCGAATGTACGCAGAATAGTTTGAAAGTCATTTTGAACTCTCAGAATAGTTTGAAACTTCGAAACTCCGAATGTACGCAGAATAGTTTGAAACTTCGAAACGAAACTCCGAATGTACGCAATTGCTCACAAATTACCTCAAACTCGCATCCTCAAGACAGTCAACTTGAAAGTAGTACATCAGGTTATGACCATTCCAATCTCATATGTGATTCTAAATTTTTATTTGCTTTCTTTGCATCCAAACAGAAAAAGACAGACATGGGGCAATTACAGCCACAAAATTCATCACTTGATAATATATTACTTGCTAGACGTTTAAACTAATGGTCGGATTCGTTCACTTAATGACAAGGATTTGGTGCAATAAGTAAATATTAAATCCATTGCATGAAACATGTTTCTATAATATAAGATATTTGTTTTATTATATCTCAATAATGATAAATCAATCCCTCTCTCTCTATAGTGAATGACACAAATATGAGTTTAAACCTGCTTGATTTATATATGAAAAATCATGCAATTTTATCAACTCTTGTTGATAAAATTTATACATGTAATTTTGAAGATATCAGGGCCGGTTGGAGTGGGCGCCCAGCCAATCGAAGGTTCCTCAAAAAATATATATATTTTTATATTATAAAATTTCTTAAATTTTTTTGAAAAAATTAGAATTTGATGACCAATTTTGTGAAACATTTACTTTTTAGTGATTTTAAACTCAGATAAAAGTTAAACAGTGATCAAATCTAAAAAATAATTGCAGATGAGTGACCATTCAAGTTTAATGTCTAAAATACCATTTCTTCTATTAAGAGATCCTCATATATATATATATTTTCTTTTATTTTCCTTTAATGCCACTCTCAATTATCAAAAGTTTCAACAACAACGACCGCAACGGGTCCATCGAGAGGAGGTGGTGGTGTGAATCTCTCTATTATTGTTTAAGCACGTTTACCACGAATTGATGTGCAATTGATATCTTTGGACATGATGGCGACTGCAACATGTCCATCGAGAGGATGGGGTGGTGGTGGTGGTGGTGGTGGTGTGAAACAATTTGGATTCGATTTAGTGATGATCATCAAGAAGAGTACAAGTATGAAAACTTCTTTATTATTGTTTAAGCACATTTACCACGAATTGATGTCCAATTAATATCTTTGGACATGATGGCCACTCTTGGCATGAATGGCACAAAAGTTGGTGTCCTCGGAGAGACCCACAAGCTAGGTAGGGTTAAGAGAATTCAGCAATATGTGAGTACTTGTATCTATACCCTCACCTCTCTCCCTCTCCCTCTCCCTCTCTCACACACACACACACTCGTACATACATACATACATACAAACATATATATATATATATATATATATATATATAATCACACACACATATATTATATGAATCAAACTGTCCAAATTGCAATTAAATTACTAGTGATACGTTGTTTTCAGTTCCAACCACAACAATTAAATTGCAAAAATATGATAGAGAATGTAAATGGGTTATTTATTTCTTGAAATGATGTGTAATAATCGAGGCATGTTAAATTACAATTTAGACCATTAGGATGAAAGAAGAAGAGAATGGAAATATTTGAATAGAAAGAAGGTATTTTATACATTAAAATTAAATGGTTATTTATTGGCAATTATTTTTCGAGTTTGATTATTATTTATCTTTTCTTGAGTTTAAGGTTACTCTAAAGCAAATTATTTCAATTTTGGTCACTAAATTTTAATTTTAAAAAATTCTCTTCTCTCATTGTTACACCAACCGAAATGTTGTATTTAATATATACTAATTCTTAATGGTGTAATACTCCTTACACTGACCAACAATTTTTGGAAATTGAAAGTTTGTAATACTTTCCATCTCCCATTAATTTTATCTTTTTTTTTCTTACGCCACACATTTTTTACTTTTTTTCTCATCTGTCATTGCAACCTTTATCTTTTCTATTTTCTCACAGACTCTTCAATCTCCATCTCTCTCCTCTCCCAGTCTCTCATTGCAACATATTTTTCTTCTCCACTCATAACAACCATAAATTTATTGAAAACTTTCAAGCTACTAGTTACAAAATAATTGAAGAATTTTTGGAGCATTAGATCAAATTTTTCTAACATCAGGTTCTATTGTTCTTTAACTTAATTTATTTTGTAGTCTTATTATTTTTTGTTATCATAAAATTGTATATTTTGTTTGTAATCATTGTTATTTATATTATTGAATATTAGAACATGTCTACTAGAAAATATGAATCGAGATATGAAAAACTTAAAAAGAAAAGAAGAATAAATAAACTAATTCAATATAAAAACGGAGCTCTTGATAAATTTGTTAACCCTAATAATCAAATAACAAAAAATTTAAGTGAAAATTCTACAAAAGAATAATCTATTAAATATTAAAAGGAACCTTTTATAATTTTTGCAAAATTTGAATACAAGAATCTAATTAGAAACTTTTCATCTTAAAAAGCAAGAAGAATAATTTGTAAATAAGCATTATTAATTATTATTTGATATTAATATATTAAATATTAAAAGGTCATTTTTATAATTTTTGCCTAAGATCTAAAATTATGTTGAGCCGCCTCTAAAGATATAATCATCCTATTTTTTAATTGGAGCAATTGATAATTGAATTCAATTTGTTTAATTTCATGTATGTAATTTGAATGTCAACTCTAGGTTCTTACAATATACCTTGGCTTCTTTGTTGGTGCATACAACACCACTCTTCCATCGAACATTTACAATGTACCTAGGGGTGCACAAAGAATCGGTGGAACTGAAACCGAAACTATAAGAAATCGTACCTGAACAGTTCACTACGGTTCCGGTTCCAAATTTTAGGAACCGTTCACTACGGTTCTGGTTCCAAGTTAAGGAACCGAAACCGTTAGAAAAAAAATGTAATATATAATATATAAATGAATAAATATAACTTCTAAGTTCTAGTGTTTCATATAAATATATAATATATAAAGTATAAAATATATAATATATAAATAAATACTAATACCTTCGAAATTCTAGTGGTCTATTTATATATAAAGTATAAAATATATAATATATAGATAAATACATTTAGCTTCTAAGTTCTAATGTTTTATATATTTATATAATATAAGATATATATATATAAATATTAATAGCTTCTAATCTATTGTTATAACTAGGGGTGCACAAGTATGAGTGTGTATCTTGTCAATGTTTTAAAAGAAAAAAAAATAAAAGTTAACTACAAACCATTGAGGAACTGGAACCGGAACCGAACCGAAGTCAACGGTTTCGGTTCTAGTTCCTAAATTAAGGAACCGTTAGGAACAGTTCCGGTTCCACCAAGAACCGTAAGAAACTGTACTGTGTGCACCCTAAATGTACCCATTGTCATTATTGCCTAACCAACCTCTTATCACCTTTGTAACTATGATCTTGTGGTGCCCTAAAACAGAGTTGTGCTCAAACATGGCATAATAAGAACTTTTCGTGACGAAGCACAAGTTATGAATGTTTATGAAGGAACAAATAAATAAATTTTTATTTATAAAGTTTAAGCAAGTAAAAGAATTCTGAGTTTTGCCTTGAGAAAATCTAAAAAGAAGTTTTAAATTGAACTATCTCTAAAAGTTATGAAAAAATGGGATATGAAACCCAATTACCAAAAATTAAAATAATCCGAATCCGTTTAAACCTCAAACAAATTTTTTCAAATATTCAACCGTCTTCCTGCTGGATTGAAAAATATCATCTCGTGTTCCTAAATGATGGAATTTGGAATTGTTTTGTTTTTATGGAGAAACAATATTTGAAAGAGCTTCCACTAAAAACCCACTCATTGGGACAATGAAAATCTAATACTATCAAGGTTGTTAGAGTTTCACATCCATCATGTTAATCAAAGAATTTGTTTATTTCATTTCTATCTTCTGTAAGACTGACAATTATGCCTTGCAAAGTTAGGGCAATGAGAAAGATAAGATACAAACATAGTTTGGTATCCTTTTCCCCTTGTCGATAATGAATTATGGTACGCTCTAAAAGAATTGACATCACCATCGTCGGAAAAAAAAATCGATCCATGGCCCTCAGCCCCTCACAAACTCTCTTTCACGAGTAGGTATTAGGTGAGCTGGATATACCATGTTATTAGTATACTCGGTCAATAAAAATGCATTATTAAGTGAAAATGGTCCCACGTAATGCATTATTAAGTGAAAATGATCTCACTTACATATGAAAAAGGGTTTTTAATAAATTGAATTAGTGCATTTTCATTGATCGAGCATACCAATAACATGATATGTACGTCTCATCAAATATTTACTCCTCACACACACATTGTTCTTCTTAATAAAGAAGTGCTAACACTTGACATGTTCATTATTATTTCAATATGAGACTTAAATCCTCAACTTTCCCATATGAAAAATGAGTAAATATCACTTGAAATATACTCTTAGGCATACAAAAACACACACTGATTTTTTGTTTTTTTTGCCCTTTTTTCTCTAAGTAGAACAAAATTTTGTCGATGGATTGAGCTATACAAAAAAAAGTGAGGGGGCATAGAAGTTTTACCTGCAATATAGATATAAAATTAAGTAAGGCATTCTGGTGTAGCGTTGAAAAGAGGCCATCACAGAAAGACCCACGTTATCCAACAACAAAATTCTTTAACTTTCTTAAGCAAAGAAGATACATCTTTTATAATAATCAAAAATTAGCTCGTTCATCACACTGAGATTGATTCTAATCTCTGTTATATATATATATATATATATATATATATATATATATATATATATATATATATATGGGCATAAACAAAATGTGTCATATTAGTGCACATTTTAAAACTACAAATTTGGTAACCGAACGCAACACCATTACTTTTTGAGTTCAAAAATTCAAAAAAAAAAAAAATCCCTCTTCTTTTTTCAATATATATATTTACTTCATCTTTGTTCAAGCGTAGGAATTTTATCATTTTAATTTATATATATTCACCAACTTTATTTTGAATTTTCTCCAATTACATTTCAAGCATGTAATTATTCTAGTTGAGAGTTCACAATTTTAATTAGATGTATTCACTGACTTTTTTTCAATTTTTCACCAATAACAATTTGAGTTTGTGAATGATTCTAGTCCAGACTTCACCATTTTTAATTGAATGTATCATCAACTTTCTTTTAATTTTTCACCAATTGCATTTTGAGTTTATGAACTGTTCTAGTTCAGATTTCACTATTTTAATTGAATGTATCATCAACTTTCTTTCGATTTTTCACCAATTACATTTCGAGTTTGTAAATTCTTCTAGTTTAGACTTCTCTGAGTTGCGCGGTGCGAAAACGGTTCAGTTAATTTAGTGTAAGATGCTAATCCTTAGACCTAGAAAGGGGTGAATAGGTCTTCTTGCCCATTTTTTTATGACTGATTAATTACCCACAACAATTATCAATTAAGCATCCAAATCAATCATAAAATAAATAAAACAAATAAGAAAAGTTAGAGATGACACCAGAAATTTAACGTGAAAATCCTGTGAAGGGAGAAAACCATGGGATAAGGCAAACGCTTCCATAGAAACCAATCCATTATCTCGAAGCAAAGTACAACAGACGTTGTCCCAGACTCACACCACTCTTCACTCTGCTAAGATGCTGAACGCCTCAGGTTTACATTTGCAACTTCATGTCCAATTGTTGTAGACTTCAGGCCAATGTCACAGTCCTTATAGAAAAGTTGTTGAAAGAACACAAAAGTTCCATGAATGACCTGTCCCATTCGTAGCGATTATTTCTCTTTCCTCTTCAGATATAATCAAGTAGTATCAAGAAATCATCAATACTGCTCTAATCAAACTTGTATAGACTGATGATGTCTATGAGAATTCGTTGATCAGATTGATAAGAATATCACAACTTAAACACTCCGCGTGTGTGTGCTTTCAAAAATATATTCAAAAAGAGTTTCTCTCATAAATCTCTCTTTAATCTCAAAAAAGATTTTTCTCTCTTCTGATTTGTCTCTCTAAAAAGCATTAATTGATTTGTAGCACAAAGAGGTATTTATAAACATAGAAAGTCCTAATATTGCTGAGAAAACAAGTTTGAACAAAATTCGGATAAAAGGTTAATTCTCGCACATATCAACTAAGTTGGACCAGTTGTGGGAACACTTGGAACAATTTAACTTCCTTTTGTTACTTGGATCGGTTGTGGGAATGTATGGACCGGTCCATTGTGCTTGATTTTCAATTCTGAAGAAACCGAGAGTACTTGGACTAGTTCGGGCTTCAAGTAAATTGGTTTAACTTTGAAAACTACCAAAATTTGAAGTTTTAAATCTAGTTTTCAAAATCGGACTTCAAAATATAAAGTGTAAAGTGTCCTCACTCACTTACCTGTGCTAAATGATTTTTCTCAACTGATCGAAAATATCCAGACACCTCTTCAGTTCTAATGATCAAGACATAAAATCGAAATAAAGATTACAATTCGATCAACAAGTTTTGACACCAAAATTTACGAATTTATAATTATACATCTCACAATCTCCCCCTTTGGCAATTTCATGACAAACCAACTAAACAATATATAACTACCCCGCAGTAGAAAAATAGAACTTACAATTTGTCAAAAATAAAGAGACAGTTGAACTAAACACCAACTTCACTTTGATTTTGAGTTTGTGCCAAATATGAAGAACATCTATATTCAACAAATATGATGAATTTCGATGTTCTAAATAACAATACTCAAAATACTTTCAGCTTATAATAAAGAAAGATAAATAAACATAAGCAAATAAGACACAAAAATAAAACATGTAATGCCAGTGCATGTAAAATGTTATGCTCTCAATGCTTATGAAAGCTCCCCCTCAAACAAACCCATCTAACTTATAAAAAAACTCTCCCTAAAAGAATCACATGCTCTCCCCCTTAATGATAAATGACTAGAATGCCTAGAATACTCTTTTCTTTTTTGTCTGAAATTGATAAGAGACTCATAAGAAAATAACTAAGATTTAAGCAAGCAAGCATATAGAACTATATATGAAAACACTCGAAATCTTGACTCCACAAGACTATATGAGTATCACAAACTAAAACTAAAGCTTGATCAATCAGTTTCACACACTTATTAAGTGTAGTAAATTATCATGAATTTTCATAAGCAAAGTATTTTCTTATCAATTGTTCATATTTTCAGACAATATTTCAATGACATTACACTTATTTAGAAATCAAACAATCAACATGTGCATAGACTTTTATTTTTTCTTTTTCTTTTCTTTGCACATACATATTCTGTCCCTTTCACTCTTAGAGGCAGCCAGCTCTTTCTTAAGACCACTTTATTATAATTGATTCTCATTGGAGATCTTATTGCCATCGTACTTTCGGACACATCCCGAAGGTAGCATTTTCTTTAATAATATGTTCAACAACATTTTTTCACATATATATTTTTTTAATTTTCTTTTCCAGTTGTTGCAATTTCTTTTTCCTTTTTTATCACTTTTTTTGGTCCTTAGCACAATATTGAAAATTCAATTTCAAGATAACGCTCTATCACTTTAACACTATTTTTGACCAAAACAATGATATAAAAATAATTTAGTAAATGTACTTATTATGATTCATCTACTAAATAAAGTAAGCAAAACTAAAAATTTTAACTCATAGCCATAGTATGACATACACATGTAATCTATGTGTCATTAATTTTCTTGTATTTAATATACTCATTCTAATATGATTTGCTTGACTTCACAAAAAGAAAAATAAACAAAACCTAAAACTACAAGGTTAAGTATATAATCTAGACTCATAAGATAAATATGAAGTTCCTATCTAGATTATATCGATGCTATGCAATCTAGTCAAGATAATAAATGCCAACAGATTTTCTAAGGTGATAAAACCTATAAGCATTTAAAGGATTTGTGAGAATATCCACCAAATTTTGATTAGTATGCACTTTCTCCAAATACACGACATTTTGTTCAACTAATTTTTGAATAAAATGATGTCGAATATCAATATATTTTGTTCTAGAATGAAAAATTAGATTCTTTAAGATATTAATTGTACTATTGTTATCACAAAAGATAGACATTGTGCCTTGATCAATTCTATAATCCAGTAATATCTGCTTCATCCAAAGCAATTGTGTGTAACAACTTTCAGTAACAATATATTCAGTCTCACAAGATGATAAAGAAACACAATTTTGCGCTTCTTGCTGCTCTATGAAACAAGATTAGTACCAATGTAGAAACAACCACCTGAAGTACTTTTACTATCATCATTGTTACCAACCCAATCAGCATTAGTATAGCCTGCAATCTCAAAGTTAGACTCAATAGAATAACGTAATCCATAATTCAAAATACTATTGACATAACGAATAATGTGTTTAACTGCAAGGAGATGTTATTATCTAGGATCAGCTAAACCTAACACATACTTCTACACTAAATGCAATGTCAGGCCTATTGACTGTCAAATACAACAAGCTGCCTATCATACTCTTATATAATGAAGGATTAATTCTATTAGAATCCGAGTTCATTTCTAACTTGGAAGAAGTACTCATAGAAATTTGCACGTGCTTGAAACCTTCCAAACCAAATTTATTTACCAATTCCTTTGCATACTTAGTATGAGATATAAAAATTTCATTATCAAATTGCTTCACCTAGAGTCTAAGAAAAATGTTAGTTCACTAACCATGCTTATCTCAAAAGTATTACTCATAAGTAGAACCAAAAATACCATCAGAACAAGATTATCAGAAGTAGAACCAAAAATACCATCATCTACATAAATTTGAGCAACAATCAAATTCTTAACTTTTTTGATTATAAACAAAGTTTTATCAACTTCTTCTCTCCTAAAACTTTTGTGCAATAAATATGAAGTCAATTTCTCATATCATGCTATAGAAACCTGTTTCAAACCAGAAAGAGTCTTTTTCAAATGAAAAATATAATCAAGATTATACGGATCAATAAAGTCTTTTGGTTCTTTTTATAAAATACCATTTCGAAAAGCACTTTTAACATTTATTTGATATAATCTAAATTTAAAGTGACATGTAAGAGTAAGAAAAAGATGAACAGACTCAAGTCTAACAACTAGTGCAAAAGTTTCATTAAAATTAATTCTTTCAACTTGAGCACATCCTTGTGCAACTAACCTAACTTTATTTCTCATCACAAGACTATTCTCATCAACTTTATTTTTAAAGATCCATTTGATTTTTATGATGTTCATAACCCTAGGTTGAGGCACTAACTCCCAAATATCATTCTTCACAAATTGATTCAACTCTTCTTGTATAGCTACAAGCTAATTAGAACTTTGAAGAGCTTCATCAATATTCTTAGGTTCAAACTGAACCATATGACATGGGTGTCTTATAATATCTAAAACTCTACTTTTAGTATTGATCTCCTCCCATGACCATATCACATTAGTCAAAGGATGACTATTTCAAACCCTAGGACTGCCAAACATTGGGATTTCCACTTGTGCAGAATTTTTCACAGGTGTATGTGTATCATCAACCACTTCTGCAACTTCATCACCACCTACATTCATAACCTCATCTTCAACCTTGTTCTCATTTTTTTTCTCAACCTCTCTCTCAGTAGGTTCACTCTTAGGTAACCATAAGGTGTCTGTTCCATGATCATCTTTCTCAAATTGATCTTGTATCTCTTTAGGCCTTGAATCATCAATCGCAACATTAATTGACTCTATTACAATCTTTGTGCGATGATTATAAACCCTATAAGTTTGACTATTTGAAGCATATCCCAAAAAAAATCTTTAATCACTTCTAGAGTCAAAAAATTTCAAATTTTCCATATCTCTAAGGATATAACATTTACTTCCAAAAACTTTAAAGTGCTTAATGTTGGGCCTTTTACCATACGATAGTTCATATGAAGTTTTTTCAGTTCCAGGCCTAAGATACACCTAGGGATGGCAATTTTGTCCACCCTGCAGGGTTTTTGCCCCGTCTCGCTCCGTATAGGACGGGTATGAGAGCCATTTTTTTTCTTCTGTAGAGGCGGGTTTGGGAAAGAAAATCAAAACCCGTCGTGGATACGGGGCGGATTTGGGACTCTATAATAATCCGTCTCGCTCCGCCTATATATTTTATTACTACTAAAAATCAAATAGGTAAAAGAAATCAGAGTGCTTACTGCTTCCTATTACTAAATGATTTTTTTTATTGAAAATTTTCTTTTGTTTCTTCATAATTTCTTTAAGAATATGTAAGGGTTTTAATATTAATTGTATTTATTAAAATATGCAATGATTCTGAGATTTCTATAAGAATGTGTAATTGTTTTAACATTAATTATAATTTGCATATACATATATAATGTGTTGTATCATTTGCATGTGCAATATTAAAAATTGTCTCTAAATCAAGTTTTGGGTATTGATAATGAGAGAAATCTAAGTTGTAATGAGCTTTTCCCAGATTATCCTACCCAAGTTTGATACTCTTCGAATCTTTGTTGATAGTTAGACCTTTGGATTATAATTGCTTTTTCAATTTGTCCACTCTATCATTGAAAGAAAGCAAGCAACCCCAATAAAAGGATAAAAATAAAAATAAAAATAAAAATAAAAATCACATTTTCTTGTTTTAGCTAATGAAGAAATAAGGGTACAAATTACTTAATAAAATACATTTAAAAAAAAAAGCGATAGTGTTGAAGGCAGCGAGGCGGGGACGGGGTGAGGTTTCTCCTAACGGGGCGGGGAAGGGTTTTGAAATTCTGTCCCGTTCCAAACCCACCGCGAGTTTGGAAATAGTGTTGAAAGCAGCGGGGCGGGGACGGGTTTAGGAAAACCTGTGCCGTACCCGCCTCGTTGCCATCCCTAGATACACCCTATTCAAAACATGACAAGTAGTACTTACAGTTTCAATCCATAATTGTTTAACTAACTTCCTCTCATGAAGCATATTGCGAGCCATCTCTATAATTGTCCTATTCTTCCTCTCAACTACACTGTTCTGTTGTGGTGTTTTGGGTACAGACAATTCATGAGTTATGCCAAGACTATCACAATACTCAATGTAAGGTCTACAAATTCACCTCCTCTATCACTCCTAACACGAGTTGTTGCATATATTTTCTCATTATGGATCCTTTGAAAAATTGGCCTAAAGAAAACAAAAGTATCAAATTTTTCTCTCAAGAAAGCAATAAAGGTAAATCATGAAAAATTATAAACCATTATAAGCATATACTTTTTACCACTTATGCTTCGAGTCTTATTAAACACATCAGATCCATGTGAATCATTCTTAAAGGTATAGAAGTGACTCGATGCTTAAGTCTCTTATGTGACACTATAGTTTGCTTCCCTAATTGACATGGTCCACATATCTCATCATTTAGCCTTTTCAACTTAGGCAAACCTCAAACTCGTTCATGATTAGACAAACTTACCAAATCATTATAATTCACATGACCAAGTCTCCTATGCCATAAGATAGTCTCATCTGTGACTGCAGAAAAATAAATAAGTGAAAGATCCAAATATATCACATAACAATTATCAGAAGTTCTAGATCCTTCCGGAACATAATTACCCTGCTCATTAGTTACAAAACAATCACGTTGGATAAAATTAACTTGAAAACTATGATCACATATTTGACTAATACTCAACAGATTTGTAGCTAACCCTTTAACACATAAAACATTTTTCATTTCACCAAAAGCAGAAAAATCAATTTTACCTTTACCACTCACTCTAAATGCATTTCCATCACCAAAAGTAGCAGACCCATTAGAATAATCTTTAAAAGTGGTAAACAATATTCCGTCTTCAGTCATATACTTAGAACAATCACTATCAAAAAAGCAACCAGTTGGACCAAGTGTTTTAAATGTTGTGTGCATGACCAGACATTTCAGATTATCATTCTTTACCTAAAAAGTTTCAGATTTATTGTTAAGTGATTTCTTAACTATTTTAGATTATAAATTATTAGTCTCAATGGGCTCATTTTTCTTGATCTTCTCTTTACCTTTATGAGAATCTAGAACATAATTAAAACAAGTCAATTTATCAAAATTTTCTTTCAATTTCAAATGCTTTCTTTCAAGTTCTTTCATCTAATTAAGCAAAGCTTTTAAAACTTTAAAGTCTTACACTTTTTCAGTTCACCTTTTTTTTCACAATTATATTTAATGTGATATTTTTCTCCACGAAAATATCACGTTGAAACAAGTTTTGGGGAATGAGTAACAATAGAATGTTTGATCTCAACTTTCACAAAAACATCTTTCAATTTTTGAAATGACAAATCCTTTGAAGTTAATTCTTCTTTATTGCTCAGATTTTTAGAAACATTCAATTTACCAAATTTGCAAGTGATAGAGTTAATTTTTTGGAAATACTGATTCGATTTAACAAGTTCACTATTCAAACTATCAATCTTATACTTCATGTTTGAGAAATTCAACTTTACCAAGAAGATTAAAATTATCACGTCTAAATTTCTCTAAATTTTTATTGGTAACTGAAACTTCTAATTTATAAATATTTCTATCAAGTTCAGCAAGTTTCAGTTTCTCTAATAAATGTTCATAATCTATTTTTAACTTTAGACCACTCTAGATGCATTCCTATGACAGATTCAAAGAATTGAGGTATAACCCTATCATCATTAATGTGAGACATACTATAATTCAAACCTGAATTAATCAAATAAAATCTAACTCAAAATTGAGCAACTCCCTCAGTACCAAATTAAAGTTACGTAGTGTGAAAATGGTTCAGTTAATTTAGTATAAGATGGTAATCCTTAAACCTAGAGGGGGATGAATATATCTTCTTACTTAATTTTTATGATTAATTAATTACCCACAATAATTATCAATTAAGCATCCAAACCAATCACAAAATAAATAAAGCAAATAAGAAAAGTTAGAGATGACACCAGAAAGTTAACGTGGACAACCTGTGAAGAGAGAAAATCATGAGATGAGGCAAACGCCTCCAAAGAAACCAATCCACTATCTCAAAGCTAAGTACAACAGATTATGTCCCAAACTCACACCCCTCTTCACTCTGCCAAGAATCTGATACTGAACGCCTCAAGTTTACACTTGCGACTTAACGTCCAATTGTTGCAAACTTCAGGCTAACGTCACAATTCTTGCAGTAAGTTTGCTAAAAGAACACGAAGTTCTACGAATCATGTGTCCCCTTCGTAATGATTGTTTCTCCTTACACTTTAGATAGAATCAAGTAGTATCAAGAAATCATCATTATTGCTTTTGATCAAATTTGTATAGACTGATGATGACTCTGAGAATCTATTGATCAGATTGAGATGAGTATCACAACTTAAACACTCTGTGTGTGTGTGCTCTAAAAAATATATTCAGAAAAGAGTTTCTCTTATAAATCTCTCTTTAATATCAATTTTTTTGTCTCTCATAAATCTCAAAAAGAAATTTTCTCTTTTCTAATTTGTCTCTCTAAAAAGCATTAATTGATTTGAAGCACAAAGAGGTATTTATAAACATAAATGTTACCCAAGAATTGTCCCTAAAGAAGGGGGGGGATGAATAAGGAATTTAGGCAATCGATGAAACTTTTTTGGTTAAGCTTGTTTTGACAAAAGTTAGCTTGATTGAAATTTTGTCAAACATTTGCTGAGCTTATGTATTCAACAAGTGGGAATGAGAATGCTCTATCTATAAGGTTCTTATGCACTTAAATGGTCTAGTGGATATAACAAGTATAAGTGTTCATGTAAGTGCAACATATCATATTTATAGTGTGTGAAAATGTTGATTGCACATTTTATCAAACACATGGTGTGCAACTTGATTGGAAATGAATAATCAAATAAATACTCAATCAATCAACATACTCTAAGTATTCATCCCATCCTCCTTATATGAATTGAAGCATGTAAACTTATAGCATTCATAAATCAAGCATATGAAATTTAAACAAATGAAATGCTATCAAGTAAATAAGTTTAAGGATAAAGAAATGCAAACCAAGCAACACCAAGATATTTACATTGTTCGACACCTCCGACCCACGTCCATGCCTCAAGAGCTGCTCTTGAGGTTTCCACTATGAAGCTTCCCTTAAGGGTGGAAAGCAAACCTTTACAATTGCCAAGTCCAACACTTGGGCATTTTTGCTCCGGTGAACATTTCACCAAGACTTCATTGCTAAGCACACAACTTGGGCTTCCTTTCACTTTTGATAGCTTAAGTGAGAACCATTACTCACTCTAACGAACCAAGAGCGCTACCCAATCATTCTCATTATAATATAGAGAATGAACATTTACAAGCTTCTATGAAATTATTCCTTTTTGCCAATAGCACTTATTGGACTTCCTCTCAAATAGAATGAATAAGAATTTAAGTACAATGGAGAATATCCCTCAATGGATAGATGCACAAATTATAACTCAATATCATAGAGTTATAAATGAAGTATTCAAAAGAAAGCTCAACTCTACATGAATATGAAAGATGAACAATAGATATGTAATATAAGTTCACTTTTTCTCTTTTTCTTACAAGAGAGTTTCTACCAGTTGATATGAAAATGAAGGCTTCATGGTAGAACTCACTCACAATATGCATAAAATAAATTCACAAGGTGAGTTTTTCTCTTGCTCTCTTCTCTCTTACAGCTAAATGCAACCCAAACACAAATATATAGAGTCTTTGAATAATATAATTGTTGGAGGGTTGGAAGCATTAAATGCAGCAAACTAGCCATTAGATTCAAATCCATTAACTTTCAGTAGGCTAAAAATAGCATTTCAATCGGCTAAAGAAGTGTTCTAGAAACACTTATTTCCTACTGTCATTTTCAGCAGCCTCAAAGTGAACTTTCAGTAGTCTTAAAGTGAATTTTTCAGAAAGCTCAAAGTGAGTTTTTTGGCTTCTCAAAGTTTAACAGACCTTTGAAGGATATTCAACAAAGTGTAAAAAAGGCTCAAAAAAAGGCTTGGTCTTTGAAGAATGTCTTTGAGACTTAAGACTTATTTCTCAGTGAAATAATGACCAAGAGATGATATGAATGAAAATACATCATGGTCCTAATATGGATGTGAGCTCTTTAAAAGTTTTGACAAGTTTTAAGCTAATTCAAATCAACAAAGCCCTTATTAATAAATTTGATCCAAGTTCCTTAACTTCATAACTTCACTAAATGTGAATATTGAGTATTAAAGATATTCTCAATTGGAGATCGCCTCAATATTACCTAAGGCTTTTTATGATTTAAACATATAAGTTCAAAACCTTATTGCTTTAATTTCTAGAGACCATTCCAAATGATATGATTGAAATACATGGTCTTAGTTATGACTTAATAATTGAGTTCTTCCAAAGCTTATGAAAACTTGAACTAACTCAACCTTAGTAAAGGCTCCATGAAGTTATAAATGAAGTTTGTGACCTATTACTTATGCTCTAAGAACTTATGAATGATATGCATTAGTCCTAGAGCTTTCATGAAAGTACATTAAAGTAACTTTACAATAAATACAAGCACTCACCCAAGACTAGCCTTATGATCTCAAATCTTTAAGCTCTTGAGTTCCTTCATCGTATGACTTGAATTCACTTTAACTTCGCCATTGATCTTGATTATTGATCTTTGAGTTCTATGATCATATGACTTTATATATTTTATTGTAAGTCACTTTGAAATCCAAAACCTTTAAGATACTTGAGATAATCTGATACCTTGTAAATGCATACTCAAAATTACCTAAATCACCTAAATAACCTTTGGTTAAAACCTTAAGGTCAACAATAGGGAATCCTAATATTGCTTGGAAAATAAGTTTTAAAATGTTTTAAGACTTTCCATAAGGTTTTATACTGATATGGAAACAAAATTTGGACAAAAGGTTAATTCCCGCACGTATCAGCTAAGTTGGATTGGTTGTGGGAACACTTAGACCAGTTCAACTTCCCTTTCTTTCTTGGACCGGTTGTGGGAATGTATGGGCCGGTCCACTGTGCTTAATTTTAAATTATGAAGACACCGAGAGTACTTGGACCAGTTCGAGCTTCAAGTGAACTAGTCCAACTTTGAAAACTACAAAAATTTGAAGTTTTAAACCTAGTTTTCAAAATTGGACTTCAAAGTATAGAGTGCAAAATGATGTTTTCACTCACTTACCTATGCTAAATGATATTTCTCAACTGATCAAAGACATCCAGACACTTCCTCTTCAGCTCCAATGATTAAGATATAAAATCAAGCAAAGATTACAACTCAATCAACAAGTTTTGACACTAAAATTTGTCAATTTACAATTAAATATCTCACAACTTCAACATTTTATTCCATTATATGTCACTTATACTTGAAATTTGCACCGCTTTTAATTTAAATTTTCACCATATTAGGGATTATTAAGGACAAGTAAGAGGCTAAGAGTTAACAACACAATGGTGTATCAATGTTCAACAATTTAGCCTCTTAAAAATGTATGAATATTTTGAGTTCATTTTATTGGTCATACCAATATATGAACCAATTTTATTTTACAAATTTCAAGAAAAGGTTATGAAATTTCATTTCCTTGATTTCTTAATTGACTCCATATTCTTTTATGTTAGAACTTCATTCTAATTTGTGTTGTCAAAATCTAGAAACCACTGTGGAATTAGTTCATATCCACATAGTTAGAAATTACATCACTAACACTTAAAATCTTAAAAAGAAGTAAAAATGTTTTAATTTATAATAAGCGTATAAAATTTCAACACTCAAAATTTATCTCTTAAATTTTTTTAGTACTAATCAAATATCACCTAAATTAGGTACATGTCAAGATCTTTAAATCAATCCGAACTCATTCTTTAAACTTTTATAAAAAAAAAGTTGAATCTAGATAACTCATGAGTCATTGCTTAGACTTGTTAGGCTTGTAGACATGTTTATGAACAAGTTGTTCATCAATTGACTCGTGATGACTCAGCCAAGTCCAAGTCCGAGTCCACTCATCATTTCCGTCTGGTATATTAAGTTTGATACGGCCCGAGTTCATTACAAAGTGTTCGCTTCCGCATCTTTAACCATGCTCATGAGTATGAATTGTTTGAATTCATAATAAAAATTCTCCTTATTAGTCTTACTCTTAAGCTTGAGTTTGAGTTCGAATTCAAAATTGGATCAATGAGCCAAGTGAGTATTGTCCAAGTCCAACTCGAACACTCATATATAGTTGAATGCTCAACTTGAACTCGAATTTAATTGTTAAGCTCGAACTCGAATAACTGAATGCTCAATTTGTCTTGAATGTTGTAGGGGTTTATTACCAAAGCACAGTAAAATACGTAATAAATGAAGTATTAAACACAACTATGAGGAGCCTAGAGGTGATATCTAAATGAGGGAGGAGGAGTAGACTAACCAAGTAGATTAGTGGTGAAGGTAAGGAAGCTTTCTTGTGACAATTCTTTGTTTTTGCTGTGTATATGGGTTTGGAGTTTGAACTTACTATGCCTTTCATGCTTGTCATAACACTTATATTTATACCCTTCAACCTCTCAGATATTACTCAGAGGATTTTGACCCAACCTGGTCTTTACTTGGTACCTAGTTAGCTTAGTAGGTCATCATTCCTTGAAGCACTTAAGAGGTCAACTCTTCACCTTACCATGTCTCTTCTAGTGGCGTGGCGTGGCATGCTAAACCTTAATGCAACATTAAATCCATTTGGCTAAGCAACATCGACGGTGGTTAAAATTTTAAGCAAAACATTAGTGATGACTGTAAGAGTAACTGTCACAGCACATGTTCACCACTCACTTGGTTAGGCCTAGTATTTGTATTTAGGCATTGTTTAAGTTTCTCATCCACCAAACCAAATCCCTTTAAGTGTCCTAAAGGTAGTTATGAACATACGAGGAGATCCTACCTTATCTTGCTTAGTTCCTAAACATATTGTTTCGAGACCTCGATGATGAACTCTCTTTATACTCGAAAAATGCATTCTCGAGGTTTGCTGAAATTAGCAACCTGACATGACATCAATGGTTTGTTGACTTGAGATGTGCATTCTCAAGGTTTGATGGAATTGGTGACTTGGCATGGTGTTAGGGTTTCGTTGACTCGAGAAGCACAATCTCAAAGTTTGATGACTTGATATGATGTTAGGATTTTGTTGACCCGAGAAGTGGATTCTCGAGGTTTGATGGCCTGACATGATGTCAAGGTTTTGTTGACTTAAGAAGAGGATTCTTGAGGTTTGATGAAGTTGTTGACCTATCATGATTTTAGGATTTTGTTGACTCAAGATAGGCGTTCTCAAGGTTTAGTGGACTTAGTGACTTGGCATGACGTCAGAGTTTTGTTGACTCGAAATGTGCATTTTAGAAGTTTAATAACTTGTCATAACACCAGGGCTTTGTTGACTCAAAAAGTAGGCTCTCGAGGTTTGATGAAATTAATCACTTGGCATATCATCCGGGTTTTGTTGGCTCGAGAAGTGCACTTGTGAAGTTTGATGAAATTGGTGACCTGGTGCGACACCAGGGTTTCTTTTGATCTTTTGAATTTTTCACGAATCACGTAGCTGTGATGTATGCTAAGTTTTATTGACTCTGCAACATTCTTACCCTACACCTAAAATTGCAATATTAAGATTTTTTCATTGCTCTCTTAAGAAGACATTTTTTAATGCAATTTAATTGTATAGACCCCAAATCCACTCACTCATTAAACCATAGTTGAATAAAGATAAATGAATTTGTAATTACAATAATGTTGTGTTTGGTACGCAACAATGGAATTGAATGAGCATTTCATTAAAATGAGAATGAGAATAGAATATAATGGTCATTCTCATTCTATTATTTGGTTTCAAACATGAAATGATGCAGATGGAATGATGATTACATTATTTTTGGTAACTAGATTTTATTTTTTAATATTTATTGGGAATGGAATGATCATTCCATAGGTTGAGTAATGAAATGAATTTTTATTCTTTTTCATTCCAAAGGGATAACGCGAAATGGTCATTTCCACTTTAATTTTTCTTACCAAATAAAAAAATAGATAAAAAAAGATAATAGTGACATTCTATTTCATTCCATTGTTATGTATTAAACGCAGCAGAACATATTTGAGGAACGAAAATTTGGGCTCGATGCCATTCACATCCAAAACAACATAAGAACCAACTCCTCTTTTTCCATTTCCATTAACAAAGGCAACAATTTCCAACGGTTGGTCCAAAGAAAGCCAAAAATAAAGAACATAAAAGGAAACCACAAACCATAGACTAAAAAAGACTATCAAAAGATTAACAAAGTAGTTACACACAAAAAAAAATTTTGAACATCACCTTTATCTTTCCATTGAAATTAGGGTATTTGACATGAAATCATTGAGAATCTTTAGGGTTTTCATCACCACTGTCACTAGCTTGAGGTCGATTTTGATGATGATGTTGCTCCAAATTCATACCTAAATCAACCCTGCCACCACCACCACTGCTATTATATGCATTAATAGAGGCTAACATTCCCATGTTAGTAGTCTCTGAGACACCTAACCCTAGCTGCTGAAACGGCTGTGGCTGTTGTAGTACCATTGGTCCAAGTTGAACCGGGCTGAATCGGCCCCCACCCGGGAACTCAAAACCACCCATTCTCTGCATGGGTGATGCCTTGTACGGCCACACGTGGTGCTCCAGCTGGCCGGTCCCCACCGTCGACACCGTTGCACCGGCACTCATCGGCAGCATCCAGAAAGCATTGCCGCCATTTGTGGTGGCCGGTGCCACCGCCCACATAGCCGGAGCTGGGATGAAGCTTGTCGGCTGAATCGAACCGGGTTTCGGGGTCGAACCCGGCTCTTGGTCTTGAATTCCGGTTCTCTCCGGTTTAACACCGGAAGGTAAGGTTGCACCACCTCTATCAACTGTTTGATGAATGTCTTCTTTGAACAAATCTTCTCTGAACCTCTTCTTCATGTAATTCTCACTGGAGTCTTCCCCATAACCACCGCCGGAAAGCTGATGATGGAAACCCAACATGGTGGCGCCGCCACCATGGGCGAAGAGCGGGGCGGACTTCGACGGCGGAGCTGAGATGGTGGTGCCGCTGCTGCGGAGCGAGACGTTGAGGCTCGAGAAATTAGCCGGAATCGTGCCGGTGCCGGTGGCAGCAAAGATCGCCGGCTCCGCCTGGTGGAGTAGCCACTCGATGGTCTCACCGTCGGACTTGTGACCCAATTCCCGGGTCAGCTGGAAGACCCGGGCGGCGCACATGGCCGGCATGCGGATACGCCGCCCTCGGCCGTCGACCTTGGTGTGGCGGTCCTTGGAAGGTTTCTTGGTGACTACTTTTGTGGAAGTAGAGTCTGTAGTAGTAGTAGTTGATGAGAAGAAAGGTGATTCTGAGATGGAGCCCATGAATGGACCATGGTCTGGGGCCGGACCGGACCCAGGTCCCGGTTCAGGTCGAACCGGTTGTTGCCTGTGGGCATGGTGATCTGAGCCACTAGTATTACTACTTTGGTTATTGCTCTGTGACTCCATGAAATTTCATATGGGTCTTGCCAAAAACTTGTTCATGATTCAACCAATATTACCCAATTGAAGAAGCCCATTTAGAGAGAGAGAGGAGAGAGAGGAAAACTTGCAGATTAAGTTGTTACAAGTATTCTGAGCCCAACTGCACAAGTGGAAATTGTGGGGATCATTCTTTGTGGTTGACTGCTGTCACAAGAGAGAGAACACTAATGGGGAGACTAGAGAGAGAGTGTGTACTCTAGGGGAGACTAGAGAGAGAACTATAAGGGTGAGACTGTCCAAAGCTAGAGAGATAGAGATATCAGTATTAGGTGGGTTGGGATTGGGGTCCAAGTGGGTGTGGTGGCAGGTGGGGACCTGTAAGTAAATCAGTATGAGTATCAGGAGCCCACTCGTGAGGTCTTTATGCAAGGAATATTATATACATCTAAATATATATATATATATATATATATATATATATATGTGCGCGCGCGCGCGCGCCACACCATACAGAGTTGAATGGACTTCAAGCATTGCTATTTCCACACACTGACACTCTTCTTTTTCTTTTGTTTTTCCACACTTTTGTCAGTGGAGAGCAAACAAAGGAGCGGCTGAAATATACATAAAAAGCTCTCTTGGAGATTTTGTGGTGTGAAAAGTTGAAATTTTGTGTGTGTGTGATAGAGAGAGAGAGAGAGAGAGGACATTCTCATCCAAAGAACTAGCAGTAGTCTTCTTTTTCCTCGCTGGTCTTTTATTTTGGCTCTTTCCCATTTTTTCTCTTTTTTGCTTTTCTCTCTGCTCACTGATTGACTCCTTGTTGATAATGACGACCATGATGATGTTAATCAAGCCCAACAACCAAACCATTCTCTCTCATGCATGTAATACAGATTCACACATACACATGGACATCATATATATATATTGTCTTAGAAAAAAATTGGGCAGTAAAAGGGTGACAAAAGGCAAGGGCTTTCCATGTGCCATTGACTCAAAAATCTCTGCAGAATAGTCCTCAATGTTGGAGCTGTCCAACCACCAAAACCAGTGTATACGATGTTCCTTACAAATATATAAAAATACATGTATATACTCTTATGTGTTAGGGTGCAGGGGTAATGTTCACACTTCGGTTGCGTCGACAAAGTTAAATGCAGGAGATTTTACTTTAGTATTTGAAGAGACTGTTTCTTTGTTTTATGAGATTTCGATTATAATAATTACAATTTTAACGGTAAAAGTGTGAAATGGTCAAAAGCTTCCTAGATGCATGCAGTGGAAAAAATTCTCTCAAATTTTTGTAATTCTTTCATTAACAAGGTTCATAATTATAATAAGTTACTAATGATTAGTGTGAACCTAAATTATCACCGAGAGTTTTAGTTTGGTATGCACCTCTAATTTCTTTTCTCTTATTTGTTGTGCTATATTAAAAATAGAATGACACTTTCAAATCATTTCCTTGAAATGCTCATTCTAACAAAATCATTCTTCTTTTTGAGTTACGGAATGACCATTCTATTCTCACTCATTATTAAAATCATTCTTTCTCTTTATTAATTTCTTTCTCTCTCTTTTACAACTTACTCCATTGTGTGTGTGTGTGTATATATATATATATATATATATATATATATATATATATATAATAGGTAATTTGTGTTAATTTCTCTCTCTCTCTGTATATATAATAGGTATGTTATATACTTGCCATATGCCTATATATATATACATGTCACATACTCATATATATAACTTGCTATATTTTAAGTCGTGAAAGAAAATGAAAGTTCTTGTTTTATCACTTTCAATTTTAAATAAAGTATTAATTTTTTTTCGTATTAAAGATTATATTAATCTTAACTACAAGAAAAAGAAGGATAATATCTTAATTTAGAAAGTTTTAATTGAATGGGTAATTATTTTTTTTTTCCACATGCTAATTAAATTAACGTTGGCAAAATGTTCTATTTTTAAAACTGATTATGTTTTTTATGAAAAAGTATAGCACATTGGGAGGTACTACCATTTCATTCCTACATTATTCTCTATCTGCAGTCAAACATTGAAATGAGAATATATGGTCATTCCATTCTCAACTTCATTCAATTCTCATTCTATTTCATTCATGCGTACCAAGCTAGTCGTGATAGTAATAAATGTTGAAGGACTCCTTCACTCGATATGGTCCCCAAAACTGTGGAGAAGAGTTCTTAATGGTGGAGTTGTACTGCAATGGAAGTTGCTCCAAAATGCACAACCCTCTCATATATGTATCATATCTGTATCTACAATTACAATTAATACAACATTGACCCTAGATCCAAAAGTAAAAAATAAATGCTACTAAGTTAGTTGGTGGATCCAAAAAGAAAGGAGGGTAAAGAAGGCTTGAGCTGGAGAGGACAGGCAATAAGGGGCAATTAAGGAGTGCATTTCAGTGCAGAAGCTGGACAGCTCAGGGAAGGGCATCTAATGCACTAAAAGACAGTTCATCCCATCCCAACACACCCCACTCTCATCCATTACTTTACAATTTCTTGTTCACTATTTTCCTCTTGTTTTTTGTCACATTTTCAATACCATAACTTTAACAATTCATTCTCATTGATTGCTCATCGGTCAGTCAACTCTATCATGCCTCACCTTTCTTTTGAATTTTGGTTTCTTTTAGAAAATTCAGTCTAATTACATATATAGTTTAATGATTCGTGATTACACCCCCCTTATTTCATTCTCTTCTTTGAACATTGAAATCAGGATAAATTAAAAAAAAATAATAATAATAATCAGGCTTTAAAATAACAAGAGTCTCGTGCACTGAAGTAGTCATTTCTTTTTATTACAAAAAAAACCCTCTAAGTTACACTCTCATATGCAAGAAACTTTGTTGAATTATTTGTTTAACAAAATTCCTCCTAGAGCGGCAAATGAACCTAGCAATTCATCAACAGTTCTGGCTCGTTTAAGGTTTGGTTCGGATTTGTTCGTTAAGCAAATGAGCTGCGTTAGATCTCAATTTCTACACTCGTTTAGTAAATGAGTCGATTTTGAATAATATTGAACTCCACTCGTGTAGGATCATATAGGCTCATGAGCACGTTCATAAACATAATCTTGTATAAATACATGAACATAGACTTGTGTAGATCCGTATAAATTTTTGAACAAGTCAAAACTATTTTGAACACAAGTCCGAGCTTAGCTTTTCGAGCTCGTCATGACTAAGTTCACAAATGAAGAAGTCGAGCTATTCCTCCTATACATCATTTTTTTTTTTTTACTAATGACCCTCTTTGCTAGTCATGTGACCTTTTTAAGAAATAACATGAGAATTATTCTTTTAAAATACAAAAATGCTCCTACAGAATATGACACATATAGTTGATGTTTTATTAATGGATGGGAAGAGATGAACGTTATTAGACGTAGTATGTTGGCCCTTAAAAAAGAAACAAGAACAACCCCTTCGTGTAGCAGAAATGAGAATACTAAGATGGATGAATGGAGTGACTAAAAGAGATATGGTCACTAATGAAAGTATGAGAGAAAAATTAAGTGTAGTACTCATTTGTGAGAAAATTAGAGAGAGTAGACTTACGTTTGGAGAGAGAGAGAGAGAGAGAGTGAATAAATTCATGTGGTTGACCTCATTCATATGAAATTAAGAGAAGGATGATGATTATGATGATGATGAAATGAACGTTAACCAAATTCATCTCTCCTTCTCACAATCTCCTCTCTCTTTTCTTCTCTTTCCCGATTTGTTCTATCTAGGGATGGCAAATTTCCATTTCCCTCGGCGCACCTGTCCCGTCCCTAGTGGGGCAAGTATGGGAGAGGTTAAATGGGGATCAGGTGGTTATGGGGAAGGTAATGGAAACTCAATCCGCGGGAGTTTGGAACGGGATAGAGATAAATACCCTAGCTCTGTCTCGTTTATGCTACACAATTACCTTATTACCAAGAATAAAATAAATGAAAAAAAGTTGAGCATAACAAGGGATATTGTTTGGTATAATGCTTAAAAGTATGGTATGCGTATGGATTGACATGTATGGGAATGCATATATGTTGTAGTTTGGGAATAGTTATTTTGAACAAGAGACCAATATTTACATAGCTCATGAGACCCAATAAGGTCAGTTTGTTTCATCATAGTGTTGGATATGATTTGCAAGTTCTTAAATAGAGTAAGCCATCACATGACAAAAGCCATTAAAAGATTCATTTAACTGTTAGATTTCAAAATCTATCTTAATCTAGTAGTTAATAAAAAGAGTCATGAGAGGGCTCTTTCAACTTACTATAAGTTTAGTTGGATTCTTTCTATGATCTCATCAAAGCTTGGCTAGAATAATTATGGTTTTTTCAGCATATTTTACATGTGGTGTTGTTATGCCAGCTCTGTAGAATGGTTGAATCAATGACATCACAATTAGTATTACCAATTTAATCTACCATCAAGGGACTTATTAACCTAATTCAACAATAAAATAAAGCCTAAATATGTGAAAAGAGAAAATCTCATACCTATTCCAACATGAGTACTACTTGCTATTTTATGTTGCTCACCAACCCAACCCAACCCAACAAATCTCCCACACAAGGGAGAAAAGTATTTGACTTGGGGAGACCTCATAGGAGTTTGGTGCCATTTACCATTTTCATAAAATATGCAGAATAAGAAAGAAGAATATTCCATAAGGCCCTTATTGATATGGTTTAAAATTACCAAAACACCCCCAATATGAATAGTTGACTCATATACCATGCGTGAGTGACCAGTACTCGGTATAAATTTTTGTGTTATACTTTAGGCCAAATTGCATTAAACTCTTCTTTACTATCAAAACCCCCTCTATTACTTTTTTTTTTTTTTTTTTGGCACCAAACCCCTTCAGTTTATCAAAAGTTACAAATTACCTCCTTCTGGCAGCCAAAATTCCAACTTCCAATTGCCAAAGGGGTGTAATTTACAACTTTTGGTAAAATGAGAGGTGTTTGTTGCCCAAAAAAAATAAAATAGTGGAGGGTATTTTGCAACTTTTTGATTTTACAGGGGGTTTAGTGCAATTTGTGCTACATCTGCGATAATGGTGGTGCATGGATGTTGTATTTTAGAAGTAATAGGTGTCGTATTTTAGAAGTAATAGTATTGCATTCTCTGCCCTGATCATACCATTATGACCATTTGCAGCCTTCGTTTGCCATTAAAGTTAAAGAGAGGTACTACATTCAAGATAACCAGTAAGAGAAATACTTGAATGCATAGAAAAAAAGTTCTCCCCCTTGACAAATGGCTTGGTTCAATATATATATATATATATTAGAGAACTATAACATATTAGGCCATTGTAAGGATGTATATTGCTGTAATTAGAGATTTCAAGGGAGGAAGGGCTTTTGATTCACTTGTGTGCAGGGCAGTATCCAACAAAGAGAGAGTAATGCATGCATTGCAAATTGCTGCTCCATTAGTTGAAAAAGGACCAATCGCTTGTATGCTTTCGTCAAGTCAACCTGACAGGTGATAGTGCTTGCACATGTACTGTTGGAGGTAAGATACTTTTTCACCTAGTTTCACTTTATTCCCAGCTGAGAAATTTTTAGTTGGAGAGAAGGGGAATATATATATATATATATAGAGAGAGAGAGAGAGAGAGAGAGAGAGAGAGAAGAAGCAGGGCATGAATCAAGATAAACATAAGATTAAACAAAAAGGATGGAGAAAAGAAGGTATTGTTCGAGTATTAGCGAATATTGCAGTTGATACAATCTTGGTATAACATCTGGTTGCTGGAGGCACAACAAATCATCCATGAGAATTCAAACAATCAAAGAAATTCATACTAAGCAGAGAGAAATTATAGCCTTGAATACCAAGAGTTGTAGCCTAGTTGTATCACCTCTACATTCCAAAGTGGAAGGTGAGACAGATGAGTGAGTTTGTTTCCAATGGTGCGTGTGTGTGTGTATATATATATATATATATATATATATATACACCCTTCATCTTCAATGACAAAATTTGATCATAAAATCTAATAGTAAAAGAGTCACAACCTAAAATTTGAGACAGGAACATTAACTAAGTTCAGAAAAATGGGAGAACAGAACTGAACAGTGATATTGATCAAGTTCAGAAAATCATGTGAATAAAATTTGAACCCAAAAAAAAGTTAATATATTACTTTGAAACATCATCCACAGTCCATTTCCAAACATTTAGGGCATACCATTTCCTTTTTTTTTGGGTCGGTATGTTAGAGCACACCGTTTTTCCAAATTGCCTTTCAAGAATTGAAGAACAAACATTAAACTAAACTGTATCTTTTATTGGAGAAGCAAAGAGGCTAGTCTCAGCTGATTGCAGTGTACACAAAAACGAACTTCCAGTTTCCTGCTGCAAGGACAGAAATCGCCAAAGAATAGTGTTCTTCAAATGAAACAACAAGATCCCTCGAGTTCTTGTTTATCCGTACTCTTTCCGTCCTATCTTCTCTTGCTTGCATGAGCTCCTCAGCATGTCCAGGAGGATGATCTCCTAATTAGAGGCTTCATTTGCTTGTCCTCTTCAAGGGAGATCATCCCCAAGTGCGAGGGATCCTCCAACATCATCTTTGCTACCAAATATCCCGCAATTGACCACGTCTGATATTTCCTTGCTTGTTTACCAACATATCTCCCCGATTTTCCATCGTAATATTCTGGCCAGCCGTCTTTGAGCAGACGACTCTCTGCAAGATCAATTAGTCGTCTTGCAATTTGTGGTCGTCCCGTTTTGATGCAAGCAGCCGTTAGCATCCACAAAAGCACTGCATTCAAGTTGGAGAGAAAACAATGTTGCAACAGAGAAAATAGATTGGCTCATTAAGATTAACTGGAGAATCTTCAACTACATAAATTAAAAGCAACATGCAACTCTGACTTTCCACTACTATATTATTTCTCTTTTCCCCTCTTCTTCACTCACTAACCCTAGAAACACAATCTCACCAAATTCAACTTGGTATTTGAGCCAAATCAAAGCTTAGAACTCATTCATATTCAGTTGCCTAACATCAGAGAATGTTGACGTCAGTGTTTGTATGCTGCATCAGCCTCTGCAGGTTGAGGACCATACCAACTGGCTCGCCTGATTTTTCTGAGAATTAACGTAGTGTTTGTTTTTCGTTTCAAAGCTGTTTAATTGGTATTTTCAGTTTTCAAATATTTTTCTGGATTTTGGCCCAAGCAATTGCGATCTGGTGTTTGGAGCCTTTTTGGCTGGTTTTGTTTGAAGGAGTTCATCTAGACCTGGGAAGAGGCATTGTGATGAAGATGAAAACAATGGGCAAAAGGAAGAACAAGAACAGGAGTACTGATCCACGGTAGAAAATTTCCAAGAAATATAAATCGGACAGAAAGTGATAAATTCAGAATCACACCAAATTGTGTTTCTTTCAATTCACCCAATGTAGATATGAGCTCAGGTAGCTTGTTTTTCATATAGTTCTAGGATGCTCATTAGCACATTAAGACGTGCTTGAGCTGAGATCAATAAATTAACAAGCTTCAAAATGTGATCAAGCTTCGCTTGTTTGTCTCATGAGTAGGTCTTAAGCAAGCTCTAATTGAGCTGAATGCAACCCAAGCTTGACTTACATGGTTTGTCTCACAGGCTCACAGCCTTATTTTACTTGGAAAACCCATCAGAAACAAATATTATCCTTGGTTTTTCTCATCCTTTTATCAAACAAAAGAGTAGAAATCATATGCAGAAAGAGACTAAGAATCAACTCATTTTTCCCCTTGTTCCTTTTTTTCCCCTCCTTATTTTAGACTGATATGTGAGTGTAATCTGGTATCCTGACAGCAGTTGCACAATGATGTGAATGGACAAGCCTACCTCAGAAGTCAGACCTCAGGTATACAGCGCAGATATGTGTTTAACTTTTTCTATTAGAAAGAAAAGAAAAAAAAGTAAAAAATGAAAATATATAAGATATCTAATGAACTAGCTATCACCCTTATATTAACAGTGTGATGCTATAGCCTCTAGAGGCACTAACAAAACTAGGTTACAAAAGTCAAACTATTAAATCGCAGTCAGTATTGTGGAGGGAAAAAAAAAGCAAATTTGATGGATAAGAAGGGTGGATGACATCTATTCAATGAACAAATGGAGTCAACAGATTTTATTGCGACGACTCCCATCAGGCAAATGAATCACGTCTATATGTAAAAATTTGCACTTTAAGAACATTTCCAAAATATTAATTAGTTATATATTAATGTTCAAGTGCAGAAAGTAAAGGCATTAAATGAGAGAATTGAGAGGGAACAATGGAAGAACCTGGCCAAGATCCGCCATTATGGTAACTCCATCTGGTATTCTTTGGATCACAACCAGTTACAATTCGCCATTCATGACTTTCTATTGCAGGATAACATATTTTTATAGGCATTTCTCCAACCAGCTCCTCCCAGCGCGCTTCAATGAGATCCATAATAGCAGCAGATTGCTCAGGAGTAGCAAGGGAAGATAGGATAGCAACACAATTACCTAAAGCAAACCATCGAAAATCCATCCTTGCAGGACTGACATTGCCAATAAAGTAGCCACCACGCGTTGGCATAAAATCAAATACCCATTCTGGGATTGAATCGGGAATAACATTAAATTTATTTACTGCAGTGTGAGAATACTCCTCCGTTTTATACCGATATATGTCATTTAATTGTTGGAAATCAAGCCAGAAATAACTTCGCATGTGATAACTCAAGGCGTGCAAGCGCTTTACTATTCTCTCCACAAATTCTTTCCCTTCTGTATCATGTTTCAGCATTGCCAAAGCAGACCTCAATGCCATAAAGAAAAGTGCTTGTATTTCAATGGGATAACCATAAATCCCCTGAAAAATGAACCCATGATATTAGAATATAAGAAAATTTAATTTCTGGAGGACAACACAAGGCATTAAAAAAGCTTGAGTAATTGTTGAAAAAAAAGGAAAAAGAAAAAGAGACCAGAATGGGGATAAATTGTGGACTTATTACTTTATTGAACATTTTAATGGAACTATATCCCAGAGAGGAACTGAAGAATACAACTCAATGACAGTTTATTCTTTGACATGTATAAATTAGCTTTTCATGACCGACTATTATGATAACTGTAAGAATGCTGTTAATTAGTTTATTATCAACAACTTGATCCAGTCTTTCCCTCCAGGTACTACCCTGCACAGGCAGGATTAGCATCAATTAATGAGCTTTTTAACAACTTGATCCTAATATCGAACTTGATGCTGCCAAAACATTTTAATTTTTATGGCTGAATCCCTTCTATAAGAATCTCAGGATATATTTATTTCAAAGCTTGGTATTTATTTTTTAGTTTCTGATCTCATAAAGTTTCATTACTTGAATATAAAACAAGTTTTATTTGTTTAAATACAATTCCATTTTGTGGACTTGTTACTTTATTGTAGATTTAAACGGAACTATATCCCAGAGAGGGACTGGAGAATACAAATCAATGACAGTTTATTCTTTGACATGTATAAATTAGCTTTTCATGACCGACTATTATGATAATTGTAAGAATGTTGTTAATTATTTTATTATCAACAACATGATCCAGTCTTTCCCTCCGGGTACCACCCCACATAGGCAGGATTAGCATTAAGTAATGGGCCTTTTAACAACTTAATCCTAATATCAAACTTGATGCCGCCAAAACATTTTAAATTTTATGGCTGAATCCCTTCTATAAGAATCTCAGGATATATTTATTTCAAAGCTTAGTATTTATTTTTTAGTTTCTGATCTCATAAAGTTTCATTCCTTGAATATAAAACAAGTTTTATTTGTTTAAATACAACACCACTTTTATCGAAAACAAGTAGATTTCCTTCTAAAAGATGATGCATGATAAAATCTGTAGGCACAAACATGAAGATTTTACAATAAAGAGACATACAGAGCTACAACCACAAGACTGAAATACCTAATGATGCTATAAACAGACTATTATAATGAGTTCAAAATGTCTGAGCTTGCAATCCACCAGGAAAATGATATATTGGATTCTAAAACACTTAATGATTAATAGGGGGCAATGCAAAAAGAAAAAAGAAAAGACTAGACAAAAAAGAATAAGAAGAAAAATGAATGACCATAACGACAATCTTGTAAACTGATATGCTGCACAATATATTGGATTCCAACAAACTTAATGATTAATAGGGGGCAATGCAGAAAAAGAAAAAAAAGACTACACAAAAAAGAATAAGAAGAAAAATGAATGACCATAAGGATAATCTTGTAAACTGATATGTTTCCCATTCTCTGGAATTTGTTTTTTTATTGGAATTCCATACAACTGGAATTCGTTTTAGCCATGTTGATTCGTTAAAGAAGAGAGCCAAGATCCATAGCAGTCAATGTAAGGGAACCATGTAAAATATGCTCATGTGTTCATAGGATATATTCAATATTTGAAACTAAATAGTACATTGGTTGAATAGGGATCTAATACTTAAAGCAAAATCCAACATTTAGTAAACTATTTCTTTTTGCTTGATGGTATTGGGGATTCCATGAGTTGGTTTTGTATGCAAGGGGTATGCCCTCTGTGCTGGATGTAATTGGATTTTTGCCTTAGTTTCTTATAAAATCCTTACCTTTTCCAAAAAAAAAAAAAAATAGTAAACTATTTAAGCATATTTGTAACATTGGAGAATATGATTAGACGGAATCGGATACGGGACACGGATACGACACGATACAGACACGGCAAATCCTAAAAATTAGGACACGGATACGGCGGGAACACGGCAAATAATAAATGTTGATTTTTATATAATATTTGATGTCATACTTTAAATAATTAAGAGTAATATTATTTTTCATCAACCTAACAAAGAAAAAATTGACAAATCATAAGTCACAAGTACACAATTGAATATACTCCACAACAATTACACATCAGAGAACGATGTCACAAAGTCAGAAAACCAAATCAAAACGATACATTAGAATACAAACTAGTCTTATCATTTAAACATCATTCCAGCTTACTCCAAATAAAGAAGCATCGTCAGAAAGTCACATGTAAAAGATAGCAGTTGTACAGTAAAAGAAAGAAGAGTAAAAAAGAATGAAGATGAAGAGATTAGATGGGTTGTAGTTGAATTGTTAAAACAACCTTTCTAGAACTTGTGTTTTGTTGGGAAAAAGAAAGAAAGAGGCTAAAAAAAGAGAAAAAAGCAACAAAAAAAAAGGGTTTTGTTAGAAAAATAATTAGGGATTAGTGAAAAATAAAGTAAGAATCCATGGAAGAGAAAATATTCATGAAAACAAGAGGAAAAAGAGAAAACGAAAAAAATTGGCGTGTCCAACATGTGTCTGCGCCGTGTCCGAAAATTCATGGCGTGTCAGATGCGTGTCCGCGCCGTGTCCGAAAATTCAAAAAAATAAAAAAAATTCAGACACGTTTTTTTGGCGTGTCCAACACGTGTCCGACACGGATTCTTTGCCTTTTTAGGCATGTTCATGCTTCCTAGGGACGAAGTCTAAGAACTAAACCAACGGGTGGAAAACATATTCTTAATGGGAGAACTAGTGACAAGTCACAAAGAGAGAATGATGATCAGCACATGAGAGTTTATGATGCATTTAAAAAAGAAAGATTAGTACTAAACATATTGGCATCAATAAATTTTATGATTGAGATACAAGTAGAGTATTTTAAATAAATATTGAAGGAGATGCAAGTTTCCAACCAAAGAAAAGCTAAAAAAATTGAACCAAGGTTGGCAACGAACCATCTCCAAGTTTGTATTTAAAGGCATAGCACGTATCGAACACGTTCCCACTGCAACAGAAAAAACAATGTTTGCATGAACTCGTGCACGAGCCCATGAGACAATGAAAAACCTATGCTGAAACTCATGTATTAACAGTACAATGAGAAAAAAAAATGTCCGTATTCCCCACAGAAGAATATTATGCAGGCTGTTGCAGAACATCTTACAGTTCCAGATAGGAACTATCACCAGTTCTGTTGCAACTAAATTCACACTTGATTAGCAATAGCACATACATCTGAAATTTTAACCACTACAATGAAAAACTTAAAAACAAACTCTTGTGAACACTTGCAATATGCCACAAGAAAAGGTGGTACATCCATCAGACCTATGATGGTAGGTTAGTAACCCAGCTAAACAGATGCAATATACACTCATGGTTCCATAATTTTCTTATTTAGATGCAGCAAACGTTATTTTGCGCCATCAACTGACAATTTCCCAGTCTACTCTAAAGCACTAAAGGTAAGTTACCAGCTTATTATGCAATCACTCAAAATTAGTAAATATAGTGATATTTTAGTACTAGATGCACACGTGCACCATTTTCATAGGAGAATTATTTATTAAGTGCTTATTTTTTCTAATACCTTCAGTAGTAATTTTCTGGCACTCATGCCAAGAGACTTCAGGTACCAACAAACACAAGTGACAAATGTGTGAATCGAATGATTACATCATAGTATACGAAAGCATGAAAGGCGACTAGTAGAAGATTCATATTTTCCTAAAGTCATGAACATTTCTTCAGAGAAGGAAATGCCTTGCTGATGCAGCTCATGTTGTACTGCAACCGCCACATGCCAGCTTTCTTTCTTTGCAGCTATTTTTTATTTTCTTTAGGGTTTCCTTAAGATTTTGCCTATATATATTATGCCCTTGTAAGAGAATTGATCAGTTTTAAATGAAATGAATATGGAGTTGTTGAATACAGATTTCTCCCCCTATTTCTTCTTCCCCATTTTTTGCTCTTCTCTACCCTCAGTTTGTCTAGTCTATCTACTTCCTCCATCTTCTCATTCCCTTCATCTGCTTCTCTTCCCTTTTCTTCTGGCCTCATCTCATTCTCGTTCTCATCCCCTTCTTTAATCCCTTGTCCTGTGTGGTATCAGAGCATTTTGCTCCTGCATTAGTTGGTATCATAGCATTTCCTCCTATTATCTTTAACAGAACATTCATATAAGCAATGCAAAGGCAATTTTTATTCTGTAGGAAATACCCTTGTCATCTCTTTGCTTATCAACCAGTTCTACATTCTTTCATCTTTTGTAACCATAGAATTGGTAACTCATTTTGATGTTCATGGTCAAAATTTAGAAGAAGCATGCATCTACCTTGGAAGACATGACAGCAGATTCATCTATGTGAGATATACAATTGTGTACATCATCCAATCACATGGTTTTTTTAACGACCAATATAAGGAGGAACTATACTCATGATTTGCTTTGTTGTAATTTTGTTGTAGATTCTATAATACATGCAATTATGCCTGCTACCAAATAATGTTGGGGAAATTACTAAAAACACCATGGAGATTCCATCTTAGTGATGGATGCTCTGAGAAAATAGTGGACTCCTGACTTAAATGCTTATGCTTATTCCTCTCTCTCTCTCAACACACTTTCTTCCTCTCTCATCAAATCAATAACCATAAATACCAGAAGGGCCGAAATTGCCTTCACCGTACTGTATCTACAAGCCATCACTACCATCTTCGCAGAGCATGGCCACAAGACCATAATCATCAACATCCCACAGAATCCTACAACATCATTCTCACCAATTATACCATCATCTATAGTTCGAAGAATAGTTCATTGCACTGATTAGATATTGAAAAGAAAGCCTTAAAGCTTGGGGTTCATTGCCTAGGCTTGCTATCTCACTCTTGAACCAAGAAATCAATTGGTTGGTTGTGCTTATCATGGTTCAGCAGAATAAAGAAGGTGGTGATTATTAATGGTTGTTGGCAGCAACAAGATATGTTTGGCATCCACAGAAGCCATCAATGGAGGATCCTGTTACTGAACCCCCCAAAACAACCTCTCTCTCTCTCTAATGGCAGATTGGTATTTTAGGAAATACTCATAACATTAAAATAGCAGGGTCAATAATGCATGAGAAGTGGGAATGTTATCAACAATGAACCAGAGGGGAGTGGTGTAATTTTAAATCTAAAAAGGAGGTTTCCCGCATTTTCACCCAACCACGGGGGAGGTTACTGTAATCTTTCCAAACAAAAAAATAGTAATAACGCACATGCGTCCCTTCAACAAACTTTGAAAGTCGAGCCATGGGTATGGATCTTGATGTAAAGCTATGTCTACAAGATCTCTTACAAAGTAAATAAATAAATAAGTAAAACTAGCATCAAGGTTTTATATAATCAACAGATTTCATTTCCCCGAGCTAATAAAGCATTAGACGTGCAATGCCCTCTAAACCAATGAATTTTGATTGTTTTGACTCTTTATATTAAAAGGGTGCAGTTCTCCTTCACTAACACTAGTCCATAGTTTTCTTTGCATAGTAGTAAATGTAGCAGGATATTATGTTTTAAGGAGTAAATACAAGGCTCAAATAATGCTTGACACAGACAAGCTTTAGCTAGTAAGTAATATGAAAGAAGGAAAAAGAACTGAGCAGTCTTTCTCCCACTTTTGATATTTACAATAAATCCATAAATAAACTAAGTGCACGCTCAGGTACTCCATGGAATTAAAACTGTGCCACAAAGTGTTACAGAGTGGCTGTAAAAGTTGATGGCATTAGTATATTACTTGTAGCATTTAATATGACTTGATTTGCCACATTTACTAAGAATCATTTTAATGATTCATAAAATAGTTCTTCACCCCAAATTTTTCTCTGGAATCTTCTCTTTTGCTGTAACTTTTCATGATGTCTCTATTTTCTTAATAGCTTCAATCTAGGAGCCTTTTTTTTTTTTTACAAGTAGCTTCAATCTAGGAGTTGTGCTATTTAAATATTAGGGCAAACAAAATAGAATGCTTTCACTGTTACCGGACATCAAAAGACACCCTAAATCATCATAACAAGAAAAAGATTATATTAACTCTGCCATGTAAAATATTGAATAAGTCGAAAGGATATGGAAATTAGAATCCTCCTTTCCTTAAGACGGTGAAAATATTCCTCTAAAGACTATTAGCCTCAACTTTCAATGATTTTAAACCGAATACCTGTGTACAAATCATCTTTCACATTTGAAGCAGGATTGATCTGATTCTTCAAACAAATCAATACCACTAGAGATATAGCAAGCATAATTACCAATCAAACAAAGAAAACCAAAGTCTAAAGTCTGCAGATTTACACTTCCAGATAACTACGCTTTACATGTTTAATATCTTTGACCCAACAAAAAGCAAAAGACGGTAAGAAACAATGCAATAGGCACTCTGCAATAAATAAAGCACCAGAAACAAGCTTTGCTCACTTGAATCTGAACAAAGAAGTGTAAATTAAAAGATGACTAGATGCAGAAAGAACTAAGAAAGTTCACACCATTAAGTAAGACGGAGCATGCATTAAATAAGGGCCCCAATTTGAGAACTAATGAACAACCATTTAAACCTTCAATATGCAACAAATATGAGCAGAAGCAAAAATTGTAGCAACAATATGAGTAATCACAAGAACAACAACAATGACAGAACAATAAGAATGACGATGAGAAAGCATTTACGGCCAGTAAACAATATTTAAAATCACAATTGCCTTTGAGAATAAGGGACTGACATTTCCTGCTTTGTCAGGCTATATACACTCATATAAATTATTTCTTTTTCCAAACCAAACACTAGGCAGTTGATGATAAGCTTTTATTTTCTTCTATATTCATAAATGCTGTCAGTTCCATGACATTTTTGTTTAGAAATTCTCTTTATTCTAGACATAGATAACTACACAATAGAACAAAAATGTATTAGATTCAGGCAAAATATGATGATTGATGACTTAATATTGAGTCATCCAATCATGACTTAGGCTTTCCAGTTAAACATATATCAAAATCAAACCCAAGCAAATAAACGTTCTTTGGCATATCTACTATATCTTGCCTATCTACGTAAGGTCTAGATAATGTTTCATAAAAGTTCACTTTGTTCATCCTTCATTTCCTCAAAACACCAAATATCAATTGTACATCATACAATGCAAATATACAAACAGTATGTATTGTGATGTTGGCATTTATTTAATTATTTCATGGTTGAGAATGTTACATTCTTCTATAAAAACAAATGTAGCATATAGTAATTTATGACAAGCCACAGATTTGCACCCTTAGTTTGAATCACCATAACAAATTTTAGCAATATTCATCAACAAGCATCCCTAAATGTATATGAAGAAGACCTAAGAATCACAAACATTATAATTCATAATTACTATAACTGATAATAGTGATTTTAAGGCAAGATTACAAGGAATCTTACCATTCTTCGATCAATCATTGAGCATCCATCGGCACACAACAGAGTTGGAAATGTATCGAATCCCTCTGAGAGGCACAGGCTCAGTATAAGCCTCATCCCCTTTTGGCACTCTGGTGTTTCTGCCAGAGTCAAATCTCCAGTAGACTTTGTATACGCACGAAGGAGAATAATCCACCAGAAACCAGAGTCAACAGGAGCAACTCTTCCAATTGCACTCTCACCGAAATCTGCTATTATAGTATCAGATTTACGAACAGGGTCGTGAAGAACTTTAAAGCTAGCTGGCATTGCCCCTTCCCCTAGCTTGAATCTATCTATTCTTTTTTCCCACCCTTGAAGTTGAAGTGTCTTCAGTAGGAAGTTCTTAACTATATCGGGCTCACCATTCATTAGAAAAGCCAAAGCACTAGGTACAAAATCTCGGACAAAAACCTACACATTTAGCAAAAACCGGATCAAATTTTCCAAAGTTAAGTAAAAAGTTTGATGGCTGGTCAGGGATTGAAAGTTTTTATTTCAAACTATATGTCGATTTTTTCCTTTTTTTTTTCGGTAGGAAAAACATGCACACTCACTATTAAGTATTACCCCAATGGGGACTTGAACCCTCAACATCCCATGTGAGAGGAGAGGAGGAGGATATACTATTAGGTAAGAACTTTGGAGGTAATTATATGCTGCTTTCAATATCGATATCCTCCAAATACTAATAGGTTCCATTTTTTTGTCAAAAGATCCTATTGTCATAGTATATTTCAAAAGTGATGCAAATTTCAATATCTAGAATTTCAAAATTAATGGGTTCAAAGTACCAGGTTAAGAACTTTTACCTGATCATAATTTAGAACTTCCTCTGAAGCATGATCATATGCGGCAATCGTGCCAACAGGTTGGCCCCTGAAGAATACCAAAGATCGGCGAAGAGCTTCCCAAGCTTCAGCAACCATTGGATGGGGCTCGAAAGAGTTCCGAGCCGATGAAGCTGGGGTATCATATCCCGACCTACCCCCAGGCGAGTATGTGTGATCAAGGTACTCTAGGCCTCTTGCTAAGGCAACTGACAACTCACTAAGTGACCTCTCATCAAATGATCTCTTCCTCTCGATGTTTAGCCTCGGTTTATCAAGAAGCTTCGAGAGATCATAATCATCCATTTCGGAGATCGAGCAATGGGAACTCACATTCCTGAGTCCACAATCCTTAGTGCCATCCATACTTCTCAACTCTTCAAACCAAAAAAAGTGGAAACAACTAATATGAATGCTTCAAAGGTCAAACATTCAAACAGATCATATGAATGTATACCCAGAAATAGAAAGACAATAGATTTCAGAAAGAATAATAGCAATGTAAGTCCCAATAATTAGCAAAATCAAAACAATCTTAATCGTCAACAAAATTTACAAATCAAGCAAAACATGGAAAAGAACTAACAAATTATCAGGGGAAAAAATGAAAAAGAACTAACATTTACATCTGTATATTCTTATTCATATATATATATATATATATATAAAACTACCAAAAGCTAGAAACTTCTATCCATCCGCAAATTCAGGGTGAAGAAAGTGAAATATATAACAAAATTTTGATTACTAATTACCCAAAACTAAATTCTTTCCATTACCAGCATGACTGACAAATTTACACAGAATGAAAAAGGCTAATTTTTATCTATCAGTAGTTATTCTATCAAACAAAATACAGAAAGTCAAACAATTGCCAAAATAAACATTATCCAATATAAGCAAAAAGAGACTTCTAAAATAATGCAAAAAGATTGAATTTTTATTTGCTTTGAATATTCTATAAGATATAAACACTTGGCTCTTCATGACCTTTATTTGTTGCCGAATTTGGTCTCCTAAATCTACCAACTTTTGTTATTTCCTTTAATTGTTGTCAATCCCTGTATTATGGCAATTTGATTTATACATCTTGTTGTATAAACTTGCCACTGTAAATAAGAGATTGAATAGGAGAATCTAAAGTTATTCACAGCATAGCACCCTCTTGTTGCAACATTCCTAAACTACATTTCTAAAATCCTTAGAAAAACTTAAAATTTACTAGAAAAATCAAGATCCATAAAAGAAATTCAAAAACATAAAAAAAATCAAACAGCAAGAACAATAAAACACAAAAAAACCTACAGAAGAATCACGAATTAAAGAACTTTGTGAAAAACAATGAAGCAAAGTGAGCAATATGTAGATGACAAACCAGATCTGAAGCTACTTTGCATGAAAGCGAAGAAAAAAAGACAGAAACAGAGAGCAGAGCGAACCTTGCAGAACTCAAATGGCGGATAGTGGGATTTTCCGGCGAGTTGAACGGACTGAAGCCGACTGTTTCGCCGGCCAGTAGTCGGCGAGAAGAAGAGAGAACGAAGAAGAGAAAAAATGAGCATGTCTGCGGGAGTGTGTATATATAGTAAGAGAGAGAGGGTCTTTATGTAGAGAGAGAGTGTGGAACGGACCGTCACAATCGAGTTGCCTAATGCAACTCTATTGTAAGAAAGTTACCGGCAATAGCCGGTTTTAGAGAGAGAAAATTAGGAATGGTTGTCCATAAACAAGTTGGGATTGACTCATTCGAAACTCGTTCAATACAAGTCGAGATCGAGTTCAATTATTATTATTTTTTAAGCTCTTTTGATAAACAAGCCTTGGTTCGTAAATACTAAAGTTTGTATAAACTTGTTCCTTCGTCAACGTAAAACTTATGAAGACGATAATAAATATAAGCTTGTATAAGTTTATTAATGTAGGTTCATCAATTTATGTTCATGAATGTAAGCTTGTGTAGACTCATGTGAGCTCATAAACAAGACAAAGCAATTTTGAACTAGGGTTGACTGGACCCTTACGGGATTTAGAGGTTGCCTAAAGCCCTAACTAATAAAATGCCTCCAAATTATTTTATTTTTTTAACGAGAGTTTCTAAAATTTTTATTTTCTAATATTATTAGACTTCCAAAAATTTTTGTTTCCTTATAATATTATTTTATTTCGTTAATAAGAATTCCTAAAATTTTTATTTTCTAATATTATTAGACTTCCAAAATTTAATAATAGACCCAAATAATTTAATTCATTCTAAAACTTTTAATTCTATATTTATCTCAAAACCTTCCTTTTTTTTTTTCTCTCTCACTCCTTATTTTTATTTTTTTTTATGAATTGTTAAATATATACTTAATGGATAATCCTAAAAAATTAGGAATTATAAAACTTTTTATCTTCTCCTATAACTTTTATAATATTTTTCATATTTCTCATGGTTTTGCTTCTCTAATTACAACAATTTTTTGTTATAATTAATAATCAAATAACAAAAAAATTTAGGTGAAAAATCAATAAATGAACAACCAAATCATCTAAAAGAATTACTAGAAGATAATACAATAATGAAATATAGATATATTAGCGACTTAGATTCATAATGATAACCAAATGTGTGATCGATAAGAAAATTCATTACGAATAACATGAAAAAATAATGAAAGAAAGTGAACCAAGTTAAGAAATGAAGATCTTATTCAAAAATTATATTCTATTATCACAAATATTTATGCACTGAAAAAATATCGTTAAAAAATTAAGAGATTTATTAATAGAAAATGGTCCAATTAAATATAATAATTTCAATAAGAATAATTTGTATATAAACATTATTAACTAATATTTGATATTAAAATATTACATGTTAAATGACCACTTTTATATTTTTTGCCTAAAGCTTAAAATTATGTTGAGCCACCCATGTCCCGAACACAAATTCAAATTGAGTTTGTATGCGAATATAATACTAAAGTTGACATTTTTTTATTAAACGTACCAAGTTGAGCTTGAGCTCAACTTTTCAAACTCGTCATGATTTTGAGTCCGAGTTCAAATTGAACCCACAACAACAAATCGAACTTGAACACACTGAACTCGACTCAACCATGTTCATTTAGAGCCCTAGCTGCAAATGAATCATAAGACTCTAACAAAGTTGAGTTGAATACACATCCATTTTAATTTGATTTGACCAATTAAACAATTGTTCGAGTTTCAACCTGAGCTCGAGTTATTTTCATATAATGAGTGTTTGAGTTGCCATTTGTTAAACTTGAATTTGAGTCATTTATCAAACTCAATCTCAAGTCCAAACTTGTTCTTGAGTTAGAGCTCGAAATAAAATTGATAAGGAATAAATTTGGTTGTAAATGTAAACAAAGTGTATATAGACAAGTCAAGTTTACAAGTCTTAAACGACTCAATTTATGAATATAAACGTCAACTTCATTAGTTGGGTCATGAGTTGTTTAAAATTGACTTGTTTACTTTTATTTACTTAGCAAAAGAAATTGAATAAAACTCTTATCAAGTTGAAGCTATTTGTGAATACTTCAGTTCATTTGTAACTTTCTAAACAAATCCATTCTTAAGAGCACTCAGACTCAATTCATTCAATTTTTTTTATATATTTTTTGGCTTAATACCTAGTTTGTTTTTGTCAAAAAAATTTATAAATAATGCTTAAACTTGATTTATATGCATTAGAAAGTTAGTTACATTATATATCGTATTGTTATATTTATTATATTTTAATTAATTTTAGCACTTTCCTATTAATAATTTGATAAAAATATTTTACAAAATCTATAAAAAAAAATAGAAGTTAAATAAATCAAACTTATTATTATCCAAATTATAAATAAAGAAATTTTAAAAGAGTCCCAATCTATTTACGTAATAAATAAACAAAAACATCTCCAATGAAATAATCTAATAATAAAGATTTTCACTAAAAGAAAGATTGGAAGTTCGAATTCTTTTGGGACCACTCTGAGAAAAAAAAATTCGATAATTGGCCGTACAAGTGGAACGGAAGAATTGTATGTGTTCGAAAAAAAAAAAAAAAACTTTTTAATTAATTAACTAAACTCAAAGGACACGAGAGAGAGAGAGAGATTAAGGGAAGGGAAGTTAGGCGATGCGTATATAAAATTTGAGAATTCAACGTCAGTTTATCGGTTACCGGTAATAGCGGAGACTTTAGATAATGGGGGCGCACGGACAGCAGTAGTTTGCTGTGAGGATTACGGGGAACAGCCGGTGACAGCACGAGTGAGTCCACGTGGACAAAACGACACAACTCTGAAGGTCCGCTTCTGGTCAATTGTTAGAAGGACCACCTAGTTTGATCCGATTCAGACTATCAATTTTTACTTTTATCTGACTCTCCTAAATTTAACAACTTACACACAGTACAAGGGTACACTTAACTCGCATTAATTATAAATATTTAATCTTTATATTGTCAGTCCAAAAAAAAAGTTAATTGTATTTATTTCTTGAATTATTTCCGACTTCCACATATATATATATATATATATATATACTACTATTTTTTTTTTTTTTTCAGAATGGTACATCTTCCTTCTAATCATTTTTTTTTCTCTCTCTAATACAGATAAATCAATCAATATGATTGGCCTCCAAGAAAGTCGACCACAATTCGTCAACAGGTAATTAATGGAGAAGGTCACCACCACCCTTAAAGCTTGTCTAAAGCTTTGCAGGATTTCGTTAACACAACTTTGATCTCTCATAGATTTATTCTTTTTTCTTGTATTTTTGTGAAATTTTCTTTTGATTCTGTTTGGTATATGAGAATTCACAAGCAAAAGGAAACCAATTAAAAAAATCTTGGATCTCGATTTCATTTGATGGAACTCATGAATGTATTTTGGAAATCATTTGCTAATGAGTAATGATACTGATGTTAAACGGTCTCCGAAAGTCATTCATGTAGACCTCTCACATGATATCATATTCCACTCACAAAACATACATTCTCATTTATGCTATTATTTCTTTAAAAAGAAAACCATGTAATTGATTTGTGAGTGTTCATTATAGTATTTGTAGTGTTTAATAATAATAAGAGTAAATTACTTTGACTTTTCTCGAGATTTGACCTAATTACTTTCAAATTAAAGTTTTTGCAAAATTACTCTGACACTCTTGTCAGACGAACGATCCGTTAAAAAAAATCACATCTAATATACAATTATAAAGGTACTCTCAAGTTATAAAGTTGTTGTGCAAAAATAACCTCAATTTCTAATCTTGTGACTGAGATTAATATGTTATACATATATATATATTCTCCATTAATGCCACATCAACACTACCGTCATTGAGGGTAGTTTTAACATTTTGATTTTTTTATATTAATCGACTTCAACCGAACTGACTGTCAATTAACGATAAGAATACTTGAAGTAAAGTCAATCAAACTTCAAAAAAGATTGACGATCATATTTTAAAAACTTTAATCCGAATGTAATTAGAAAAAATTTCATAAAAAAAAATTTAAAGTAATTTATTCTAATAATAATTATAATAATAGTAACATGAATAAAGGTAGTACCAAGTCCCAACAACCAAAAGTGCCAAGATAAGTATAACAACTCTTCTATCACAAGTCAAGCATATTTAATAATTAATATTGTGAGAGAGAAGAAAATGGAGGGATAAAAGAATGAGAAAGAAACACTAGTTTTTTGGAGTTTCACTTTTGTCTCCAATGCATATAAATACGGCGTGAAATGAGAGTTTGTTACTTAATTTGGTTGTTAGCTGGCCATGGCAAATAGCACAATGTCAGTCAACTCATTTGTACCAATATTGTTTCTATTAATATAATTTATTATGCTATTTATTATTTGGTCAACTTTTTCGGGTTGGTTTTGGAATTCCCACCACCATAGAGAATAATGATTTGTACGCCACTTGACTATTCCACGGAAACAAATTTTACTCACATAAAATAATTTTTTATTTTTTTTAAAAAAAAATGAAAAATAATTTCGGCCAACTTGTTTATAATGAGTCACGTGAACGAAAACAAGAGTGAGTGCAAAAACGACAAATTTTATATTATATAAAGGAAATGGTGTAGGTGAGATCGCGCATACAATAATGAGAGCAACACCTTTTTAAAAAAATTATGTGACTCAGCGTATGTATGTATATATAAGACAATTTTGTGATAGTGTGGTAAAGATAATAGGTAAGACATGATTATTATGTTCTTAATGTGGAAGACATGAATCAGTTTAGCTAGTAAAGCACGGGTGAATAATACATGTTTAATAGTATCAATTAGCTCAACTTCACATCCTAAATTCATTTTTAGAGACCATGGGTTATACAGGTTAATTGTACTCTCTCACATTTTAAAACAAACGATAGAGGGTTCAAGTCTCATAAAAACATGTGAATGTGGGAGTTTTTTACTAAGAAGAAGATGGAAGAAAAATATTGACAAAAATCAAAAGATTTAGGAAAATGGTGAGTTATAGCTTCGTTGTTGTTTTTTTTATAAAAAAATAATAATAATTCATTTCATTTTGTTCCCATGGTGACAATGGGACTTAGGGTGGAGGTGACAATATCCCTTGCATTAAGTGAAATTTGATTCCTATCATCATCAATCATCAAAAACAAAAAATATATTATCGAACTTGGACGTTCAAAATTGTTAATGGATAAAGTTGTTCGTAAATAACTCAAATTCAATATAGTTTTAAAACTTAATTTACTTTTGTTCATTAAAAGAACCAAATCCGATCAATGTTTGGCTTGTCTGGTAAAGGATTTCACACAACTTTGTAGAGGATGGTTCGTATAGACTCGTCTCGTGAACATATCTTTTATATATTTATCTATACTACTATTAAAAGTATAAAGGGGTTTTTTATTTTCAATATACTATTTTTTTTTATTTTTAAATAAAAAAAATAAAATTACCCAAGCAAAACCCTTTCCTTTTTTATTTAAATTATTTCCCAAGCAAAACCCTTTCCTTTTTTTATTAACCCTTTCTTTTTATTTCTAATTTCAAAATTTACTTTTTATTTAAATTATTTCCCAAGCAAAATCATTTCCTTTTTTATTAACCCTTTCTTTTTATTTCAAATTTCAAAATTTACTTTTTTATTTAAATTATTTCCCAAACAAAACTCTTTCCTTTTTTATTAACCCTTTCTTTTTATTTCAAATTTCTAAATTTACTTTTTTTATTTAATTTACTTCCCAAGCAAAACCCTTTCCTTTTTTATTAACCCTTTCTTTTTATTTCTAATTTCTAAATTAAAAATAATAAAACTCTTTCCCGCGAGAAAAAGTGTACAATGAGACCCTAAACACCTATAAAATCACTCTTCCTCTCGGCTACAACTCTCTATTCTTCCTCTCCGTTCCCATCAACGCGACTCTTAACTTTTTCTCGGATCTCATCAACAACCATTCGATTCGGTTTTATCTTGACTTACATGTGAGATCTTTTCTTTGGCTTCTTTTTTTTTCCTCCTGATTGTTTGCTATTAGATTTTGAAATCAAAATTTTTTAATAAAAAATTAAGTTTGTCCACTTAAATCTGCAATCGATACAAGAACCTGAAACATAGATCAAGAGACTAATTTAAAAAAGTGATTTAAGGCTTTCGTTAAAAACTAAACCCTGCAAGGTAGGATATAGAGGTCAAGAGTTGGATCAGTTGAACATAAATACGATTGAATAATTTATGTTTATTTGATTAAGATTAATAAATTTCTTCAAAGATAGTTAAAACTATATTTTGATGAAGTAGACTGTTACTTCTTCCCAATCTTGAGGCACTGAAAAAAGGTATGAGATAATTGGACTTCATCCAACACTATGCCCTTCAGACTTCTCATTTGGTTTGCAGTACGTGCATCAACCTGTCTGATCATTTTATTTCTAATGAGTGGTGACAGTTCACTTAAAAAATAAAATTAAATCATGAAGGTGATTAATGTGATCCAATTTCTTTGGTCTCCCTAAAAGTTTAAGATTAGGAACTTTATGCATATATGGTTGAGACAAATTGTGGTTTTGTTTGTTATTCATGGAATTATGTATACAAGATTCTATCTTCACTGTTTTAATGCTATTTCTAGTCTGAAAGTTGTTTGCGAAGAATTATGTTCAGTTGCTATATGGTTGGTCTAATGAGAGGTATGTCATTCAGTTCATTATTATCAAGCATTTGAAGCTAAAGTTGGAGATGGTATTTATATTCTTAGTCTTTTGGCTTTCTTTTCAACAAGTTTGGTTGAGCTTTGAGAATATCTTCAGCAGCTTTTGTATATGTTATTCTCCAATTTACATGGTTTATTTTCCTATTTTAATTGGAGCTTGAAGTTATAAGTTTAGAAAAAATACAATATAATTTTGTAGACTTCAAGGACTTGAACAAGTACATTGATGACAAAAACTATAGGTTTGTTTTTTTTTTTTTAAACTCTTTACTCTCCTTATATATACTTTCTTTTATATATAAATCTATAAGTTTAATTTTTACTCTCGCTAGATTATTTGGAAATCATTATTGAAGCATCTCCTGCATTTAACATAACTAAGAAGAATAATGGAGGGACATCCAAATTGCGATACATTATTATAATGGATATGAGGTACATCATTACAATACTACAAAAATGCTCAAAATTATCATTATAAATTATTGAACTAATTATTTTTTATAACATGTCAAGAACAATTACTTTGACATTGTGAGACGATCTTGCTGAAAATGAAGGAAATTTGATAATGAAGCTAATAAACGAAAGACGTATTATCGCAGTTACACATTTGTCAATCAACACATTCAAAGGCAGCTTATCACACAACATTGAGATTATTCATTTTATATTTTTATTATATCTAAATGAACATAAAATAAAAAATAATATTATATTTTAGGTTTGGGTCTTCAAACACAACTGAAATTTATATTACAAATTAATATGAAAATTGAAAGAGTCAAAACATTACGATATTGGTTGATTATTTATTTCTTCTTATTTACATTAGGTTTTAATTATTTATTTTACTTAAAGAATATCATGATTGGTAGGACATGGTTGGTGGAAGGTAATCCACTATTAATAGTTAAGAAATCAAACACAAGTGTATTTGTACATATCAACAACATATTGTTCCAATAATTTATTATGCTTTGATATGTTTGAAGAAAACATAAATGACAAAGACAGATGCTCTCATTTTAAGTTCAAAATATCAATTATTCAAAGAGGCTGAAAAACTTCTACTTGAAAACATAATTGAAAAATTTGCAATGACATTTAAGGTATTAAATTGTTATTTCTTTTTTTATATATTCATTTAATTTTTCTTTATTATAGCACATGAATATAATTAATTTATGTTAAAAATTATATTTTGTCCTTCAACTTGCAGAAAACACATTACTTTTTTGAAGCAAGAATTATAAAGATTAAAAATGCATCCAAACCATGGTACAATACTTGTAAGCAATGCAAGAAGAAAGTTTAAGTACGAAAGGATTGACTCAGTTGTACTAATTGCAAAATAAAAGATGTTAAATGCTTTCAAATGTATTATTATATCTTCGAACATTCTATTTTTTTATAAAAAAAATTACAATATGACAAATATGTCATTCTTTATTATTATGTATCAATGAAGTATACTCATTTATGCAGATTTATAATGCAATTTCGAGTCAAATATATAACAAATAGTGCATATCTAATAATATTTAATGATTTTCAATTATTCGCTAGATAAGCTAATACAGTTAAAAAGTCAGGTAATATTTTTTTTCTCACTCATAAAATTTATGGATAAAACAATTCATTTGAAATGTATCAATATTATAATATATTTTGTCACTCAATTTGCAGAAAACACATTACTTTTTTAAAGCAATAATTATATATAGATATTAAAAATGCATCCGAACTATGATATAATGAATGTAAGTAATGCAAGAAGAAAGTTAAAGTACGAAAGGATGACTCAATTGTACTAATTGCAAAATAAAAGACGTTAAATGCTTTCAAATGTATTATTATATCTTCAAACATTCTATTTTTTTTTTTAAAATTACAATATGACAAATATGTCATTCTTTATTATTATGTATCAATGAAGTATACTCATTTATGCAGATTTATAATACAATTTTGAGTCAAAGATATAACAAATAATGCATATCTAATAATATTTGATGATTCTCAATAATTAATAAATTGCTCATTAGATGAGCTAAAACAATTAAAAAGTCAGGTAATACTTTTTTCCTCACTCGTAAAATTTATGGATAAAACAATTCATTTGAAATGTATCAATAATATTACTAAAATAAATTTGTTCTTTTTTGTAGGATGAGGAGATGAATGAATTTTACGACAAAGTGACAAGTTGCAAAGGAAAATCATTTCTTTTTATGATCAGGATAGACAATAGCAAAAATGAGGTAGTCAAAAATAGTTTGTGGTGACATCTATCAAAGAAATTTCACTTGAGAATGATTTATTTGAAGAAGAACTCAGAAATATAAAAATGATAAAGTGTTGAGAATTTTCAAAAGAATAGTAATAGATTGTTTAAGAATGGTTAGAATTATACCTTTTGATTTCTTATAGTTTGTACTTGATTCCTTCTATGTGAATAATAGTTAACTTATAGTTTTATTTTTTTCAATAAGTGAGTTTCTATTACCAAGGTTAAATAATGGAAATAGTTTTAAGTGTTTTAATTAATTGTTTGGATGTGTTATAATAGTTTTCAATATTTTGAATATTATAATAGAATTTTAATTTATTTTTTATCCACATGCATCATGTTTTAATCTAGTGTGTATATATATATATATATATATATATATATTTGCAATTGTAACAAGTTTTGTATCTATTTACACTATTAAAGTAAATATAATAAAAAAATATAATGAAAAAAATGATATGTTCCACAGTTATGAGTCAAAACGAATCTACTACTAAATCTATAAATGAAGAACCCGAACCGAGTTTCACGGGATTCATTTTGGGGCATATTTGACATAAAGGTACAGACTTTATAATCTCATGTGGCCACCGACCAAAATATATAATATAAGGTGGCTTTACTATACGATAAAGTAGACCATAAGGCCATGGCCGACAATAACAAAATTATAAATACCAAACCAATGTATGCCCCCTTATTTTCTTCATATTGAACTAGACATTACAAAATATACTATATTATACCATATCTATCTATATCTATATATATATATATATACACACACGATTAATGATCTCTTGGTCACTGATGAGAAAGAGATTCATCCACATCAAATACAGTAACCGTCGGATGTGATAGATATAAAAAAAGCAATTATAAAAAAAATATAGCAATTAAATCTGATGGTTAGTGTGCTTGATGTGGATAAATTTCTTACTCACCGATAAAAAAGAGATCATTACGATATATATATATATATATAGACACACACACACAGAAAAGCTACTATTTGAGCATGGTTTAGAATGTGATTAAGGGCTGGATTACAAAGCCATATAGGATATAAGGGTCTTAATTTTTACTACTCAAAGATATAACATTCAAGTGTTTGATCCATTGGATGAATTAAGATTTTATTTTATTTGTAAATAAGTTTTGCTCATATAGGATATAAGGGTCTTAATTTTTACTACTCAATATAATTTATCGCTATAATTAAAATTCTTACTATTATCTTTTCAGTAATCTTTACTTGGACCTATTTCTTTAGCTGAAGAGTCCTGTTAAATGTGAGAGTAATGCGACTTAGACCTATTTAGCCCAAGAGTTTAGTCAAAGAAATTTTTATTCATTAGATGAAGTAGATGAGATCAACATCAACCCTATCTACTTAATTCATCAAATGAATAAAATCGTTATACCACACTTCTCGTTTTGTAAATAGGCTTGAATAGCATTTTTCTTATCTTTTATAAGAATGTAGGGTTCTGAATAAAGTCATATTGCAACTTTGAATGTCCTGTGCCAATGCAATTAATGATTTGCATCCATTGCATAACTTCACATCGCTTATGCAACAACTATCTTAAATCGCTTACACAACAACTTTACATCTTTGATTCGTAAGCGATGTCTTATATTGCATAAGGTACGTGACTTAAATAAAATTTTAACACAAACATAAATACAGGATTCCAACAGATAAGATAATCCTGTTACGTATTCAAACAGAAGTCGGCAGAGATGACTTTAGGAAGAAGATTAGAAAAGAAGTTTCATCCAAAACTTGCTCAATTAGTTACACATAAAAAAGGTTACTGGTATTAGAGTTTTCCATTCTTTTTTTTTTCTGTTATTTTTTATATCTATTTTTAAATATTTGTTTCTACCTAGATTTTTCTTAAAAATACAATCAAATTCTTGAATTGAATATGTTTTTTTTATTTAAGAATAGAAACTGTAATAAGAAAACTCAACGAGCAAGACTTGAGTTCAACTTCTCATCTATTTCAACTATATATATATATTTGAAGATGAGATGATGAAATCTTAATGCAAAAGTCATAAGAAAACGTGAGTCCAAGATGATGAAATCTTAATGCAAAAGGACTCACGTTTTCTTATGACTTTTGCATTAAGATTTCATCATCTCATCTTCAAATATATATATATATAATACAAACCATAGCTTTCATATACAATCAGGAAAAGCTGGATTTCCTGCACTTGTTGCCATTATCATTGTTACAAAAATGAAAATAGAGTGCAAATTTAGTGGATAAAAACAATCGATAAGCATCCTCTCATGTTCTTCTTTTTGTCCAATGCTGTCCTGTGCCTTTAATTTGATAACACAGTAATATTAAATTCTTAATGCAACAATTTTCAACCAACAACACAACAATTGCATAAATGTGATGAATTATCGAATTAATGATGTTACAGCATTGTAACACGATACAATATGTTGTATAAGTGTTACATATTTGATTCTAAAGATGAATTTATTGTCTTCAATTGTTGTTAAATATGTGATTTAACGTGTTGTACCGTTGATTTAATAATGAAATTTTTTGGCACAAGAGATGACTAATTGCTTGTTTGGGTTACCACATGTTACACGTGTTTGGCGACAAAAAAATCTATACTTTTTGGTGATTGAAATTTTAGCCCTTAGCTCTTTTGGCCAAAGTTTAAATTTGATGTTTTCTTAGTAAATTTTGGGAAAAGCAATTTACTTATAAAAGGAATGGGCAAACATGCCTTAAAAAAAAAAAGTCTGGAGGATTGTATAAAAAAACATATGGAATTTACTTTCTTTTTAAAAAAATTCTACTACAATAAAAAGAGAAAATTATTATTCCACTCATGTTCTATTTGATAACATAACACTTGTGTAGGATCACCATTCATAATTATATGGGGTTATCATTTGTCCATATTTTTAGATCACAAAACACAAAATGACAGTTAAAATTTAGGAATGAAAATTAAAAGAAATGTTCATAAAGTACTTACCTTCCTTAATTTAATAGATGATATACGAAATGGTATGATAGTAATTTGGTTATTATCAATTCTTTTCTTTTTTATCCTTTGTTTTCTCATGTTTTCTTTTTTCTCCTTTCTTTCCTCTCATGTTTATCAAACATGATATAGGTTATTGTTATCCTCTCATTTCTTTTCTTTCTCTCATAATTAATGTTATCATCTCATTTCTTTTCTCTCCTATCTATCCAAACGTTTCTTTTCTTTCTCTCATAACTAATGTTATCATATCTTTTCTTTTATCTCCTGTCTATCCAAACATAATGTTAAGTATTTTATGCATAACGAAATATTAATCATATGAACAAAGGTAAAATATTAGTATTTTATTGAATAATATGATCAAAATATTAATTATATGACCAAAGGTAAAATATTAATATTTTATTAAATAATATGATCAAATCTTTGTCTTCAATCCAAAACATTGACCACAATGAAAAACACCAATTAACCTAAAACCCAAAAAATACATATGTTCAACTTTTCAAAAATTATTTGGTGTGATTCCGAGACTTTTTGTAACTTTATTTTAGAAGAATAAGAAAGTGGAGTGTCTTAATTTCTTGTTCGCCTAAATAATATCATAACAGAAAATAGTGGATTGTCATAATCTCCCTCCTTCGATACTCTATATCATTTATCATGCTTTAATTGTTGCTTGTTATCAAAGTTATTGTCAACATACAAAATATCTGCAGATAGTGATCAGTTATCTAATTTTACAAGAGAATTCTAATTATATTGCTCAATAATTGCTTGCAATTATTTAAACGTGATTTAGAGGTAACTTGCTTTATGAAATTTTAAATTATATTCTTATGTATCATGTTTTTCATGGTGATTGTGTTCAAATTATGTTATACGACATGGTATCAAAAGCAAACTCTTACAATATCAAGTGACAAGTTTGTTGGTTCTCTCCACATACTAAAGACAATCAAATTGCCACTTTGGTGTAAAACATTGTGGCGTAATATTATTTTAAGGATAATAATTTTTATTTCGAATTCGACTGTTTTCAAATACGCGTTTTGTGAATGAGACAATGAATTTTTTTCTTAATCCGATTGTTTTTAAATGTGTGTTTTGTGAGTAGGGTGATGAGTTTCACCATATGACGTCATGTAGTGGAACCCCTAAGTCACTCATTTTTGAAAATTATCGAATTCGACATTTATATTATTACTTTTATTTTAATTTCTTATATCCATTAAGTAGTACAATAGTGATTCTACATGTTAAGGTTGTACAATGATGCTACAAAAGTGAAGCTCCTTTCTCAAAGAAATTTTCAACTACTATTACATCACTTAAATTAATTGAGCTAGGGGTTTCTTTTTTGTTTTTTTTTTATGACTAGTGACATATATTATACATAAAATTAATCAAAAACAAAAAGAAAATCCCATTAATTAGTCTCTAAGCATTATTGAAATTAATGTGGATTCTTGTGAATCTCAATCACCAGTTATAAAATTTCTTGAGTGTTGCCCACAACCATGGAAGACATTTTCAGTCATAATTGCATATAATAATTTAGTGATGCTTTCTAAAGCATGAAGCCTTGTCATGCAGCCAATTTTTTATTTTTATTTTTTTCTAATTATGAGAACTTCAAAGCATGCTCCACGAAATGCAATTATATATGACCATGTTTCCATAAAGTCTTTCTCTATTATTATAACAAGAATAATGATTCATTGACCTATTTTTTCAACCGAAGTGGGGAGCCGAAGAATCGAATATTCTGGTGGTATCGTATCTAATCAATGAAAACTCTTAATTTTTTTTTAAAATAGAAAATAACAATTCAGCATTGATTGAAAATACTGTACCTCCGGAGTACCCAATACTTTCTGGAGCCGAATGAGTCTCTCCATTCTTTGGATCATCTGAAGTGAGACGGGGAGTACTTTCGGCTCTCCACTTTGGCTGAATGAATTTATAAGTATATATAAGGTGATTATACTCAAATTAGTAGTATTAGAATTTAATTTCATATTTTTCTCACCCTTTGAGTCCTATTTTGGTGCCTGTAAATCTTCTCTATCTTTTACTTTCCTTTTTTTCATCCCATTTTTCTTTAAAAATGGTGACTCTATAAACATAACAGGCAGAAACAAGTAATTATAGAAACAAAAAATTAAATATCACACAAAACACAAAGATTTAATGTGAATTTATTTTATAATCTACATATTCACGGTAAAGATGAAGGAAATTTTTTTACTAAAAACACCCTTTATTTCTCTTTATTTTGACTTTTTTTGTGTCCTTAGCGAAAAAATACAAATCCCAACACTCTTATATATCGAGTTACAATAAAGACCGAATTTGAGAGATGCTGCCTCTCTAACTCCATGGGATCGAAACCAAATTGTGAGTCGGAAAAAACTCCGGCCACAAGTCAACAGTCAACACTCAATGACATAAATCCACCCATATATCAATATATGTTATACATACCTGTCAAATATATATATATATATATATATATATATATATATATATATAATACCCAAAATGTGTTAATGTATGGCGTGTAGATGAATTCATGTAATGTAATCTAGCTACCCTATTTTATATTCTTATGACCAGATGAAGTGGAAATCTTATCCATTTGGAGCCAAAGCCTTAAAATGAGGAAATCATGTGTGGAGAGAGAGAGAGAGAGGTTTGACTTGGAAAAGGGAAATTGAACTGTTAAAAAGTCATATGCCATATTTATTTTGTTAGACTTGGAAAAGGGGCATTGAAATGTTAAAAAGTCATATGCCATCTTTATTTTGTTATGTCTTTTTCATGACACAAATGAAACAAATGTATTTGGTGGGATACCATTAGGTCTAACTATATTATAATGTGATATATACTATATGTATATATCTTTGGAGATCTATATCTATTCTCCTGCATTATTCGTGCTACTGCCATGGTGTCATGTATGTCACCCATTTAAACATTCATCTTTTTCCATTGATATCATTTCAGGCGCATTAATATATATTTTTTTACCTTCTAGTGAGGGTAGGTCTTAAGATTCACAAATTTTTGAAGAGCTCTACACGAACTTTTAAATGCGAGACCTCTTATACATAGAATTTCACCCGAGCATAAATTTTATAATAGCACGAATTTTTTGTTAAAATGAGACGATAAACACATAAAATATAGGAAAAACTATACTTAAATAATGTTAGGAGGCCTAAAAATTAGAAAAATAATTCATTTTTTTAGATGACAGAGAATATTTCTGATGACAAAGAATATTGCAAAGAACAGGTGGAAGCACATGTATATTTGTATTACAACAATTGTACTTCCAATTACTACATCAAGATATAAACTTACATAAAGTAATTAAAATTTTTTTTCTTTAAACTTGATAAAACAAATAAATGTCAAATAATCAGACATACTGATTTCGTTTCTAATTTTTCAATCTCTTTATAGTATAATTTCATTTATTTTTAATTTTTTATAGCTTATGAATAAACAGAATAATAATAGCCAATAATTGTAAGTGTTAAAGACTTGTTGTAAAAAATTGCAATTACCAGAAAAAAAATTTGCCCATGGATCATGATACAACAAGAGGCTTCCAATTTTGGGGTGAAAGTGAAACAGATGATGCATAGAAGACTATAACTAGAAATGAGAAAAATTTACCTAAGAGACAAATTGGACTTTGGTGAACCACAGCCTCTAGAGAAAATAACCGTTGCTTGCTGCCGATTGACTATGAAAAAAGAAAAAAATAAAACCCAAACAACAATCTGGCAAACCCCAGAATTGGACCATTAGTTAGTAATTTTTTTTATAAAAAAATGAGGCCTGATAGTATTGGGTTTGGTTAAATGGACCATAATTAATAATTTCTTTTTTAAATGAGGCCCATTGGTATTGGGTTTGATAAAATAAACCATAGTTAATAAAAAAAATTTAAAGAAATTGAGGCCTAGTAGTAGTATTGGGTTTGGTTAAAAAAATGGAGCCCTCCAAAATTGGAAGCCCTAGGCGACCGGCTGGCCGCTTAGGCGAAGGGCCAACCCTACTTCTAGTGCTTCTTTCTTTAAAAAAATTTTGGTAAATAATTATCTCTTTAAGTTCATATGTATCCTTCGAGCCACTCTTCATTCGTTTGGCCCAAATTTTTTCAATGCATGAGTTTGTTATTGTTGTTCAATTTGAGAAGCATTTGAGCAATAAAACTACATGGCCAAACTTTTGGAATTAAGGAGAACCTTTTAGCTTTTTAGTACTGTTTGGAGGAGCTTTCGGATTCTAAAATTCCTTACATTTAAAAGGCCTTTGAAGAATGCCTTAAATAAAATGAATTTGAAAGAAAAAAGTTGTTTGGTTGATGCATCTTTTGAAATTCCTTCCACAATTAACATAATTTTAACTTGACAAATTTATCTTTAATAATTACTCTCAATAGGCAAGTTTCACGAAATAAAAGAAGGCAAAATTGTCTATAAAATTTGTTACTTAAAATAATTTTGGCTTTCTTTCAAAAGCAAATTTTTTCGGCTTCCTTTGAAGGGACTTTTTAGAACTTTGACTTTCATTAGAACTCCATTTTTCTTATTTCATCAAATACTAACATATTTTTTGGAAAGGACTTCTTGGACTTGGAAGCCCGTTTCAATCCCCCAGGAAGTTCCCCTAAACCGGCACTTAAATATGTGAAACATGTGACTGTGCAACAAGATAAAAATAGGAAATAATTAAATTAAAGATAGAAAACAAATTAAAAAGATCCTGTTTGATAACACTTTCAATTCCAGATTTCGGCTTTCATTTCTATTTTCTTGGAAGTCACATCAGAAATCGCGTTTGGTAATGCAATTTTCATTTCTGAAAAAATAAAAGTGATGTTAAAATTTTGACAATCCTTAGGCATAATTTGAAAGCTTCATAACGAAGCTTTCAGTTTCAGTTTTTATTTTTTAGTTCAAGTTTTAATTTTTAAATTTTTTTATAAAATACCATAAATAAAAATTTTGGTTGCTCAAAAATATAATATAATATAATACAATAAATTAAAATTTTATAAAAAAAAAAAAGAAAAAAATTAGAAAATACAATAAATAAAAAAATTGGTTACTCAAAAAATAAAAATATAAGTAAAAATAATATAATATAAATAAAATACAAAATTACAAGTCAATAGGAATAATTTTTTTTTATAAAATACAATATATATATATATATATATAACATTTAAGCTTTGAGTTTGAATTTCCCGCTCAAAATAATTCATCATCTAACGGTCAAAATTTCTTAAAAACCTAATCTAACGGTTAAAAATATATATGCCTATCTACAGTTTAAATTTACCCTTCCAATCTTCAATCGACGGCTATCATTAACCCACCCCCATTACATTCTCCCACTCTTTATTAATTTTATTTTGTTTCTGTCTCCTGTTTTCTCTCTCTTTCTCAGACCAAAACAGAGCCACCGTTTCTTCTCTCTCTCTCTCTCTCTCTCTCTCCATGACCTCCTTCAACCATCATCAACGGCGAAACCTTTGAGAACCCAACTTGCTACACTCCGATCCGACGATGATCTGTTGGCGCTCCACTCAAGCTAGATCCAACTCCACTCCAGACTTGAACAGCTAGATCCGGGTCTCAAGAACCCAACTGGCTCCACTCCGATCCGGCGTGGCTCTCGACGCACTTGCAACTGCCGCTGGAGCCGTTGCTCAATCCCGGTCCGGAGCCGGCTCGATCTGGAAGGAGAAGCCGATCGATCTGGCACTGTTCTTGACCTTATACTTTGACTGTTCAAGGTTTTTTTTATTTTTTATTTTGCCTTTAATAATCTAAGGAGTGTTTTTTTTAGAAATGTATAACTTCAGTTTTACCATATCCTTTAATTCTGATGGCAGACTCAAGTTCATGTAACTAATTTTTGACACATCTTATTTCTGTGGCAGATTTGTACGCTTCATAAGCACACCTGAAATTGTCGAGAGTTTTGTGCGAATCCAAGAAGAAATTTTAGAGTTCTGTTCAATCTAATGCAAATATAGCAGGGCAGGCCAGGCCGACAAAGGTATGATGAATCGATGATAACTAAAATTTTAATAGCAAAACTTTACCTAATAGGTTGGAATTTGATTGCATGTGTTCTACTCCCTGATATATTCTCTTTGCAAATGTGTTGCACTATCTAACAATGCATATGCTCTTCCTGAAAGATCATGTATGAACCACATTTTAAATAAATTAATAAAACTTTGGGAAGATATTTTTACCACTTTCAAAATTTTTGCTTCTTGCATTTTATTATTTTCTTGGAATATAATGCATAAAATGTTTATTTGTATGTTATGAGGTTCAATTGAAAAAAGAAAGTCCTTTTCTGTTGATGTATGGTGTACAAAAAATCTTTTTTCATTTATAAGAATCTACGTTTATATATATACTAAGAGTATTCGCTAACTATACTACTATCCCAATTATTTAATAATTCCACCACTGACTCTTCTTATATACTTTGCTACCATATTTTAGTTAAATCAAAGGTGTATATATGTGTTTTGCTTTTTCCTCTAATAATGCAATAAAGTTCTTCTCTATTACTATTTGAAGAACGAAAAAAAATAATGATAAAATTCTACATAGAAACAAGCAATACTTGCACTGATATATATTTCCAAATCCCCCCAATAGGGTTGACAATTGTACTTGGTATGGATGAATGAAGACATGGTTTGGACAAATACTAATAACACCAAAAACATCAAATTTACGTTGTTACTCTTATTCAAAAATAACTTCCAACTCTGTATCAAAAGTACTTGCAGTCATGGTCAAGCTACAACTATTCATTTGAACGACTGAGCTATTCATTTGAACTGATGAAGCAAAAGGACTTGGGGGCACAGACAGAGTATCTCCTTCCCCTTCCAGCATTTGAACTACAATGTTCATGGCAGGGCGATCCACTGGGTACCATTGAATGCACCACAACCTTACTATAGTTAGTTTCTTTACTATCTTGACATGTTCCTCTTCTTCAATGTGCATCCCAACCTCTTCTTCTTGATGAATTGATGATAATTGAAATTTTAATAGCAAAACTTTACCTGATAGGTTGGAATTTGATTGCCTGTGTTCTACTCCCTGATTTATTCTCTTTGCAAATGTGTTGCACTATCTAACAATGCATATGCTCTTCCAGAAAGATCATGTATGAACCACATTTTAAATAAATTAATAAAACCTTGGGAAGAAATTTCGGTTATCAGGAAGTTTGCTAGCTGCCAATGCGATTACGAAGAAGTCAAATGATTCCTGCAAGTTATTTCATTTATTTACATATCCTATAGATTAAATTGGGGTAATTTTTTTTTAGAAATGTATAACTACAGTTTAACATATCCTTTGATTTAATAATCTATTTAGACCTTCAACTGGGTAAATCGTTTTATTTTTGGGTAAATTTTATTTTTATTTTTATTTTAAATAGGGGTCCATCTTCAGTTCCATGCTTCTTTCTCAGGTCTCTCTCTTATTTAGTTATTTTTTCTCTCTTCCAGGTGCTTGATTTTAGTCTTTTTAGTTATGTAATTTCTTGAATATGTTTTGTTGTAGATTTGTGGTTTATTAGAAATGATTGATTTATTAGTAGTGAATTTGTGATTGTTAATTTGGATTGTTATATTCTTTTCTCTTCTTTTCACTTTCGGCCGAAATGGAGATAATGGTTGTTTGGCTCCTCAGCATTGGTCTTTTTTTTTTTTTTTTACTTCAACTTTATCTCCTTTCTCACCTTTTTTTGGCTTCAGCTTTTGACTTGGTTCCTCACCCTCATACATAATATATACAAAATAATATTACATAATATATAACTCTTCATGATTTTTGTTGGTCTTCGGCAAAAAATTATCTTTTACAACACTCAACTCTGTGAAGGTACTATCTTTCTCTCTCTAAATTGTTTTTCCAATTCCCAATTCAAGCACAATTCTTTATTGATGTTCTTGAATTAAACTTGAACTTACTGATTTTCTTCTATCTTTTGCTTTGTGTATGATCAATGTGCTGAAAGAACTATCATTTCTAAGAAGCTATTATTGTTACAGAATTACCATTTGTTTTTTTATTTTTTTTAATAAGGCTTAATCCATGATAATGGGAACATTAATTGACGAAGAGACGGTGGCAGTGTATAAGATTAAAATGTTTTGTTATCGAGGGAGTTGTTTAAGGCGGCTCCTGCACTAAAAACGGTGACAGCAGACTCGGAGTCGACGCGGAATGAGGAACAGTGGAATCAACCACTTGACAATGGTGATCAACACTCAATACCGTTTGGGTACGTTATGAGTTTGTAAGATGTATTGTACACTTAGATAGAAGTTGTGTATTAAGTGTACGTAAGTACTGTCAAATGTAATAGGACATGTACAAGTTTGTATATACAATCCAATAATTTTTTATTTTATAGTGTCGTAGGCACGGGCAATACCCTAGTATATATATATATATATATATATATATAAAGATATATATATAATATATAAGAAGAAAATACAATAAAATAAGAGTTATATATAAATAAAATTATATATAATATAAAAATATAAAAGAAAATAAAACGAGTGTAAATAGGTAGATGAATTCTGCTACGAGGAATGACTATCATAAGACTGAATTGTAAGAGTTGAAAAGAATCAAGCTGATGAAGTAATCGAGAAATAACAATAGGAATGTGAGCTGGGTGCTAGGTGGGAGAGAGAGAAAGCAAGAGTGATTCAGAGAGGGAGGGGGCACCAGAATGATCCACATGTCACCACGCCATGGGGTATTTATAGACCTCAAGCATGGGGCTTATGACAGCTGTCATCCTACGTGGCACTTGGCCGCGTATCCCTTCCTTCACCACTCCCGGTTGTAACCATGAGCCTATACCTCTCGCGGGCTTGGTCATACCCACGAGAAACGTTGTGATGGTGCCCGCGTAGAGTCACACTAGCACAACTTTAGATGCCCATAGCCCAATGAGCCTTCCTCTCAATCCTCCATACCACACTCAACCCACCTTCTCGCCTGAGACCATGACGTCATATGCTTCATTATGACACCATGATCGTCCAGACCATATCACAGCCTGTACCTGTGCCTAAAATGGTCCGCGGGACACCGTAGCCTCATATCAATTCTTACTCCTCAATGCTGGAAGTAACGCCGCGACAAGTTACTTTCCATATTGAAGAGAGCAATTAATAATCTTCTACATAGCCCCTGCTACAAGGACAACCACTCGGGATTATGAGCTGACAAGCCACACAATGACCCATGGTTCCTTGTAGCCCTTGAGAGTATACCATGATTGTTAATTTAGAAGTGTCTTATGGAATTATACTCTTTTCAAAGTTGGTCCCAGATGACACAATCTAATTACCAATCATAGCATGCCCGTCAAAGAGGATTGCCCCCAATCTTCTCACTCCCTGTGCTCTTGTATGCTTTGCTAACCCACCCCTGGGGATTGAGCATTCCTTTCAGATAAAAATCCTTACGCAGGGAAGAACCATCCCTACGTGGGGAAGGGATGACCCTGCGCGAGGAGAGGCTGCCCGGGCATGGGTTAACCACGTGGGTGCATGTCCCCGGCGGGATTATCCCATGCGCGAGGAGGATGCCTCCACGTAGGGTCTTTATACATATAAGACCTCCCGCATAGGGTTTTTTGCACATGAGACTTCCTAATCCATCCATCTTTTCCTTGCTCTGCGATACCCTTACCTACAACGAGTATATATAATAATATATGACAATTATCAAAAACATGTAAATAGTTAGAATTTATGACAATTACCAAAAACATGCAAATGCATAAAAATAAATTTTTAATCAAAATAAACTAAAATAAAGTCCTAACAAATTTAATTTTGGAGGAAAGAATATACATAAAGTATATAATATCACATTTTATGTTGGTTAACATGAGTTGGAATCATATTACTCAAACACAATTTTTAGTCAAAGATACTACTATTAATTTTTTTGAAAATTAATTTTGGATTACCAAACATATTTTCAGATTTATGCTTTCAAGATTTCAATAGCACCTGACGTTACCAAACATATTATGTTTTTCATATAAATAACAGCACAATAGGTTTTCAGATTTCATTTTTCAAAAATCAGAAAATGGAATCCAACAGCATTACCAAACAACCCCTAAGTTGATACACATCCCAATCTTCACGTGTCATTTCACATATTTAGCCTCTTGATCCAAGCTATTGACCTCAAGGTTTCAACCTAAGGTTATTTTGGTAATTTTGACGATAACAACCTATCGTAGTATAAATTTAATAAGTTTACTTACGTGTGCAGTTTACAAGTTATCATATTATTTAGCCTATTGATCTAAGATATTGACCTCAAGGTTTCAACCTAAGATTATTTGAGTAATTTTGATGATAACAACCTATTGTAGTGTAAATTTAATAAGTTTACTTGAGTGTGCAGTTTACAAGGTATCATATTATCTCAAATATCTTAAATGTATTGGACTTCAAAGGAATTACAAGAAGATATATGAAGCAATATGATCATGAAACTCAAAATTTAATAATCAAGATCAATAGCAAAATTGAAGAGAATCCAAGCATACGATGAAGGTACCTAAGAGCTTAAAGAATTGAAGATCAAAAGAATTTGGTAGACTAGTCTTGGGTGAGTGCTAGATTTAATGAAAAGTTATTTTTAAAGTAATTTGATTTGAAAGCTCACCTTTTGACTTAGTAGACTATAGGAATATGCATATCATTCATATCATCCATAAGTCATTAGACCATAAGCGATAGGCCATGAAATTTATTTATAACATAATGAGACCATTACTATGGTTGAGTTAGTTCAAGCTATCATAAGCTTTAGAAGAACTCAACTATTAAGTCATAACTAGGACCATATCTTTCAATCTTATCATTTATGGTTTTTAGATACATTAAATTAGGCTTTGAACTCAATTGACTCACTTTAAATAGCTTTGTCATACACAATTGCTGTTTCAGAGACTTAGCGCAGATATTTGACCAAGTGTTAGATTCTAGGGGCAAAAATTTAAATATGAGCTTTTTAATGAATCTTGACATAAAAAGTCCCGATAATTGTACCCCATGATTTATCATGATCATATAAATTTTCTCAGCCCAAAATGACTTGATTTGGTTATTCATATTGCACGACGAATTTTTATGTCAAAGCTGTGAAAATTCGTTTTGTACTAAAATTGAAAAATTAAATTTTGATTCATTTGAAATTTGATTTTGAAACTATTTTTATTGAATACAAATAGGGATTACTCTGCTTATTTACATTGAATAACTTAAAATAAATTTTAATATAAATAAGTAAGCAGTGTGTAGTATACTGATGCATTGTACATAGTCTGAGAAAATAGCTGAGTTTGAAAACATTTTTGACTTGAAAACTTTCAGTCGCCCAATGGAACTCATCAGCTGGCTGATAGAGGACTTTCGGTCACCTAATGGAATCCATCAGCCGACTGATAAAATTTAGAATTCATTCCAATAGGGTATGCAAAATAAGAGAAGCTGAAACATTGTTTTAGGCGGCCGAATAATACTTTTAGCCGACTGAACAAGTGTCATCAGTTGGCCAATAAATTCATCAACCGACTGATACTGTCGGATTTTGTGCCCAACGGCTAGTTTTTGCAATTAATGTTTTCCAACCACTTCCAAACGGCCAGAATTTGTTCTTAAACTGTAAATACACATTGTATATGCATTATACAAGTGAGAAAGAGACTAACATAACTCTCCATGATCATATATTATTGGTAGATGCTACCTTAGAGCTTAAATCTTTATGTCATTCATCTATTGGTAGCCACTACTATTGAACCAAACACTTGCATATCAGTCATAGTGACAAAAGCCTAGTGAATAGCTTTCAATTGAGTATCTCAATGTTAACTCTAGGTATATGAACTATAATTTGTGTATTTATCCATTGAGGGATATTCTGTATTATACCTAAACTCTTATTGATCATATTTGAGAGGAAGCCTAAATGGTGCATTTGGTAAAGAAGCCCAAGTCATGAGCTTGACAAATAAGTCTTGGTGAGGTTTTCATTGATCAAAGAAGTCCAAGTCATGAGCTTGGCAAGGAAGTCTCGGAGAGGTGTTCACGGAGCAAAGAAGCCTAAGCGGTTCACTTGGCAATTGTACGATTTGCTTTCCACCCTTAAGGGAAGCTCTATAGTGAAAACCTCAAGAGGTTCTCTTGAGGCATGGATGTAGGCAAGAGAGACCGAACCATGTAAAAATCATGGTATCACTTGGTTTGTATTTGTCTATCTTTAAACTCCTTTATTTGATAGCATTTAATTTGTTTAAATTACATATGTTTTATATATGAATGCTATAAGTTTAAGTCATTTAATTCACACGAGGAGGATGGGATGAATGCTTGGAATATGTTGATTGATTGAGAACTTATTGATTATTCATTTGTCAATCAGGTTACATACCATGTATTTAATAAAATGTGCAATCAACATGTCCACACACTATAAGCATGTTTATGAATGTTATAAGACTTCTTGATGATATAATTATATACATTCAAAGGAGGATAAGATAAATGGATTGATTGATTGAATTGAATATGTTTTGATTGCACAATAAACATGCATTGAACATATGAATTTACCTTAATCATAAATGCATGCTTAATTGTTTAACATGTCTATGTGACTTATTTTGTGCAATAAGATGATCACTTGTTAAATCAATCTACACACCAAGTGTTTAACATAAGTTCACCAAGTATTTGACAAAGGTCCATTCAAACTAATTTTTGTCAAAACAAGCTAAACCGAAAAACTTCCATTGTTTGCTTAATATCCCTATTCACCCCTTTTATGGACAATTCTCAGGTCATATAAGCTTTTATAGAGTCACAATCTCACTAATATTCCTCTTGTTGCCAATATATCTCATTAAATCATGATACACAAACTTAGGCTACATTTGGTATGTAGGAATATAATGCAGGAGGGAATGAAATTGTTTGGTTGCAAAAATAAAAATATCTAGAAATGGAATGAAGTTCAAATTGAATTATCCAAAATACCCATTTTGTGGCGAATAAATTAAATTAACAAAATAACATTCTTCTATAATTTTTTTAAAAGAAATGGCAGTGTTAGTGGAAGGTGGCGATGGTGGTGGTGGAATACGGCAGTGGTGTAAGTGATGGTGGAAGGCGATGGTGGTGGAAGTGGCGAAAGGCGGCGGTGGAAAACAATAGTGGTGGCTATGGTGGTGGTGTGTAAAGCCTAGGGGTGGCAATTCGTGTTTGCGGGTTGTGTTCGGGTCGTGTTGAGACAGGGGTATTCTGATAAATAGGTCAACCCGAACACGACACGATTAGTAATCGTGTCAGACAGGTTCAACACGAACACGACCCACTTATTAAACAGGTGACACGACACGACCCGTGTAACCCGTTTAATAAATGGGTCGTGTTGGGTTGACACGACACAACCCGAATAACCCATTTATTGTATTGTGTTGGATTTGACCCGACTCGACCCACTTAACACGATTACAAACCCATTTAACAACCTGTTTATAAAAAGAAAATTATTTTTAACCTCCAAGATTACAAACATCTTTATAATGCCAAATCTTTAAAATACCAACTCTTCCTGTTTATAAAATATTAAAAGAAAAACATTAAAAACCTTCAAGATAAATTACAAACATTAAAATGCTTATATAACCTCTTTATAAGCATTCCAAACTATTAGTCTATTACAAATATTCCATACATAAAATTACAAAATCCTTCAAGCACATCAATTAAACAACTATTACTCTATTACACACATTCGCACACTTGAAACAATTCAAGCACATCACTGATTCAAAATTGGACTCATTCACTTTTTGGAAGCATTCCTTGCAAAATGTCTTTTGTTTTCTTCTTGTCTTTGAAACATTCCTGCAAGAATAAAATATATTATGAAAATATATATAATATATAATAAGAAATATAGAATCTGACAGAACAAATATAAAACAAAATTCTCAAAAACAAAAAAAAATCAAAATCATAATCAGTTTCAATAACCTTTTGAATTTGTCATGGTTAAATCATATGTAGAAAAGAGTAGGATTTATATTGTTATCACTCACCAGAAGCAAGAAATGAATAATACAAGCTATAATGAATCCATTAAGCTTATAAAATCTTACAACTGAATGTACAATCATACGGAAAAAAAAGCATATAGTAATGTTGTTACAAAAATTCACATCTAATGGGATCAGAAGAAGTTGGTTTGTCACCATTCATTTCTCAGAATCCACATTTCACAAAAGCTCATATATAACAATCACCAAATACTACTCCAATATACAATGTTGCTCAGTTAAAGGGTTAATACTAATTGAACCTCATAATTGCAGAGTCAATTAGTCAAATGCACAAGCGAGTCAATCTATGTGTACTTGATACCTACATCTATATTTATTGTAGTTGAGAAATAGTGTTTTACCTTCCAAAGTGACAGCAACAAAATCAATTCATTTTCACTAGACAACAAGCTGAAGGTGAAAGAAAACAAAAGTCAAATTAGTATTTTCATTAAAATATTGAAAATAAAAAGAATTATATATTTTGACTATTGTCCAAACCTCATATATCCATAACTTCACAAGTATTTGAATAATGGGTTGAATGAGTGCTCTCTTTGTTACTAAGGATCAAATCACCAAAGTCCACAATAACGTCATCCAATTGAAGTTCTGTGCTCTTTTCATTTAAACAAATCAAAAGAAAAATTAAAATAAATAATATTGAAAGTAACTTATTTTAGTCAATAAAAATATTAAATAGATTACCTTTCAAATTAAACAACCAATCCCTAGTGCATACCAAAGCCTCCACATTTTCGGGTTTAAGAGAGCTACGGAATTGATCAAGAATTCAACCACCAACACTAAAAGCAGCCTCGGAAGCAACTGTAGACACCGGAATGCTTAATACATCTCGAGCCATACAAGAAAGTACAGAATACCTAAATTGGTTGGCCTTCCAAAATGCCTGCACATCGAGGTCTACCATCCTATCAATCTTTTTCTCATCCAAATACGCTTCCAATTCTGATTTGTGAGCACTAGCAAATTCATCACTTTCAAGAATATCAAATTCCTATATATAAAAAAAGAAAAAGAAGTAGTAAAAGAAATATTTTATAACAATAAAAGTAAAAATAGTTAAATACATAAGTTAAAAAATAAGTTTCCAATTACTTGCATGATATCTCTACTTCCTTTCTTTTGAGTCATTGTTACATGAGAAGCACTTCCAACATTCTGTGAAGAGAGATTTGTGCTACTAGAAGAAGGAGAATCACGCATGTACTCGTTAAAAAGATTAAACAAGTTTTCACGAACCCTCTGGCTCTCTCTAGAATTATTACCATAAATCTTGGTATAACTAAAAGTCACAAATCCAAGCTTGTAACGAGGGTCCAAAATCATAGCAATAGCAAGGACCATGCTAAATTCTGACCAGTATTTTGAAAACTTTATATGCATTTGAGTTGTCATATTACGCAAAAAATCATCTGGACTATCATTTTCTTCAATCAATCTCCATTGAACTAAAAATACTTCAGGAAAATACAAATTTGTCGTAGCATATTTTGTTCTAGAAAATATTTCGGTAACATTATAAAATTCACTTAAGAAATCACAAATCTTCTCCGCTTTCCTCCACTCCTCTTCAGATGGACATTGCTTATAATTTGAATCACTTAATGACAAATGATAAAATGCACGACGATAATAAATGGCACTATCAAGCATTAAATAGGTTGAGTTCCATCTTGTAGAAACATCTTGCTTCAAACCTTTCTTAGAATCCAAAGAAACATGCATGGGAAACGTATTCCAAAAACTTTTATTTTCTACCTTGAGAACCTTTAACATATTTAACACTCTCACGTATTTTAGAGACTGATGCATCAATTTCTTTCAACCCATCTTGTACAACTAAATTCAAGATATGAGCACAACACTTAATGTAAAAATAATTACCACCACTCAACAATGCATCATTTAAATTCAATTGGCACTTCAACATGTCAACAAATGAAGTATTTGAAGAAGCGTTGTCCAAAGTAATTGAAAATAACTTTTTCTCAATCCCCCACTCAGTTAACAATGTATAAATTCTTTCATTTATGGTAACACCATTGTGTGGTGATGGAATGTAGCAAAAGTTCAAAATTCTTTTTTGTAATTTTCAGTTATCATCAATAAAATGTGCAGTGAAACACAAGTACCCATCAGTGGTTAAAGAAGTCCACAAATCTTATGTCAAACAAATCCTACCCCTCACAGATCCTAACAAATGTTGAAGCTTAGCCTTTTCAATTTTATGCATTTTTAAAACATCAGCCTTAGCAGTATTCCTACTAATTAGTTGAAAATCCTCGCATAAATACTGAAATAATGTTCTAATGCCCTCATACTCAACAAACTGAAATGGTAACTCATGCATTATAATGGCAGCAGTTAACAATTCACGAAATTTATTAGGATCAAATTTATATGAATGCGTGGATAAAGATCCAGAAGTCTGAGTTAAAAGAAGCTGACCTACATCACATGTGTCCCTTCTAACATATATTTCCATATGTCGTATCATATTGCCTGTTCCATTCCTACTATCAGCTAGGTAAACTATCCCACACTTCTTACACTTGCATCTTTGCTTATTGTCAGAACCGAGAGGAAGCATTTCAAAAAAACCCCAAACTTTAGAATTAGTCCTCCTTTTCTTTTTTGTAGGCTTTTTTTTAGGTAAAATTTCATCGGCAGCTTTCAGCTCTTCAACTTCATCACCACTTCCATCAAGAGCTTCAAGGTCTATTTGGATGTCATTTGAATCCATGTACAAATTATAGCAAAAATAAAGAACCCATATCAATAATACCAACAAAAAAAATACTTTAGATGACAAGTATACCAAATATAAATTCATCTACTTATATAATTACAATTTATACTAACTTTACAAGATGTTGTATAATTGTAAAGAGATAGTAAAGTAAGTGAGAAACCCATGAGTTAAAAAAGAGTTGAAATAGTTGAGGGGAAATGTATAATGATATGACAAATCCTCAATTATTTTAACTTTTACCACTTTCATTTTCCACCAATTTTAAATGGTATGCTTGCTCAGCTCGGGGGAAAAAAATTGTATGCTTAAAGAAAAATACATTATTAATTAAAAAAATGAAATAATGAAAGTATAGATTTTATAATTATCTCATAAACAGGAGGATAAATTTGTTTTCTGTATAATATTGATGGATGCACCAATGACCCGGGATCTAATATTACGAGTCATTTGAGAGGCCTAGTTATTTTATGAAGTTCGATTCCCTACTTTGTTTTTGCTTCTTGAAAAGTTTTGGAAGGAAAATTTTACTACTTCAAAATGTGTAAGTCACAAAGTATAATTACAGTCTTTACTGGCTAATCGTAATTCAATCTTGATTACATGTATAATAAGCCAGGCTGACTAACCACAAATTTAAGAATATGTTCCATTAATAGCAAAGTCTAGGTAGGCTAATTAATCAGAAATCATCTTCAACCCAACATTTTGTCCTAATGACGTTTTGAATAACATATATCAACCCAATGCAGAGTAGAGCAAAAGACTATGATCAGAAAATTCACTTTGTAACATACTATAATTTGAGCCTCTGATAAAGACTCCTGCAAAAAATAATACTAAAAAAATAAAAATAAAAAATCATATAAATATCCCAAAAATTTGCAGATATACATATATATATATATATATATATATATCCTATCTCACACATTTGTAATAAGTGCTATCTTTATTTCACACATTTATACAAACATCTGGTATGTGTTGTGAGATTGAATAGATACTTCAAAAATAACAAATTTCAAGCTCACTAAGAAATCAGATTCCCAAAGAAATCAACAGAATATTACAAAAAAAGCTAAAAGTTTCTCAAAAGATCAAAAGCAAAACAACACAAGTAAAAACGTTAAAATAAAAATGTTAGAGGCTATGTATTTTCTCAAAATAAAAAACCAAACAGCAGAGACATGGCAGATCTAAAAGCAAAAGTGTTAAAATCGCAAGTAAAAAATGTTAAAATTGAGTTGATATCTTACAGTCGCCATAGATGGTGCTCGTCATCCAGTGAGAGAGAGTGAAACAGTTAGAGAATATGTCAGAGAATTGAAAAATATGGGTAACAAGCTAAGTTTGGTGAATCTGGAATCGGTGGTCTCGTGACTCTCGTCTAGTGGGGCTCGTCATCGATGGGGATGATCAAAGCTTTGATGGTTTATAGAGTTGTGTTATCAGTTTGGACTTTGGATGACGCAGAGCTACAAAGGAAATCAGGAAATAAGCTGCATAAAGCGATGAAATGTTCACAAATTTAGGGTTAGAAACGTATACTACAGATTTTATAGTGGGCCATAAATGGGTCGTGTTGGGTCACTATTCGTGTTGACCCGACACGACCCGTTTAAATGAACGGGTTGTGCGGGTTCAACCCGAATCCGACATGATTTTTTCGTGTCATTATCGTGTCGACCCATTTATGACCCGAACCCGTTTATCCCAAACCCATTAACTTCGTGTCGATTTCGAGTCGTGTTATTGGGTCGTGTTGAATTTTGCCACCCCTAGTAAAGCCTAGGAGTTTCCAATTAATTATGTTTTAATTGTGATAAAGCAAATTGGTTCACATATGTGTTTTGTGTGTGATGAGACTTTTTTTAAAATTTTGAGTTCGGGTGTGGGACCTGAGAGGGGTCAAGTGACCCGGATGACTCTTACAAATCTTGAGAAAATTTATAAGGGTGTATGTGAATAATTGAGGAGCTTAAAAGATAAGTTGAAAAGATAAAATGTTAGTATGTGATTAATAGAGAGTTAATAGTAACAAGGAGCAAATTAAAATAAAGAGAGAGACTTAGCTGAAAGATAAAAAATATAAATAGACTTATATCATTTATTTCACCATAAAAATTAGATTTTTCTCTCATCTCTCTCTCATTACAACTTCATCCCAACTTCTCTGTAGAATTAAGATGGCTTAGAAGGAGATTTGGAGATTATTCTAAGAGGAAAGATTGTTCTCCTCGTCACTCTCTTCGATTTGATCGATTCAAAACTTAATTTGGTGAATGTTGAAAATTTGAGCAAAAACTAGGGTTTGGAATTGGGGATAACTCAAGAAGAGAAAGTTGTTTTCCTCGCTACGATCTACGTATGTACAATTTAAGAATAGAATTTGGAGCAATTCGGACATTTGGTGATTTTCAAAAATTAAGCTTGGAATTGAGGTAGGGGTGTTCTCTTCACCTTATCATTGATTTCTTAGGAATTGATGTTGGCTTCGAATTTATTAGCATGTTTAAAAGTGCTAGGAAATGAGTCTTACATTTTTTTTCTTATGCTTATACTTTTAATTGAGTTTCCACATGATAACTATGATGATACTAATGTGCATTGTCATTGTGTGTATATGTCTTGATGAAATTGTTGAATAAAAATATGTTAGAACATGTATCAAGGTGAACTATGGATGTAAATTGTGTATGCATGCCTTATATGCTAGCAATTGAAGATACATGTTGTTTATTAGAATGATTTATAATTGTGGAGACTATATTATGCATGTTGTATGTCACATGTTTGATAAAATGCATAAAAATAATTTTTCTATAAAAATTGCATTATATGGATGCCTTGTGAAAGAATTGATATTGTTTTGTGATATGCATGAAAATGACATGTTTTAGCATGAAAATCAAGTCACTTATGATGCGCTTGAAAATGTGTGATGCATTCGAAATTATATGTGTTGTCATACTTGAACCCATGCGATTGGTTGTTGATTTTGAGATTTGGTTGAAAATGTATAAAGGGCCCTGAACCCGGAACTTGACCAAGGAGACCTTTAGGTAAGTAGCCCGTAAAGTAGAATATTGATTTTGTCTAGACCATTGGAATAACTACCCAAAAATTAGAATATTAGTTTTGTCTAGACCTTCGAGTGGATAACCCGTAAAGTAGAATATCGATTTTGTCTAGAACTTCAGGTTGTTGCCTGTAAAGTAGAATATTTGGAGAATTGGCTTGAAAAGCCCTTAACCTGTGGATCTACGACTTGTTTGATTTCAAAACTTATGTGACTTGGTGTTTAAGTCTTGCTATTGAATTGTGATATTCACGTTGATACTTGTATGGCCTTTTCATTAATTAACCATTGTTGAGCACATGGTTTGTTCATGCATTATATTGAGATTCTGTAAACATGAAGTACATAGGAATGCCATGATTGCATTTTACATAGGTATCGAGTCGATGCATAAGTTGGTTTGGGTATCTCTACTGAGCATGGTGGCGCTCATCCTCTCCCCCAAACATTTTTACAAATAAGGCACCAGTGATCGACAGAGCACGAGCTAGGATCAGAGGACTTGTTCTTTCGTTACAGTTATCTATGTTGATTTCTATATGCCATATTTAAGCATTTATTAAACCTTGTATTTGGATTTAAGTGTTAGATATTATATGTATGAGCCTTGTTTGGCATTCGAAAACAAATGAGAACATGATTGAAATTTATGTTTAAGTTCGGTTTATTTTCCTTACATAGTATAATTACGATTCCGTTGTCGTTTATTCACATTATGAATTAAATTAGATGTTGCTAATTAAATATGAAGGTTAAACCATAAAATCGAACATTGAAAAATCCTACAGGATTCTGTTAAAGGACCTACGATCAATCGAAAACCATTATTCAATTAATCGAAGATGGACTTATGATTAATCACAGACATGAGATAAAAATGAAAATTAGATTCTAGTGTGTTCCGATATAACTTACGATACAATTATGATTGAGCGCACCTTCGATTGATCGCAGCCTCACTTGCAATAAATCGCAGAGAGGGGTGCAATTAATTGAAGAACAATGTTTGATTAATCACACTATGTAGTCAATATGGACTAATGATGAAGCTTAAGTACTCATGTACCCTAATGAAAGACCCACTTGTACGAGTTGACTTATATACATTTTGTATACCCGTTGTATGTATGATTAGGACTATGCTTCCACGATTTTGAGATTTCAAATTTTATTATGGATTTGAATGATGGTTCAATTATGATAATCATCAACCCCATTTTCCTCGCTCTTAACCGGGTGTTGAAAATCAGAGCGTGACATAGTGGAAGGCGACAACGATGGTAAAAGGTAGTGGAAGTGGTGAAAGGCGGCGACAATGGTGGAAGGTGGAGACGGTGGTGGTGGTGGAAGGCAACAGTAGTGTAGGGGGTGGTGGTGGAAGGCGACAATGGTGGTGGAAGGCAGTGCAGGTCGCTGTGGTGGAAGGTGGTAGTGGTATAGGTGGTGGTGGAAGGTGATGATGGAGGTGTTGGTGGTGGTGGACGGCGATGACAATAATGGAAGGCAGCGACGATGATGGAGGTGGCAATGGTGGAAGGCAGTGAAGGTGGGGTGGAGGTGGATGTGGTGAAGGGCTTACAAGGAACAACAATTTTTTTTTAATCTTACTTAGGAATTAAATGGTCATTCCATAGGTTTAGCTATGGAATTTATTCTAACCTTAAAATCCATACCAAACAAATAAATGATTGGACTGAGTATTTCATTCCATTCCTGCGTACTAAACGCATCATTATATCCTTGAATAAAGTCTTAATTGAAGTCTTGTGCCAATGTGTATCTTATCTTTATTTGGTATTTATCTCTAATCAAAACTCCTCTGTTTACTAAACAACAATACCCAACTTTTCTTCTTAAAATAAAATATTAGTGAAGCTAAACTCAAGTGTCACTCATTTAATTAGCCCTTAACATCACTCATGTGCTAGTCACATGACGCCACTTTTGGGTGCCAACAGTATCATTACTCATTATAAAATAAAGAATGACTCATTAATGAATTTAGGGATCTTCTCCGTTACTTTATTAGAATTTGATTGGATGGTCACAATATATGAATTGTATGCCGAAACAAGATCCTAATCAAATTAAATATGATTTATTTGAGACGAAGCTTGAGTTAAACCGCCATGTATATTATATTTATTAATATCCAATTTCACCCCTGGACACACAATGAATTTTTAATACATGGTCTAATATCCAATCCATTTTGAAATTCGAATTCAAAATTGAAACCAAACCTCTTTAAAAATGGACTCTATATCATATTATATCTAGACTCGAATCCACTTCATTTCCAACCCTAATTCGGGTTCAGATACAAAATTGAGTTCGGTTTGGTCTATCCAAATTGCTTCTTAATTGATTAATATTGCTTATTAATAACAAAATTAAAATTGAGTACATTTGTTCTAGTTGAAAAAAAAAAACTTATGTTGAATTCTTATTCACTTTGGACTAGGGGTGCAACTTAAGTAAGTTGGAGGCTCAAGTCGAACTCAACCCGAGGTATAAAATCTTCAATCATAATCTAACTCAAGCTCAACCCATTCTTTGAGGCTTACAAATAGGCACAAACTTTCATGCAAGTCAATGGGGGCAAATGTCCCGACTGAAAATTTTATTTTTTGTATTATATGCCTATGGTTTTATGAAAATTATAAAAATATTCCATTAAAATTACACTTTGCTTCCACTAAAATTACGAAAAAATCTTACTATATACATCTTGGCCCCCCACATATATATTTTTATCTAAACTAACCTTACAATTGTAAATGTACTCAACTTTACCTCACTCACAAAATTTTCTGAGTCCACTGCTTACAAATCGATCTAAAAATTCGAGCTCGAGTTGATATTTCAAGTTGTTATAATAACAAATAAAATAACTTTAACTTTTTCACAACTAAGATAATTGAAAAATATTGGCATAACATAATAACAAATGGACAAGTTCAATATGTCATTACATAACACCATGGTTCATAGACAAAAACATCAAAAGTTAATAAATACAATATTGTAAATTCTAAAACACCAATATCCAGTTTAGTGTTCAGGTTTATTGAGTTTTGTAATTCGGGACGGGTTTGAGTTGGATTTCGGGTTGCCCAACACAGTAACTCATGTCCAAACCAAAATGAAATCAGATTCGTACGTTTCAACATAACTCTTGATGGAATTGCAATTTACACCGTCCAAATCATTTGGACTGGACTTGGGTTGGTCCAGGTTGGGCCAGCCCGAGTTGCAGCCCTTTTGGACAGCCTCTTCAAACTGCTCGAATGGAAACTTCAGCACCTAAATTTAGTCAAATTAGCCGCAATACAAGACTATGAAATTCAACTCCAACACCTAAATTTAGAGTTCAGATGATTCCTAGTTCGGTCTCTAACTATAAAATTCAACTGATCTCTGTCCCTCTCTCTCTCTCTCTACTTTCTCTCTCTTCCCAGGAGGGAGAAGAAGACCCAATTGACAATTCAATCCCACCATGCAATTGAAATCCCTCAACTCCTTCACCATCGCACTAATGTTGGGTTTCGCAGTTCTCATCCTCTTCTTCTCTGGCTTTCTCGAATTCCCATCTGTCTCTTCTTCGATCCCTTCTGTTAAAGATTCAAAATTGTACTCCGAATCTACACCGGAGCCATTTAGGGACTTGTTGGGTGCGTTCAAAAAATGGGATTTCCGAGTGGGTTGTTCTCTGTTCAGAGAAAAGCATAAGGAGTTGTTGAGAAACGAATCATCATCCTCTTTGTCTTCTTTGCAAGAGGTTGATGGTGAATTGGAGTGTAGCGAGTTAAAGTTGAATCATGTTAGTGTTTTGGTTAAAGGGTGGACTTGGATTCCTGATAATTTGGATAATTTGTATCCATGTCGATGTGGGATGAGCTGTTTATGGACCAAATCTTCGATTTTTGCCGACAAGCCTGATGCTTTGTTGTTTGAGACGACAACACCTCCACTTCAGGTATTTCTATATATCTTTTTTTTAGCCCAATTGTTTATTTTGTGGTTTTGTAATAATTGGATTGCAGAATGTGTAAATATATTGACATCTGTATAAATCCATGTTTAAATTATTTTATATACGTTTATATGTGTGATATGTTATATAATGGAATGATGATGGTCGATTTTGTGAGTGCAATTCGGGTGCCTGAAGAAATTAACATGATGCTTGTGAAATGGGAATCTTATTCTCTTGGAAAAGAAAATGTGGTTTGTGGAGGAGTCTCCTTATTTGTTATTTAAAATATACCAGTGCAATTGATATTTTCATACTAGGATGAAGGCTTAATAGATTGAGAAAACAGGTGCAGTGAAGAAGGAACAGCAGCAGGAGTCCGACAATGGTGTCTCCAACCCAAATACATTGCTTCACTTTGAAATGAATGAATCCACATAATTATAGGTCTAACTCTAATGGACTAGTAATTTTTTTTGTCTTCTTCTACTTTCGTATTGTTTGGTGTAGAGTAGTCTATGCCCAACATACATAAGCACAAGTGTCAGGCATCACAGAAGTGTCGGGTGATTGTATAGAGTATATGGGTTATACTACAGGGACTAAGTCTAAAGTGTCTCGACGGCACATGGGTCATTCTAAATAAGATTACTCACGAGACACTAGGCTTCCCGAGTGTTAAAGGGGAACCTCGTGAAGGAGGTTGTGCTAGGGGAAGTGCACGTATATTGTCCTCCTATCCAATGACCCTATTGGAGAGGGAAGTTTGAGTACGGTAATATATTGTACAAGGCCTTTGAGTACAGTTGGGAGTTATAGTCAGCACTCATTGTATTCTCTTAACATAGGACACTGCCTCCGATGTAGGAAACTACGTTTACTTCCAACCCCCGCGAGACAGTCACATAGACTGTCCACAAAGGTTGAGTAATACATTGAACCCATGTTTAAGAGCCTCGCCCAGAGAGTATTGACTATGGCAGGAGACTACGAAACAGGACATGTTAGTGCTACATGGTGGAATAGTAACATGTGTCGCGACACTACACTCTCCCACCTAATAGCACTCTCATGATCCAACACGTAAATCGGGGAGTTATAGTGCTGGTGCGCAACAATCTATAGCTCAAGTGTTCATGGTGTGTCGAATAGTCGCGGCATGTCATGATCCCAAATGGGAAAAGGGGTGTGTCGCGGCATGGAGGCTTGAAGGAGGGGCTCGCCGGGTGGGTCATATAACCAGAACATTACTCTGGGACCTCAGTGGAGAGGGTGACCACGCCTCAGCCAGGAATGATCGAGGTGCATGGGTACGAGTACGGAATAAGCCGTACCACGGCACGTGTCAGCACGTGCTAGGACTTCTATAAATAGGAGTGCCAGTTGACGTGAGACACGATTTTTTTGGCCAGACGTCCCATTCCCTTTTATGCACTTCTGACATTTCTACCCAAATTCTCTCCCCTGTCATCACATCTTCTCTTTCCTCTTTCAGTATCTTCTCTGGTCACTCTTGATCCATTCAAACTTTTTGAAACCCTAATTCTTTGCAGATAATCCATCATCTACATTTGGTTAATTAGTTTATTCTTTGGTGGGATCTGGATTGGTTTTTTAGTTTTCTGGAATTTTCCCGATTAGGACGTTTATTGTTTCTTCCACTTTTGAATCTTTGCTCATAGAAGTTTTCTTGAATCACCTCTGGAACTTCGCCACTTATCTCACGAAGTTTATGTATGGCCTATCATTTATTCTGAATATGTTTTCTATTCGCTATTGATCTTCCTGTTATTATTAGGTTTATAAAGTGGATTTTTTTTTTTTTTTCAAATGAAGGTTTTAGTGAGAGATAGGGGTTATGCCTCCATCACTAATTCTGCTGATGTGGTTAATGGAACCATGGGACGTTCCTTCCAAGATAGAAGTATCCCCTTCTTTTTGACATCTATAGTTATTGTCATCCATTAGTCAAGAACCTAAGATCGAAGTGTCCCCTTCTTTTGATATCTATCGTTACTGTCATCCATTAGTGACCTTCCATTCACAAGGAGAAGTCCACCACTTTGTTGTCTGAGATGAAACTTCTGTTCTACCACTATCCCATGTCCCCAAGATTAAATTTCTGGTTTGTCTAGATGGGTTTGTTTATGTGTGTATATGTGTGTGCGTGTCTGTATATATTTATATATATGCATTTGTCTGTTTGTACATATATATATAATTTTAATTATGTTGATGTTCTTGTGATGGTGACAGAATTTTGGAATGCAGTTTCGAGTGTGTGCAGAAATGATTGTCATGTTGGTGAAATGTTTATCTGTTTCTCCTTGAGCATGGGTATCAGGATTTGATTGTTCAGTCCCCTTTCTTGTGTTAGAACTTGGATATTATATGATGGCTCCATCTGTATGGAGAATTCACTGGTGACAATTCTCGCTGGTGTCCCCCTCCTTCCCTTGTTGCGAAATTGGCAAATGCATGATTTGTTGAGAAAAAGGGGGCAGCAAAGGCGTGATCTCGAGCAGGAGTCCTAGGATGCAATTCCTGCCCAAATATATTATGTCACCTTGTGTTTAATATCCACCCCCATAATTCTAGGTTTAATGGACTTTAAGTTTTTATTATTGGTGCTGTTATTGGTTGGTGGTGGTGGTTTTTGTGGGGTGGGGAGGTTTAGGAAATTTCTTTATATTAGGATTGCTTAGTTTTATGGTGTAATTCTGATCGAGAAATTTGGTTTTATTTATCTAGTTCTAGGAACTTTGCGTGTAGAGGTATCCCTTGGATCATCTTTGCCCCTGAACTTCAGTCACTTCTCTCACCAAGATTTGTTTGTGTCCTGTTTTGTATACAATTTTTATATTCTTGTTGATTTTACTGTTATATTTTGGACATTAGATTGGTATAAGATCAAGATTGGGGGTTTCACAAATTTTTGGATGCAGATGGTGATTGGAAGAATAACTTTGGCCTATGACAATTTTAGTTACCATACTTTCTGATTAGCAATATGTGAAGAATTGTCGGTGACAGGTCATTCTGTCTGTTAGGACTCCAAACCAATGCCTTCTCACTTGTCTCTAGACATCTAAGAATTGTGTTGGCCAACACTATAGCTTGCAACTTGTACCTGCTATTAGAGGAGTTAATACATGTTTAGAGGGCTAGACTCGTCTTAGAAGGATAGATGTTGATGGTGAAAAGTGACTTCAAAATCCATATATGATAGAAGGAGAATTCCAGATTATTAACATAAAAGCTTGTGGAAAAGTATATGACGGTTTGCACCTCCACTGTATCTTAATCCAATGGAGGTATGAATTGTTCCTACTAAGCTCAGAGTGGTCTAAGACAGGGAGACTTTTGTTTGTTTCTATTTGTTTTCTGTTTTGAGTCCTTGTCATTTCTTCCTCAAAGTTGAGAACTTGGATCTTAGCAGATAGTGCTAGATTTCAGAGTTCTCATCTCTTCCTCGCTGACAATATTATTATTACATTTTTGGAGACCTCAACTGATTGCATAGGCAATCGAAGAGCCATATTCGGTCTGTTCTTTGAATGGCGTTAGGCTTTGAGATAAACCTAGACAGGAGTTTCACTCCATGGGTCAACATTGATGCCTAGACTATGAACTCATTAGTTAGGATCTTGGGTTGTTCTGCTTGGCCTTTCAATTATATTGATTTTCTTCGGGGGCAATCTGCTTGCTTCTGAGTGGTTGAGAAAATTAATGAAGTTTTGCCTCTTTGAAGAAAGGCTACATCTCTTTAAAGGGTACAGTTATAGCCAACCTCTCTTTTGTTAATTCTCTATGTTTCAAACACTTATTAGGAGAGGATGAAGATCTGCACAATGGATTTTTATCTGGTGGTCTAGTAGAGGAGAAGATGGGTCATTTGTTAGTTGGATGAGCTAGTGTCTATTACCTAGACAAGATGGAGGTATAGGTCTTGTCAATTTAGGCTTTCTTGGCCAAGGAATCCCTTTCTTGGCATTTGTATTTGAGAGAGAGCTATGCTAAGGTTAGTTCCTTCAGTCAACTTTTTTGGTAAAGGTAGCTACTAGAGTCATTAGTAACTACCCTTGGAATTTGATCACTCATTTGATGTCTTTTTTTCCCCACATATTGGAGACGCCCTCCTGGATTAGTCAGAGATGTGGGCTATTTCATCTTTGTACATCAATCTGGTTTCTAATAGCTCCTTACTGACGTATGTGTGTGTGTGTGAGAGAGAGAGAGAGAGCGGGGAGGGAGGGAGACGATTATAGTCAAATGTCTGAAAAAAGATGAGAGACTATACTATGATAGTGACATCAAAAGGATTATAGTTAATATAGTTGAGATGTGGATGGAGCATAATGAAATTAAGTTATTTTTGAGTTTTTTCCAAAATTTATTATGAAAAGGGACCCACAATGAAAATGTTTTTGGATATTTATTGCTGGAATGGCTCCCTGCATTTAAAATCTAATTACATGGATTTATCTGAGCGAGTAGCTGATGAAGGAAAAATGAAGGGTCAAATTTCCTTTTCTGGGTTAAGGGTCAAATTTATTAAATGATTTAAAGTCGTCCATTTTTTTCCCCTTTTGATTCTTTTAAATGATGAAATTGCTATGAAATCTTTGTAGAATTTTCATCTAAGGTATGAAACACAGATGTTCAAAACACATCCAATGTTGATGCTGTTTCTACAATTTGCTATCAGATGGTCTGTCATTTAATGGAAATTGTTTTGATTAAAATCAGGTCATTATTGCTAAAGGGTGGCTGAATGTACTAATGAGGACTTCCTGTCCACACACGCGCGCACAAAAGAAATATCCCCATTCACTAAAATAAGGACATCAGAATGCATGGAAGACTATTGCAGCAGAACTAGATAGGTTTCTAGCATCAAGTTATCTTATGGTTGTTGTCTGAAGTGTAATTATTTTTACTATCATAGTTTGCTCTTATACTTTTAAGTGCCATATCTTCCCTCCTTATACGGGCCTATGTAGCTCTTGTTTGACCTCTGACTGCTTCTTTATTGCCTCTATATTGTTCAGCAATGCACCAAAACTGCTAGGGGAGATGTAAAAGGCAAATGTGATACCAAATTACCTATGTTTTTGCCTAAGCAAGTCTATGCACTTCTATAGGAAGAGGCTAGACCTTCAGACTCATACCGTAGCATTGCTTGTGTTTGTGAATACAAATGTTGACTTAGCATGCAAAGTAATAGTTAAGATTTATTTGGATGGTAAGTTGAATAGTTAATAATGATAATTACTTGATACTTGCCACGAAAGGGGGATAGAGAATATTGGGTACAAGAACAATGCTTTGACGTGAATTGCGTCCCTTGTTAATACCCTGCTCTGCGTGACATGATTTTTCAGTCGATTGAAATGATTTTTAAGGTTGTATGTTGAGTGCTAAATTCCCTTGCCTGTTGTGCTGGGCCATGGGACTGATATTGGTTGAATATTGATAAGCAGCTAGATTTTCACTGATTCATACTTGATTTTATCATTGTTATTTTATTTTTTGTTTTCCCTTGGTCTGATCAACTGGTTAGTATGAAGTAGTTGTTCCTATTACTTTGTTATAATTTTTTCTTTGAAATGCTTAGAAATCTATGATTAGTGAGTTACTTACAAAAAAATAATAATAAATAAATAAATTATATGATTAGTGAGTGGTTTGACAGATCTGACACATAAAGCATGAAATGAACATCGGGAAAGCCCTTGGGCTGGCTAGGTGTTTTTTCTTTGTTTCATTTTCGGTTCTTTGAATGGGTATCCAAAAAGGCATTGGCTCTGCCTTCTGAATCCTCAATTCAATCAATATCTTAGTACTTCGTCAATAAAAATGATGAATATAGTTTATATGAGAGACGATACTCATCTAATAACTGTGCTACAAATTAGATTCATCAACTGAGTTTTACCATTGAATTTTGATAATATTTTCTGAGTGGCTACAATTTGTTAAAAAACCAGTCATGCTGATGGAATGGTTAAATATTACCTGAGCGCTTCCTTCAATTTTATGGTAAAAGCAAGTGGAACTCATCAGGTGATGGAGTTTATGTACTTTTTGACTTTGGCGGATTGAAATACTGATGAAATTGAGGATGAATGAAGAGGAGCTAAACTCTTGGAATGACAAGTATCAGTCTGACTGTAGTTCTAATTCAAGTGCATTTCTGATTATTTTCCCTATTTGTTTCATAATATTTTCATCTCCCTTACATTCAAGATATTAATTTTGCAGAGTTTTTTATCTCGACTGATGAACATATTTTCATTTAAATAGTCATAGGTTACCTATGTAAATTTGGAATCTTACAACAACCATTCCAGATTCCACCTATTATAGGAATCATAGAAAGCGCTATTATATTTTATATTTTGCTTCACCTTGGTATCCTGCTTTCTGTTGATTATTTTTCTTGCCCAGCTTCTTCATGGTGGGGTTTTCTAATGTTTGTCAGAGACGCAATGGAGATCCACTGCGCGTATACATGGATCTTGAAGCTGGCAGGAAACGATCAGGTGTTGAGGATATTTTTATTAGTTATCATGCCAAAGATGATGTTCAATCAACTTATGCCGGTGCCCTCTTTCATAATAATCGAAACTATCATTTGTCTTCTTATAAGAACACTGTAAGCGTTCAGGACCCTACCATCCGCCCACTTTTCTGTTGTATTTTATATATTTTTTCAATTTTTTTTTTCTTTTTATTCTTTTACTTGTCATAATAATATTCTTATCCATTTAAAAACCAAGTCTTGTAATTTTTATTGGGGTTGTTTTCAGGACACACTTGTTTATTGGTCTTCATCACGGTGTCTTCCTGAAAGAAACAAGCTGGCCAAAAGTCTCCTCAGTTTGCTGCCTCACCACTCATTTGGCAAGTGCTTGAACAATGTTGGTGGCCTAGACATGGCACTCTCTTTGTACCCAGAGTGCAACAAGGATGCCAATTCGACCCCTAAATGGTGGGACCATCTACACTGTGCCATGTCTCACTACAAATTTGTCCTCGCAGTTGAAAACACCTTGACAGAGAGTTACGTGACAGAGAAGTTATTTTATGCCCTTGACTCTGGAGCAGTCCCAATCTATTTTGGTGCTCCGAATGTTTTGGACTTTGTCCCCCCGCACTCAATAATAGATGGGACTAAATTCGGTTCCCTGGTGGAATTGGCTTCTTATGTGAGGGCCCTTGCTAATGATCCTGTAGCCTATGCAGAATACCATGCATGGAGAAGATGTGGCGTATGGGGTAACTACAGGAAGACACGTGCATCGAGCCTAGACACGTTGCCATGCCGGCTGTGTGAGGCTGTGAGTAGAAAGGGTGGGAGAAATGCATGAGCCTTTTGAATCTCTGCTAATTTATCATTCATTCGGTAATCTGATGCTGGTAATCATACGGTTTCTTAGATTTTGTTTCTCATTTATAGGCGAGTTCGTAAGGTTTGCACGAGTCAAAGTGACATGTAGAAAGAATGGAACACAAATACATCATATATACCAGTTTAGAGATCTTACTTCAAACCTTGAACCCATCATGAACAGTTTAGTTTCTTTATATACACTTCTCTTATTCTTTTTCCTCCTTATTTTGATTAGGCCTTGTACTATTACTTCCTGGTTTGCATTTCTCTGTAAATAGCTGCAGGTTGATGACAGTGTGAACTGGTCTTGCTAATGTTAAACATATGATATAGTTATAGCCATTCTCATATGTTAAACACTGTGAACAATGCTTCATTATTCCTCATATCCATCAATAATTGAAGATCATGACAAACCATTCTCATGTTATCAACTGTGCAGAAAATCAGATTGATTCAATGAGACTATTTTCATGCAGTACTGTGTAACCATCTGGTGGCTATGATATTTCAACAATCAGCTAATATCATTTACAATGATGCCTTGGTTCGATATATATATATATATACATATATGTGCAGAGACATTTCACTTGGGTTCCTTCTACTGGTTGTCACTGGGTGCGGACCAGAAGAACTCATTTTTAACCTATTGCTAAGGAATTGCTGGATTTTCAGAAACAACCTCTTTTATAATCCTTTTTTTTTTATCATCAAAGGTAGTGAGAGTTGATATAACAAATAACATAATGAAAGAAAACATGCACTGTCCATTACTATTTGATTGTCAGAAGAATGAGATAACAGAGATTTATGTGAGAATTGCTCGACTTTTTTTTTTTTCCATGTCAGATTAGTTTTCTAACAGGAGTACTATTACAGTTACACTCTAAATTAAGCCTCGACATGGGGCAGATTCATGTGAATCTAAATCCGGATCATATTTTAATGTTGGAATCTATATCCAGATCCGAATTCAAGTTGGATCATGTGAACATGATGAATGGATCGATCCATATAATTTAAACAGGATCCAAATAAGGCAAAATATACTTCATTTGGGTCAGATCTGATATAAAACTTGATTCATTTAGGAATTATTCCCGGATCCATATCCAACTTGAACCCATGACGGGTGTTTCAATGAAGATACCATGTTGAATTTGAATTCAAAATTTAAATCCAAATTCATTAAAACGGTTTTCAAGTCGAACCTGCTAAGATCTTGTGTCAAACCCACTCCATTTCAAGCCTAATTTAAATCTTGGAATCAATGAAGAGATAAAATGCAGGAAAGTGAATAATTTCCTTGGTTTAGTAGGACTCTCGAGAGGATTACCAACTTACCACATCTTCTACTCAAAAATGGCTTCTCTAGTGAGCAGTCTACTCAACTGCTTTTTCATCAATAATAACTTTCCTAATGTGGTTCACTCTCCTGTGTGAGTAAACCAACTAAAGATAGATCTTGGTATTCCTATTCCCTTCACCCGGAGAAATTATAGATGGTTCAAGACCATGTGGTCCTAATCAATCACAAACTGTTACGCAAGCAAATGTGTTAGTTTTATTTATTTTTGGATTACATGACAGCTTGTGCACGCAAGCAAATGTGTCAGTTTTATTTATTTTCTGATTGCATGGCAGCTTGTGATTGGCTATGACGGGGCCATCTAATAATTTCTCCTTTCCCCGAGCCAAAGAGCCCTTGACTTCTGACTCCCCTTTTTTCTGTCCACCCCACAAACATTCCATGTCATGATGTGAACATTCAACAATGGTACTAGATCCCCTCTCCTTTCAGGCCAAGCCCCTATTCCTTCCACTCCCTCCTCTCCTTTCTTGGTTGATTGTGATCATCAACCATTTTAAAAAACCTCAAGCCTTTTAAAGAGTCTGGGTTGTCTTTTATTGCACTTATCTTCCTCTGTTGTCTCTCAAATGCCTCAATGAGTCTTGTCAATTCTTCTTTTGTCAGCACCCCAAGCCAAAACATCCTCCAACTTTCTCTCCAAATCACCCCTTCCTCTCCCAAATGATTCTACTCCAAATGGATAATCATAACAATCAGTGAGCAATCCAAAGGAATGAGTAGTTCCAAGTCCTCAATCCTTACTGTTGCCCTATCATCCACTTCGATATTAGTTGGAAGATAACCTCCCTATCACCTTCAGAACCCAGCAGAACTGAAATCTTGACCATCAGTATCTGATGAATTTACCAAAAGAAGACCTCTGTTCCTTATACCAGCTGACTGTCCACCATTCCGTTACCCCATGTCTAACGAGTAATGTACAAATTTTCACCAAATAAGAAATGTTTGCATATATGATCAACCTACTACTCCAGTTTTTGAATGCACTTGCTTCTTTTCCTGTTAAAAAAGATGTTGGTAAATACTTGTTAAAACATTTAAAACTACATACAGTATAAACTGCAATATGAAATAAACGAATTAGCTAGAAAGCAGCTAAAACTCATGTTTTCTAATGCTTATTCGAGCTCAGTTGATTGATTTAGGCAATCCAAGTTCAATCCTACTTCCACTATTCTAATCACGAGTAGAGGTCAACAAAACTCCTTATATTTTGCAATGCAGAATTTTATTTTATAATAAAGTGATGCTCGTAAATGATTGTACATATTCAGTGAAACAATAATATGGCAAAAGGTTGATAATTTACAAATGAGTTGATAGGGCCATCAAGAAAAGCCGGTCCGAGCCGAACATTTGTTTGTTCAAGTTTAGCTCAACCTTCAGTTGACTCTAGTTAAAAGTGTTCAAGATTTATTTATTTATTTATTTATATTTTTGTGTGTGTGTGAAGCTTGATTTTGGCGCTTTTGGCAACTCTCAAGTTTCAAAGTTAGAAAGTGCTCGAGCTTAGATTGATGAGGAGAAACAAAAACACTAGTTAGAAGCCCTAACGATGAGTCCTGACAGAGCCTACTAACAAACACCTGTTCAAGAACAGAACATGTTGACGAACCTAATGAATTGAGCAAAGGATTGTTCAGACTTGGTTGTTTTTCGATCATTTACTTAACAAAAGAATACAAATTGAGCTCTTATCAAGAAGGCTGAGTTGCTCATGAACAGGTTGATTCATTTGCAGTTGGTTGCTAACTTGCTATTCATGGCATTTCATGAGCAATAGTCAATTTAAAGGAACTATACTTAACTCATACTTGAGCAGCACTCTGACTCAACCATACATTAACCAAGGTCTCCACTACTCAACGCAGTTGTCTTTGTTTAGACTAGTAAGCACAGTGGTGAGTACGCAAACAAGTTTCTATATATTATGGGAAAAGACGAGTATAATCTTATATTAAGATGAAAAATACAAGTACAGTTTTCTCTGTTTGTTCATAGGAAATTTACCTCAAACAGAATTCAAGGGAAGAACTTGTGCTGCTCAATTTTCAGATTTCCCACTTAAATAAGTAAAATAAAGCTCAAAAACATCCATTTCTATACCATCTGGTCCATCTCATATCTTTAACCAATCATTATCTTTCAACTCCGAATACCCCTTCTCTCACAATCACAAACTCGCAGGAAGAATCAGGCAAATGGGGCGCAAAAACAACATGAAGCTGTCGCTTTGTTCGTCTATTGACAAAATCACTACCACCCACATCAACCAAACCAGTCTCCTCACTGACTATCTCCTCATTTCTCGACAAGAACAACCTTGAATTCACACAATTGGACCACGATATCCCCAGAGCAGGACAAACCCGTCTCCCTGACGAATAAAAACAACTCAAATTCCCAACCTTTAGATCATTCATTCCCTCAGGTGACACCACTAAATCAACCACCTGGTTTGTAACCACAATGGCAAGACCAAACCTCTTTGCCTGCGACTTCAACTTGCCCGAAATCTTGAAAAACAGAGAAGACCGGCGCTTAAGATCACACGGGGTGTTCTCAAATTCAGAACGAAATAGCGCCGCAATTGAATCAATCACGATCAACTTAACGGGCAAGCGATTCGGTGTGTTGGCGAGAAGCGGATCGACACGGTGCAATATATCGAACAGTTGGTCTGCGGAATGTGCTGCCTGAACAAATATGCGATCACAGGGATCGAAAGACCCGAAAACGTTGGGGTGTGAGGAGCGGAAGGAGTGGGAGAGTTGTTGGAGGCGGCGAGAGGGGAAGGGGAATTCGGAGTGGATGTAGAGAGAGCAGGCGGCGAGGCCACCGAGGGAGATGGGGAGCTGAGCGGAGAGGAGGAGTTGAAGGCAGAGCTGGGTTTTGCCGCAACCGCTCTCGGAGACGAGCTCCGTGACGGAGTTGCAGGGGACGCCGCCGCCGAGGAAGCAGTCGAGGACTGGACAGCCAACGGTGCATTTCTGGGTAGCGAGGGGTTGTTGGAGTAGATTTTCAGGGTTCATTGGAGAGAGAGAGAGAGAGAGAGGAGTTGCTGGGTGGAAAAGGGTTTGTTTTGAAAATGAGGAGGAGATGAAAACGAGGGAAGGGAAACGGGCAAAGGGCTCCTACTTGAACTTTCAATTTTATTTTTATTTTTATTTTTATTTTTATTTTAAATATGATAATTAACCAAAGATAGTTTGTTGAAGTCAAAAATCCTCCCAAACTAGTCTCTGATGAAATATGAAAAGTATTTCTGTATTATATTGTGACAAAATATATGAAAAAATCTATTTATAATGAAAACTAAGCCCTCATAATCAGTATGCAGGGATGTTAAAATTACTTGTTTCCTCAAGTTCCCTTCCTGTTTTCTTAAAAGGATAATAATTGACTTTATTTATTATTATTATTATCTTATACAATGTTGGATTTTCTTTCATTAATAAACTAACAAAATACTCGCTCTGATACATGTTAACAACCATCTACTCTACAACTTTAAGTTATTAGAGAGTGTTTAACTTAAATATATAAATTCTTCGGCAGTCATTCATATCAAAATGTATGAAGTTATCAAATAGATAGTGATAAGATGACATCATATAAATCTCACGTAAATATCTTTTCCACTTAGAATTACTTTGACAATGATGAGATGACTTCACAATCAGGGGCGGAGCCAGGAATCTATGATTGGGGGGGGGGGGGGGAACTATTAATATTTTTATCATAAATGAGAGGATTTAATATAAGAATATTTTTAATTCAAAAGTATTCCATTATTGTTAGATGCATACAAAAACTTATCTAGCCAAACTTTGGACTGTTCATTTTCAAAAAAAGATTTGCCTATATCTAGTCAAATATGACCTAGATATGTACAAAAATAAACCAAAAAGATCACATATCTACTACAAAAGCTGAGCTCGACGATCTTTTAGAGAATAAAATTCATCTATTATCAAATCTGAACTAAAAGTCTCAGCAATTTCTTTTTCAATATTGATACTCAAATAATCTGCAAGAAACTCATCTTCCATCTTATTGCGAAGTGTTGTTTTGACAAGCTTCATACTTGAAAATGCCCTTTCTGTAGTTGCCGTGGAAACTGGAAGTGTCAAGATAAGACGAATTAATTTATCAATCAAATAGTAGATATCTGACTTCTTTGTTTCCACTAATCCTTTACATACTTCAAAATTTGTTGACATATTTTGTAAATGTGGATGGTAAGGTACATCAACAATATAGTGTTGCAATTGAAATCTCAAAAGAGTCATTTCTTGGTCCGTGAAATCTTGAGGATAAAATTTATTTGCAAGCTTGCAAATGTCATCAATTTTAAACAATTTGTAAGCATCCCTAGGATCCAAAGTTGAGCTAAGAATAACAAGTTCTATTGCTTGTTCACTAATCTATTATTCAACTCTTGCACTTGTGAATCAATTGTGGCATTGAATATATCAATTCGATAGTGGTGCTCAAGTGTAATATTGTCTTGTTGATAACGTGATCGACCCTTACCTTTTGTATAAGGAGAACTCATATCAGGCACATCAATCTTATTGCGTTCACAAAATGATATAACAATCCCAAGTAAGATGTTCCAACCATCTTCTCTCAATTTCAGAATGAGTTCTTTTGTAGTTAAAACCAAATGCATAGCATGTCTTGAGTTTTTGTTGCAAAGCTTGGCAAAGGATATCAGTTGTTCCCATAATTTCTTTCACCAAATGCAAAATAAACACAAACTCGAATGATGTAATAGCATCATAAGCAGCATCGGCATCCCCCCGTTGGGAGTAAGTGGATCCTTCTTTAATGATGCTTTGAAGAACTGAACATGTTGCACCAAACATCCTTATCAAACTACAAACAGAATCAAAATGAGAGCTCCAACGAGTATCTCCAGGTCGTTGCAAGGTACCAATCTGATTAGCTCCCCTACCAGTCTCAAGTTCATCAATAGCTATCAAATGGGCAATTTCAGCCGCTTGAGCAGATTGTAATTCATCATTTCGTTTGCAAGAAGTTCTAATGATATTGATAATGAAGCTCAACTTTGAAAAGAATTGATGGACATGAATTACTTCTCTGGATGCTGCAACTAATACCAGTTGTAATCAATGAACTAAATAATGCACATAATACGCATAAGAGCAATCATTAATAAATAATGCTTGCAAGCCATTCCAAGCCCCACATATATTACTAGCACCATCATAATCTTGACCTCGAAGATTGTGAACACTAAGATTATAATGAGATAAAATAACAGAAAGCTCATTTTTTAAAGTCAATGAAGTTATATCTTTAACATGCACAAGATCAAAGAAACGCTCTTGTAAAAAATCACCCTTATTGACAAATCTTAAAACAAGAGCCATTTGCTCTCTCTTAGATTCATCACGTGTTTCATCAACAAGAATACAAAACTTGGCATCTCCAATGTTTTCTCGAATCTTCTTTCTCACTTTTACAGAAAGAATATGCAAAATCTCTTTTTGAATTTGTGGTGAGGTGTACTTGGCATTTTTTGGAGCATTTTCTAGAACAAGTTTGGCAACATCATCATTATATGTTGCCAAAATCTTTATCATTTCAATGAAATTGTCCCTATTTCTTGATTCGGGGCATTCATCATGCCCTCTAAAAGCACAAGCTTGAAATATAAGCCATCGAGCCGCATCAATTGAAGTCTTCAATCTCAATCGGTTATTTAAAATTTGTTCCGAAGTTTGTCTTTCCATCACTTTATCAATATGACAAGGTTGATTCATTAAATCCTTACAACATCTCTCGGCTATGTTGTGAGGTGAACAAGAATTTTCTCCCACATGATTTAGGAAAGCACACCTTTTTCCATCGTTAACTTTCTTCCAATTTCGAAATCCTTCAATAGTGAATACATTTGTTCCGATACGCCCCATTGGTTTCTTTCCAAAAAGAAAGCAAGGTAAGCAAAATGTGGCATCCTTTGAAGGAGAATACTCTAACCAAGAAGGAAATAATTTGTTATTGAAACCGACGGAGATGCTTTTTCGATCTAGAACGCGGATACTCTGACAGAACAAATTGGTATGGTCCCGCTTTGATATAGGCTTGACGAATTTCATCATGTTAGTTAATATGATATTCCCATATTTGACGACGTAATCCTGGATCGCATTCTAATAAAGTGTGATCAACTTCTGTATGTTCAACTCTAGAAAATTTTGGAGGACGTGGGTTATCAAGAACCGAAGCATCATGATTAGATGTGAAAGGGTCATCATCTTTTGACTTATTGATGTTCTTTCTTTAAAAGAATGCGTCAATAGTTTTTGATGGCTTGACCATCATATAACACTATACTTAGGTGGCCTATGCTTCCAAAGTAACAAATTAACCTGAAAATTAATCTATCAATTAATTATTTAAATAAGTTTTCTTATCAAACTTTTCTAACAAAGACAAAAAATATATATATATCAAGCCAAAATTGAACAAACTTTCAATTAAACAATTAGACTTTTAATTTATAAACAAATTCAAAATTCATGTAATAATATCACAAATTAATAGTCAAGCAAAAACTAGAACATGGCATTCATATTAGCATATCAACTATCAATCTATTATTATTATTAACTATCAATTAATAGTATGATCGTACGAAGAGAATAATTCAAAAATATTACCTCTAACTTCGTAGTCCTTTACACTAAATTTTGTCAATATATAAGTGTCTCTGATCACTGATTTACATTGAACACATCACAGACTTCTAGCTACCCTAAAAAAATAAGTTTAATTTGATGAGAAATTAATCTATCAAAGAAATAACATAAGGTATTAATTTAGAACATCATCTAACTCAATAACCCATCAATTAATGGTTAATGACTAGTGAACATCTTTTAAAACAGTAAAAGCCTGAACATCTTATAAGAGCTGATCTATCAACTATCACACAGATAACAGACAAGTTATACACAAGCAGCTAGAACTAGAAGAGTAGAAGGAAAATAAATTTAAAACTACTAATAATAATATTGAAATTAAATGTTAGAAACATTAATACATTTCAATTTAGAATGTCATCTAACTCAATAATGAATAACCCATCAATAATCAATTAGTGATCCAGTCCAGCAAGAGCAACACTTGAATATAAAAAAAAAAATTAGGGTTTTGAAAAATGACAATAGAATTTGATATCTTTTTAATTAAGAAAGTGAGAGAGTCTGAGAGATAGAAATAAGAGAGTTTGGAACTTAAATAAAAATTAACATCTATATTTCAAGTTCCACCTCCACCTCCACGGCTCCATGAGTACGGAGAAAAGAATGAAAACTTTGGAAAGTGACTTTTTAATTAAGAAAGCGAGAGAGTCTGAGAGATGAGAGTTCGGAACTTACATAAAACTCCATGGTCTCATGAGAACAGTTTGAACAGAGAAAAGAATGGAAACTTTGGAAAGTGACAGAGCAAAGCAGTCGAGCAGGGGCGAGGGTTGTTTGTTCTTTGGAAAGGGAAAAAGTAAAGTTTCCTTTCTTTTTTGTTTTTGTTTTGTATAAGGCTGTAAATTGACTTGATGATAGAAACAAAAAAAAGTTGACTTATATATTATTAATATATTAGTATTACTATAAGTTAGTGTGTATCAGTGTATATATATTATATATTATAATCATTGATATAGATATTACTTGACATATACAATATACCACTAATCTATTAATATATAATATATTAGTAGCAGAAACTAGAAACTGGGGGCTGTTAGTGGTATATATATATATTATATTTCATATATTATATATATGTACTACTTTTTTAAAAAAATTTTGGGGGGCCATGGCCCCCGTTGCCCCCCTGCCTCCGCCTCTGTTCACAATGAATCTACAAAAATCATTTCACTTTTATTATGTATTGTTTAGTTGATTTATACTTTCTACTTGAATAACAAACGATGTAACCTAATGGTACCTTTCTCCCATTCCAAAGTAGAAGGATCAAGGTTTAAGTCTCCATAAAGACAAAGTAAGTGTGTGAGTTTCTTGCCAAGGTAAAAAAAAAAAGTCTTCTTTATTTTTTGGAAAAATTAGATTTTGATAACCAATTCTAAACAAAATTATTCTAAAGTGACCATAAAATCTGAAAAATATGAATAGTCACCAAAATTGAAACTTAATTGTTAATTACAGTAACCATTTGACGTTAATTTGGTAAAAAACACTTCATATTTATTAAACATTCTAAAAATAATTTTTAGATGACAAATTACCATTTAATAGAGATAACTCATTGAATTCATCCTCCTCTCTCTCTTCCTCGTCCATCACTCTCTTTTTTATTTTTTAATTTGTCAGTCTATCAATTAAAAAGATAGGATCGCTTTATCATCCTTATCTCTTTTCTCATTCTCTCTACCATGGTCTCAAAAAAAATTACATAACCGAGAGGATAAGAAGTTCCATAACAAATTTGAGACATATTAAGAGTTGCTTACGAAGTGTTTGAAAGAACGAAAAATGAGAAAAAAAAATTTCTCACAAAGAGATCAAAAATTTTATTAGATCAACAAAACAATTATCATAAACATTATTTGTATTCAATTCATACTAACTCTATGTAGAAATTGATATGTGTGTGTGTGTGTGGGAGGGGGGGGGGGCTATAGAAATGGACAAAATTGAAGTTACCAATATATGACAAGTATAAACTTTAAGACTATAAACTGGGAGTGTATTGCTTCTCAATTTCTATGCTAACAAGGAGGAAAAGAAAAGCTATTCTACTTAGACTTGAGAAAAAAATGCAAAAAACTCAAACCAAATACTTCTATAATGCTATTTATATTGCTCCAATTCGAAAAAGATTAAACAACCTCAACATCATTCACAGGTCACGTCATTACATGCAAAAAAATTGGTATTTCGATTTGCTTTATCAAATAATTTATTTTTTAACAAATACTATATATTATCCAAAAACAATAAAAATAAATTCATTTCCAATAGTTAAACAAGAATACTATGAAAAAGAAACAAAATCACTACAAGATGCAACTGTATGAGAAAATGATTTTAATTATTGTCGCTCTAAATTATTATTTCTTATTCTAGTTGTTACTCCAGTATTCTGGTTGTCATCACTAGTTGTTACTCCAGTATTCTGGTTGTCATCACCAAATAACAACTTCTAGCATCACTTGCAAGTAAACAAAAAATTAGGAATTATATAAGAATATAAATAATATAATATATGAAAATAAAAATAATAATTATTAGTTAATGTTCTTTCTAAATATTTATTAGGCAACTTGAAAGAGCAGCTGCTTATTAAGCAACTTGAAGTAAAATGTTTAATTGAGATTAATTAAAGGGTAAATTTGTCCAATTATAAATAATTTATTAGAGGAAGGATATTTATGTAATAAGTGATCAAATAGTCACTCATCAGCAATTAAGTTTAAATTTTGGTGACTATTCATCTTTTTCATACTTTATAGTCACTTTAGAGTAATTTTGTTTAGAAATGGTCATTAAAATCTAATTTTCCCTTCTTTTTTTTCTTCTCTCTAATTAAGTGATAGTGTAATGACATGACTCTGCCCTCACATCTAAAAAGTTGGAAATTTTTTTGATAATTGTCTAATGTATGTGAGAAGCGGGAATTGCACCTGTCGTTGGTGGATTATGAGATGCTATAAAGAGACGCGATACTACTGACAAAAAAAATATTGTACCATTTTCATTTTATATTACTTTTTTTTGATAAGTTATTCCATTTTTTTTATTATCAAAACAGTGTTTTAATTATTATAAACAAAGTCTTTTAAAGTAGGAAAAAATTACTATCAAGTTCTACTTTTCTCACTAAAAGACAAATAAGTCCTAAAAATTTCTTTTAGGACCAATAAGTCATACTTTTGAAAAAAAATATATTAATAGAAGTTTTAAATCATTAAATCTTCCATTTATACCCTTACTAAATAGAAGTAAAATTTTGTAATTATAAATTTATTCAAAAATTGATATATAATCTATTTTTTATATATTCCTTAAGTTTTAGTTATTTAATAACATTGTATTATGAGTTTAAAAATGAAAATATGTAGGAGTGGAATGAATTTTAAATTGAATTATCCAAAATACTTCTCTTTGTGATGAATAAATTAAACTAGCAAAATAACATTCTTTTATAATTTTTTTTAAGCAAATAGTGGTATTGGTGGAAGGCAGTGGCGGTAGTGGAAGGTGGTGGTGGTGTTTGTAGATGGCGGCGGTGGTGGAAAGCAACAATGGTGTATATGGTGGTGGTGGAAGGTAATAGTGGTGTTGGTGGTGGTGTTGGAAGGAGGCGATGGTGGTGGAAGGTGGTAGCGGGGTAAATGGTGGTGTTGGTGGAGATGATGGAAGACGACGACGGTGGTAGTGGTGGTGGAAGAAGGCGATGATGGTGAAAGGTGGCTAAGGTGGTGGTGGTGGTGGAAGACAACAGTGGTGTAAGTGGTGTGGTGGTGGAAGGCAATGAAAGCAGTTGTGGTAATGGTAGAAGGCGACAATGGTGGTGGAAGGTAGTGGAGGTGGCGATGGTGGTAGTGGTGTTGGTGGAAAGCGGTAATGGTGTAGATGGTGGCAATGATGAAAAACGGCGGTAGCGGTGGTAGTGGTGAAAGGCAGCGACGGTGGTGGTGGAAGGTGTGAAGGTGGTAGAAGACAGTGGAGGTGGTGGAAAGCGGCGGCGATGGTGGAAGGTAGTGTCAGTGATGGTGGAAGGTGGTGGCAGTGGCGATAGTGGAAGATGACGACGATGGTGGTGGAAGAAGACGATGATGGTGGTAGTGGAGATGGCGATGGTGAAAGACAGTGGAGGTGGAGGTGGCAATGTGGTAAAAGACTTATTGGGAACATCAATTTTTTTTAATCTTACTTGAGAATGAAATGGTCATTCTATAGGTTTAACTGTGGAATGAATTTTCATTCCAAGAGAATGACCATTCCAACCTTAAAATTCATACCAAACAAATGAATGATTGGAATAGGTATTTCATTCCATTCCTGCGTATCAAACGCAACATTAAGGTATTGTAGTTAGGAGTCTTAATAGAGTGAGGAAATATAATGAAAAAGAGAAAAGAATTCTAATCCAACTAAATCATTTGAAACTCCATAGACATTTAATAATAGTATAGAGTTAGCAAGAGTGTATCTAGTTTAGCAAGAGTATAAATCAAAGATTTAGTGATTTAGAAATTAAATGAGAAAAAAATCTCAAAAATAGTACTTATTGGTTCTAAAATAATATTTTAAAACTTATTTGTCTTTTAATGAGAAAAATATGGCTTGATAATAATTTTCTCTTTTAAGTATTTTCTTCCTTCTCTACTGCTCCGTTTGGTAGGAAGGAAAAAAATTAGATGGAAGGAAGAAAATGAGGGATAAATTAGACAACCCTAAAGAAGAGATTGTGTTCTTCCCTCTTTTTGTTTTGTTGGATGGAAGAAAAGAGAATAAGATAATATCTTATTTTGTTTGTTAGAAGATAAGGAAAGAGAAATAAGGAAAGTTTTGTAATTTAAAACATGTATAATAGTCTTGCATTTCTTCCTTTTGTCTTCAGTCCAAATTTGGAGAGATGGAAATTTGTGAAAGAGGAAGGATAACTTATTCATCCTCTTTTCTCTTCTCTTCTTGCATCCTTTCTACCAAACGAAGGAAATTTTCTCCTTCCCTCCACCCCTCGTCTTTCTTTCCTACCAAACAAAGCAGTAGAGTTTGATTTTCTAATGATAAATCTTAGAGAGAGAAGATTTCTACTATTGATGCAAAAAATGGTTTCTACACCAAATGAAATATTCCTTAGAGCATCTCCACACGAATCTTCATATTTTATATGTCAAATTCATTTGAGGTAAGATGTGACAAATTGACATATTTATATATAAAGAACTATACCCGGTATGTCAAATTTATAACATGAAAATTTGGCATATCAATTTTTTTCTCACATAAATTTGGGTAAACTTCATTGACACCCTCAGAGGTTTGATGTATTATTAGACAGCTACAACTTCGTAATTTTTTGTCACCAATACCCCCTGTCAAAATTATTTAATTTTGTAATAAGTGAAAGTTCATAATTGCCCCTAATTATTTAAATGAATTTTAATATAAAAACATTAGAATTAGAAAATTACAAAATTGCCCATATGATTATATGCCCACCATTTCTCTCTCTACATTCTTCAACCACATAAACCCTAACCACCACCACCACCACCATAGCCGCCATTCACATCTCCTCCTCCAACCACAACCCCCACCAACTACAACCACCACCACTGCCGCCGCCACCACAACCTCCACTCACATCTCCTCCTCCTCCAACCACCACCGCCACTAACCACAACCACAACCACAACCACAACCATTTCACTGTTATTACATAATATTTATAAAATATATGTATATATATATACATATATATTTATATATATATATAGAGGGGGGGAAACCACCGAGCACCACTGCCACCAACCACAACCACCACCACCACTATTGCCAGTAACCACCACTGCCACAGGCGGTAAAACCACCACCACCACCACCACTATCGAACTCCAATCACAACCTAACCCAAGCCAACTGCCACCAACCACAACAACAACTACTACCACCACTGTCACCAACCACCACCACCACTCCAATCGCAACCTAACCGAGGCTGGCATCGATGAAGTACTGGTCGGAGTAGGTGGAGGTGCCGGAGATAAGAGGGAGTTGGGGATTTTGCGACGGCGTAGGGCGGGAAAGAGGACGGAGAGACGATGAGCATCGGAGGAGAGAGCTTCAAATGGGGAAGAAAATTGACAGAGCATGGCAAATCTCCACCCACCATCGCCACCAACCACAACCACCAGTTAACCACAGCCACCGCCACCACCGCTTCTTTCTCTCTCATCTCTTCCTCTAACCACAACCACAACCGCCACCAACCACAACCACAACCACAACCATAATCGCCGCCACAAACCACTGAAATTAAGACCTAATTAAATATATATGTTAACATTAATATTTATAGAAATAAATAATTAAATATATATGTTAACATTAATATTTATAGAAATAAATAATTAATATATATGTTAACATTAATATTTATGGAAACAAATAATTAAATATATAGGTTATATATTATATTATAAATATATATAGCTAGAGAAGAAGGAAAAAAATAGTTTATTTTTTTATTTTATGTTAACATTAGTATTTATGGAAATAAATAATTATATATATAGGTTATATATTATAGTGTATATATATATATATATATATATATATATAGATAGATAGATAGATAGAGAAAAGAAAGACAATTTTAGTTCTTTTTTTATTTTATGTTAACATTAGTATTTATGGTAATAAATAATTATATATATAGGTTATATTATTGTGTATATATATATACACAGAAAAATAAAAAAATAATTATTTTTTATTTTATGTTAATATTATTATTTATAAAAATAAATAATTACATATACATGTTATATATATAAAGTAATGATACCTGAGATCCATGTAATAAAATAATAAGAATAATTCATTTGACATATGAAAAAGCTGTATATCAAATTTGATAAATATAATTTTATGTTAAATAATAACTAAGCATTTGACTATTGTGTGTCTAAATTATCCGTTCAATGTCCAAACTCAGACGGGTTGCTATTTGCTATTTTTCAACCTAGCAGTTTTACTGACCATCAATGTTCTTATTTATTTGCATTTTCCTTGTTGTCCTATAGCATTTAAGTTTTTATCTCAATTATATATATTATTTAATGACCCAAAAGCAACAAAAATAACGTTATTATTGATTACTTATAGGAGTCCACTAAATCGTATGAAAAACTTTTCTCTCAATTCATGGAAATAAAAGCAAAGGTGATGATTTATTTTATAAAATCATTATATATTGATTATAAAGTCTGATCAGAAATTTCACAACTGATCTAATGAATCAAAATTTTTATAACCCTCATTTCCTTTTTTTATTTCTTCTCAAAATTGCTCAAAATTTTCAACGGCTAATTGGAAAATTCAATAAAGAAAAAGAAATTAAAAACTTTGACTAATTTGTTGTCATCTATGAAGCATAGACACGGACACAAGATACAAATATGACAGGACACGAATGCGGCAATACGATAAATTTTAAAAAAAAGAACACGAACACGAACACGGCGATGATGCGGCTATAAAATAATAATATAATTTATATCAATTATTCAACCAAAAAAAAAAAACTACATTACAGAAATACTTTAATTTATCATCAAACAATTAAGAATCACACAAAAATAGATAAATAGATTAGAGAATTAGACTTATTTAGTCATCTACATATATTTAGCTTAGATTTTTAATCATAACTTGGTTACATATAATTTTCTTTCGAAATACTTGAATATACATCACTGTTACGAAGTGTTTGAGAAATGTTCGAGGAGTGTCCGAGAAGTATCCTAAAAAAAAATATCAAGACACTTACTTCTACGAAGTGTTCGACACGTGTCTGAGAAATGTCCTAATGTCTGACATGGTATCAAATATCCGACACAGATGTGACACATTTGGTAAAGTGTCCGTGCTTTATAGGTCGTCAATAATCATAATTTCTCATATGAATTCCTTTCCAATCTAAAAATGTGTCCAATATTTTTTAATCGTATTTATAATTTTTAAATATAATTTTTTTATTTTTAACACGTATTTAATATTTCAATCACGTATACTTTCTCGTAAGCCAGAGGCGCGTGTGTGATCTGTGGTATCGTCTCTCATTTCACATTCTTGTACTGTTACTTAGTCATCCAAGTGGCCCACTTGTCCATACACAAATAAAGTTTTGTTTTTTTCTTGCTCTTTTAGTAGTAATCTAGAGTTCTTTGGTGGTGGAGATAATCATTATAATTAATGAATAATCACGCATGTGTGATGTTTTGTTTCAACTTTAACCCATAGAGTCTAAAGGTCAAACCCAACAAGTAGCTCACCAGTCACCATTATAGGGTTGATTAGAGCTAATAATTGCTAAAATAAGTCAAAAGAGATGTAATTAATGCAATCTGGTCATTTGGTTATGTACCACATAAAGACCAATAGAGATGAACACTTCCAAGACAAATTCTCATCTAATATGGTGCATGTATCTACACATAAACATTAAAAGGAGAGTTGTTGGATAATTCCCAAATTAATCAAATATTTTCATGAAAAAATGTAAAAAAAAATAAAACTGTCCTCAATAATTAAAAAGAGTAAATTGTTATTTTACTCATGTCCCACACGTTAATACTACTAATCTATATTACATTTAAGCATAGTGTTTTTTTTTTGTAATGGCACAGGCACAGGTAATACACTAATATCTATATATACAAATATGCTATATGTATATGCTCTCCGCTTTATATAAATATAACATGACAAAATTGTCCTTCACTTTTACCTTTCTTAATTTAATACATTAAATATGAAAAGGTATGATAGTAATTTAGTTCTTATCATTTCATTTTTTTTCTCTTTTCTATCTTAACCAAATAAGAAGTTATTGTTATCCTTTCTTTTCTTTTCTCTCGTAATTAATGTTATCCTTTCATTTACTTTTTTTTCTTTTTCTCTTCTTTGATAACTAATGTTATCCTCTCTTTCTTTTCTTTCATGTCAATGCAAAATGGAGGGAAAGATTTGTACCCTTTTCATCATTCAATCAATTGTGTGAACATTTTCTGTAGTACTAAACTGGTAATTTCATTGTGTGAACTAACACTCTCTCTAGTGCTTGGGACGGTGGAGATTATCACCAGTAGGATGGGATCCACCGTAAAATAATCCTCATCGTTGTTCCGAAGAAAAAAAAAAAAAGAGAGAGTGGAGACATAACTAACTTTTGACACCATTTTGCTCTTTTTTTTTTAATTGCAAATTATGTCCCTCAACCTTGTAATAATACTGAATAAAATAGAGTAATCTAATCTTAACACTGTGTTTGGAACCCCGGATTTCATAAGAATTGGATTTAAAATAAAAATTCACTTGTTGGAATCACAAGTTTTAAAAACGAATGAGATTTGAAGAGATTCAAAGGAAATACGCCGTTCATTAACGGAAATATTTTTTATTTCTATCTTTTAAAAAGGTAAAAATAAAAATAAAAAATATGTTTAATATAATAAAAAATGTTTCTATTTTTGTGAAAGGAGGAAACAAAGAAAAAGATATTTCTTCACGGTGGCAGGAGAGTATTTTTTTCTCAATATTGGGACCCACTTAATTAAATGATATATAATATTCAATTGTTTTCTTATTTACATATTATAATATTTTTCTTGTCTACTTAGTTAAATAATATATAATAAGTTAAAATGATAATATATAATGTTCAAAAATTGTCTATATTCAAATAAAAAAGCGTTTGAAAATGCTCTCACTACATCTTTTTTTTATTTAAATTTACTTATAAATAATTATCTATATTACTTATAATTTTTTAATTTAATTGTCACATACATTGATGTCAATTTTAATTTAATTTAATTTTCACATATATATATATCATACTTATGGAAGACTACTTCAACTGAAAAATTCTTTTGCATATTGTTTAACAGTTACATGGTCAAATATGAAAAAAAGAAAGAAAGAAAAGAAAAGAAAAGAAAAGGAAAGAAAAGGAAAATTATCCAATTCTTAACGAATAAATTTATGGAGTCTTCCATAAAGTATTTCACCTAAACTTGATATATACGTTAGTTTTTTTATATTCAGGCATAACTGATTAATGATTTGTATATTCAAAATACAAAAAAAGAAAAAGAAAAAGAAAAATAGAGATTACAACAGCAAACTTATAAATAGTTAGTCAAATGAATATGATATAGGTAAAGACTCTAAGTATATGTTGTAGGAGTTTAACCAAATGGAAAAAAAAAATTGAATGTTGTATTTTATAGTCATGTGTTGGGTATTGTTAGGATTTATGATTTTAAGTATCTAAAAGATGTGCTTCAGGCAAAAGGTGGATGACAATCAAGTTGAATATATATTTTTATTTATTTATTTGGTAAATGTCAAGTTTTTTCTTTCAAGGCAAGTAATAGGAACTATACATTATTGAACTAGTTGCAAATTGTATGACAATCAAGTTGAGTGTAACAAATGTGTTACTAAATACTATTTTTTATTTTTTGTTCTAAAAAATGTGGAGGCAACAAGTTTTTAATGAACGCTAATTCTGCTTTCTATTTCCACTCAAAAAAATAAAAATATATTTCTATTTATTTTTTTGAATACAAAAACAGAAAAAGTTTTAGATAGTGTACGCACCCATGATAAACTTGTAAAATTCCAAAAAAATTGAGAGAATTTGATTTTAAAAGAGAATAAAATTTGAAGGGATTAGAAGGAAAACTGCCTTTGTACTTTTTTTTCTTGTATAGAAGCAAAAATTTTTTCCTAAGAAAGTGTAAGGGGGTGATTTTTTTATTTTATTTTTAACGACGGAAGGTATTTACACAACTAATTTTCTTCACACAAATAACACCTCACAAGTTATGTGCGCGACGTGAGTGTAATATTGAATTTTTTTGGTAAATAATTATGGAGGAATACAGAATACAAAAATAGAATATTTTTAGACCATATGGTTAATCATTAGTTCATTACAGCACACCAAATCATATCATATCATATAATATAGCAGTATTTATAGCCAAAATTTTGATTTCTTTTTTCAATTATAAAGTTCCCCTTTTTCTCACTTGCTTCATACATGGATACACAGAATCCAGTGATTCTGAGACATGGAAGCTGATGTCTGCATCCTCAAAGCCCTAGTTTTCTCTCTCTAAAACACAAATTAGGTTTACTGTTTGTGAGTTTTTTGTGGGTTTGTTTTGAATCGTTCGATTTGATAAGAGAGATGGTGAAGCTTTTGGTTCTTGTTTACGTTTTTCTCTCTCTAATGGATTGTACGGCGTCTGCTAATGTGGTCTTGCTTGGGAACAACGTGTCCTTATCGTTCCAAGGCATCGAAGCTAACTTTGGTGAGTTTTAAGTGTTTTTTTTTGACTGTTTATTCTCTGGTAGTGTTTGATTTTGAACTCTGTTAGTTGGATGAGATTTGGAATTTTTAAGATCTTATTGAATGACTACTGGGTTTCTGTGTGTGGATTAATGTTGAAAGAGCTTCAGCGTGTTCCTATTTTGCACCAAAAAATGATATGCTTGTTGTACTGGAACTTATCTGAGACTTGTAGAATCAGTGAATGTTCTTTACTAATTTTTGGTTCAGTTAAGATTAATAAAACAGGTTCAGGATATGTTCAGTTGTAAATAAGTAAGGATAGATTGAGACTTGGGATCAGGGTATTCTGTCTAATCCAAGTCTTATCAAATCACATTTGAGTGAATTGAATTCAGATTATATCCATTTGAAGAATAACATGAGATAAATTTTAAAGTTATGGGAAATTAGGATAATTCGTGTACATACACCCACAATATTTTCCCCTAGCAGGTTTTAAACACTCAACCTCCCCTTTGGGGAGGAGAGATCATACCATTGGCCATTGGTATGATTGTTGTCAATTGTAATGCCCATTATACTGTCATTTTGAGTAATAATTGATTATACCGTCATTGAATGGGATTAATCAAGGATGATGATGATAATGATGATGGAGTGAGTTTTAAGGCGGTAATTGGATGTCATCTCTACCCATTTTTTTACTTTTGTTCCATTGATAATTTCAGCTCCAGCGGTGAAAGTGTCTGGGAAATGTGGCAAGTTGTACTTAGCGGAGCCTCTTGATGCATGTGCACAATTGACTAACAAGGTTCATTCAGCTAAAGATAATGGCAGTTCGCCATTTGCATTAATTATTAGAGGAGGATGTGGTTTTGAGGATAAAGTTAGAAGAGCACAAACTGCAGGGTTCAAAGCGGCCATTATCTATGACAATGAATATGGTGATTTGGTTTCAAGTAATGATCCTTTCCCATGTGCAACTTTATAGTTTTGTTTAATACTCTTTGACTGGCTTCTATAATAGATGCATATAATATGATTTTATATTTATAGATTGTCCAACTTTTTACATATCCTAGTTTTGTAGAATTTAAAATGTCAGCACATCTGTGTAGTGTGGTGTCTGTATCCTGTGGAATTAGATTGGCATTTGTGGAACAATTGAATTTGAACCTTGATATCAGAGTTTGTGATAGAAAGGGGTGTCAAAAGTGCGTTGAGTGCTCCGGATAGTGTTTTAAGAGTGATAAAATGTCTGTGTGCATGTAAGGAGGTAGGGGGAGGGAAAAAGTTCCACAATCATTCATATATGGAGAATAACCTTTTCCATTGAACTGTAATATTGTTTTACATTAAGGCAATACATGCTAGAAGACCCTATTAATTTATAACCCTAAAAATTACTCAACTATTTACAGTTGTTAGATAATCTTATCGACTCACAGAAACTTTCTAAAAATTGCTTCATTCAATTATTACAAAATAAGTTTTGAATGCAACCTAAATGGGAAGTTCATGATTGCATTGCAGGAGGAAACTTCTAAGTTCTAATGTAATTGGTCCTTGAGTCATTTAGGCTTGAAGTTGGGTTGTAATTACCAATTACTTGGACTCTATGCTATGTTTGGTTTGTCAAATTGGAATGAGATGGTATTAGAATACATAGTTGAATGGCACTGGTCAGTGAGAACACTGAGAAGTAGAGATGAGCATAGCCCCTCATTTATTTGGTTGCAACAGAGAGGAAATTTTGGAAGGAGATGAAGAGTCCTATTACATTGTTTGGCTCAGGGAAAAAAATACAATGCAGTATCCAATTTCATCCTTGAAATGGAATGAATTTAATTTGAATATCCACAAATACCATTTAGCAGATAATGATTTAGAAAAACAAATGACAAAAGAAAAAAGAAACAGAAAAAAATAGGATTTGAATAGGGTGGCGACTACTGCAGTTTGTTAAGAGGTTCAAACTTATTAAAAAAAGAAAAGATGTTCAAACTTTCCTGATTCTATTAAGGGTTAGGGATTTGACCCAATTACATTAAGGGGTTGGATTTTTCTTCAACGAGGGACGTAAAGGGAACAACTTAGCTCTTAAACAAAAGATGCTTCACATTAAATAAATAAATAATAATAATAAAAAGAAAATATATAAATAAATAGAAGAACAAAGAAATTAATAAATGACAAAAGGAAAAATAAACTGAAGAGCTATGATTTGAATACGGGTGGTGACTGGGCAACTTGTTAACATATCAAAATTTGCCTGATTCTGTTAAGGGTTAGGGTATTTGACCCACTTACATAATTGGGTCGCATTCTTCAAGGGAGATGTAAAGGGTAAAACCTAGCTCTTAAACAGTAGCCACTTCAAATTTCACAAAAATAAAATAAAAAAGAAGGAACATGGAAGGTGAAAATGCCCTCCAAAACAGCTGTATACTAAGTGCTCCGTATGTTTTTTTTTTGGCTAATCCCTCCACCTCATCTTTAGTTCATCTCAATGTTTAAATAGCTTTCTTCCTTACCTTTTTAGCCAAGTCCATTACCTTCTCTTGAATTGGTCACACTTCCATGAGTCGAAACTAACTGGTCTATATTTAGCAGGTGATGACCAAGGAGTCCCTCTCCACTATTATGGTAGAACACCCCATCTAACTAGCTCCCTTAAGCCTTCCAATTGAGAAAAGATCCCTACATCTACAGCGAAGGCTCAGAGCCCACTCATGCAAGTCAAGAGAAAACAAAGAAACACTAATTTTTAAATTTCACCCCAATGCTGAGTTGGTTGGCCTAGGTTTTCAATGTAGCAACCATTGAAATTAAATTAAATTACTCCCAGAGAATGGGTTGACTAAAGGAGAGTCAGCGTTGCAACTGATCTGAAAGAACAAAACTGATACCAATCCTTCCAGTGAGACTTCCCTGAAGAAATTTGGTGGTTTACTCAATAGGCTAAAAATACTATCCTTTTGTAGCAAAATAACAGATGCAAGTTCAAACATTTTTTTGAGTAAGTTTTAACATTTCTTGATCATGATATTTCAAAGAAATTTATGAGAAATGCAACCTTTTTAAACTGTGGCAAAAGAAAAACTAGAGCCAATATGGATTTTCCCACCATAGGTCTTCCCAAATGATGATTTGAAATACCAAACCACATGTCTCATTGTTGTAAACTTTGAGGGTGGTTTGGGACATTTTGTGCATGTTATAGTAATTATTTATCTTCATAATTGTAAGCATAATGATGTTTTAAAAGTACATTTTGCCTTTTTTTTGTGTTTCATGTTTTGTAAGTTCTACGTAATGTGTTCAGTTTACGCTATTAATATGTGTTCATGTAGATATGAAGCATTTTTTCCCCCCCTCCCCTGCCGCCGAATGGCAGATCATGATTTTTTTTTATCTATGTGTTGCTTTATTCTCTTTAAACAAAAATGTTGAAATCCTTTTGCGAGGAGCTGAAGAACTTGTAATTGGGATGATATAAACTCTTAGTTGACTTCATGACAAATTGAGGATGAACTTTTTTTTACGGATTTTAATTCAATTGTTTTCTTTAATTTGAGTGGTTAAGTTATTTGTTTACTTCAGTGATGATTATTTGTTTGATTGAATCTGTGAGAATATCTAATCCAGACGTGTGAAATATGCAGTGGCAGGAAGTTCAGCCGGTATAAAAATACGTGCTGTGTTTGTTTCCAAAGCTTCAGGAGAAATACTCACAAAGTACGCAGGCATTACCAACATGCAACTGTGGATAATCCCGAGCTTTGAGAACTCAGCATGGTCAATCATGGCCATATCTTTCATTTCATTGCTTGCCATGTCTGCAATGCTGGCTACTTGTTTCTTTGTCCGGAGGCATCGCATAAGACGAGAACGGCCTCAAGGTCCTCGAGTTAGGGAATTCCATGGGATGAGCAGTCGTCTAGTAAAAGCAATGCCAAGCCTAATATTTACAGCTGTTTTAGAGGATAACTCTACTTCAAGAACATGTGCTATATGTCTTGAAGACTATAGCGTCGGAGAAAAGCTCAGAATTCTGCCTTGTCGTCACAGTAAGTTCTCTCTTATAATCTTATAAAGATCTAGTGTGCTAGTATTTATAAGCAGACTTATTTGTTAGGCTGATCTCTCCTGGGGTGGACATTTTAGAATATTTTTTTTATTAGTTAGGAAACAATTTTGCTTGTGGGTGCCCGTATTAATCGCTTGATTTTCCTGATATGCTTACTCTTTTGATGGAACAGTTGAAATTTTGGGTCCTGATTGAAATGAATGTTCTCATTTTTTAAAATTTGAAGGCTCATGAGTTAAGATTTGTTGGAAAGTGACCTACTGATAAAATAATAGTTTCTTTGCTGCATAGTCGATGCTTAAAGAGAATTTTTTTACTAATATATGAGAGGAATTTTAGTAAAATATAAATATATTAAATTTAATTTCTGCCTTCCAAATGCCATCCTGTCCCTGAACAAAATTCCCATTACAACATGTGGAAGCCACTGGAAGAAAACTGATCATGGTAAATTCGTAATTTTAACTTCTATTTAGTTCCTTTGTACTATGTTATTGGGTAAGGTTTTAACATTTTGATATCTGGTAATGTGTTTTTGGACATCCGTGCATGATCAACTTATACTTGGTGTAAGAATAGTTGTTCTCACACCCTTCATTAGCTTTCTGTATAATTCTTCTTTTGCAATTTTACTGTTGGAATTGATACCTTTTCTAGTATTTTAATGCATTCGCAAATATCATGTCAATCCGGATACAAGCGTCCGATCCATGAACTCATATTTCTCAAAAAAGATTAAAATAAAATTTTAATTTAAAGCATGATTTTTTTCCTTTCTTTTCTTTTCTTCTTCCATTCTTTTTTCTTTTTTTCTTTTTTTTTTTTTTGGGGGGGGGGGGGGGGGGGGGGAGGTTGGGGGTTAAGTAAGTCATGTACGCCATTTGTCTCATTTGAGACTCAGACCCTCCACCTTTCATTTGGAAGGAGGGGGAGATACTACTTGGGCTAAGCCTGGTTAGAATTTAAATAGATCCCTCTACGTGGACCTTTGTCACATTTTCTTTTTTAATTTTTAATTTTATTTTTAAGCTAGCCCTTTAGTTTGGTCACCATCATTAAATGAAATTTCTCCTAATATGTGTGGTTAAAAATAAATTTGATAAATGTGGTAGTTAAAACAAAATAAAATCAAACAAAATAATAAATATTTTGTATATAAATGTGCTAAAAAAATATTTAACTAAATTTATACTTACAAATCTCCTCATTGCCTCAATCAAAGGAGTGAACATATTTTTTCTCGAATCTAATTATTTAATGGAAACCCAATATTTTATTTTTTTGATAAATTTATGTAAACCCAATATAAAACAGTAATATTTTGAACAAAAATTTAAGGACTTAATAGCTTCAAAATGTTATCCTAGCTTTCAGCCGTTCACCACCGAATCCCTTCCAACTTTCAGAGAAATTTTTAAGATGAATATGGTGTCTCTATCCCATTAAAGAGATTGGCAATAATTTGAAGATTTTTTTTTTTTTTTTTGATAAGTAAGATTGTATTAAAAAGCCTTCAAAAAAGGGGAACACGACCCACAAAACAAACAAGGACCAAATAGGGCCCTCAGCCTCTCAATATGTCCAAAAAAATCTACTATCTCCTCCAAGGATTTACAATTCCTTCTAGAAACCCAGCAAAAAGGAGAGCTAATGATAGAGAATTTAAGAACCCCCAATAGGAGACTCCTCTCTGTCGAAAGATCTTTTACTCCGTTCCGTCCATAAACACCACCATACACACAAGGGCGCCACTCTTCAAAAGTCACGGGCTTGGGGTCCTACTATATACCCCCCAAAGCCTCAATCTTGCCTAATGAAGAGCGGGGCATAACCCATTGAACGTGAAACAAAGCCAAAAGAAGACACCAACTTTCCCTAGCCACCAGGCAATGCAACAAAAGATGATCGACCGACTCTTCATCCCTCTTGCACATGCAGCACCAATTTACAATAATATGTTTCCTCAAATTATCTAGGGTAAGGATCCTTCCCAGTACACTCATCCAAGCAAAAAAAGTCACCTTAAGGGGGGCTTTTGTGCACCAAACAGCTTTCCAAGGAAAGGAAAGGGTTGGGGGATCCGAAAGAGCTCCATAGAAAGAACACACATCAAACCTTCCCTGGAAAGAGAGCACCCACATTCGAGAATCAACCACACCATCAACCACTTCTTGGCGGTCTCCAAGAGATTCACAGTGTCTTCCAGTTCCCAATCCTGGAAATTTATCGAGAAACGCACATCCCATGTGGTCCTCTCACTATCAAGCTGATAACAGTCGGACACAAGAGCATGCCTGTTTGTGGCAATCTGGAACAGCCTAGGAAAGGAGCGAGCCAAGGAACGATCGCCACACCAAACATCCTCCCAAAACCGGATTCCTCTGCCATCCCTAACCCTGAACCTGATAGGTTAGGACCTTTGGTGGAAAACCTTAAAACTTGCAACCAAAGGCCTTAGATTTTAAGATTTGAGGCTTGAAAATTAAATTTTGGTGTTGAAACATGTAAATGTAAACATTTCTTCATTTTTGGTGAAATCTTTTTGTGAAAGCTTCAGTAGAAACTGAAAATGAGAAAAAGCTATTAAATGGTGGGGCCCTTTATAGCTCATAAGATCGGATTGATCCGTGAGGTATTAGTCCTTATGGACATTATCGGCCAATCAGGTTGGATGGAACAATGGATATTGTGTGATTTTGGCACTTGCTGGATATTAATTAATTTTAGTAGCCACTGCAACTGATGCAAAAACATGATAATATTAGTCAGTATTTAAAAAAAAAAAATTGTATCTTGATGTTGAGATAATTGTCTTCGCCCATGCAAATTTAATTTTTAAGAAGAAATTCGCTATGAAGAATAGATCCATTGAAGAGTGGACTCATCAATGTAGAACATATTGAAACAAAAATTAAGTAAAAAATTAAAAATATAAGAGTGCATTTGCTAAAAGAGAGCAACAACGTTGACAAATTTATTAGCATGGGCATTATTTAAAGTTTTCAAACTAATCCTTTATAATTAATTGTGGCGTTAATTTTTATTCTCTCTATTGGGCTTATTCTGCAAGATTTTGTTTTGCATCCTGAAATTCATGTAAAGCACAATGGAGGCATTCAGTTTCTATGAGATTCTGCCCTTTAATCATGTATAGTCTTTGCTTAAGATTTACCTTGCCAAATTCTTTGAAGTATATGATCGGCCAAAGCATAGGGGGTTATTTACTTGTGAAGGCAAAATGTCATTAGAAATAATAGCAGATACCATCAGATATGATAACATATATAATAATTTACAATGTACACACTACAGATTTCATCTAAAGGATTGTTTGTGTTTGAGGGGTGTGCTAGTCTGATTTAGTGTATCTCAAGCCTATATACGACGTTGTTGGTTCTGTCTGATTAAATGTAGTATCCTAATTAATGATTTATTAATTAATTAAGCTAGGTTGGAGACATTTTAAAGTCTTGGGGGTCTTATATCACTCGGTAGAATTTGGGGACTTGTTGATTCTTATGTGTGCTGTTTTTAGGGTGATACAATGTGGAGACCTTAGTTGTGGGCATGTAGGTGGGCGGGTGGAAGAACCACTGCCGAGCTACTGTATTAGGGGCTATGGGGCTCACGATCCCACATCGCTTGGGTGTGGAAAGGGGATGCGCTATATATGTATGGTTCTATCTCCAAAATGGTATCGAGGCCTTTTGGGGTAAAACCCAAGAACAAAACCGTGCGAGCTCAAGCCCAAAGCGAACAATATCATATCTCATGGAGCGGGTTGTTACAAACAAGCTCTCTCTTGATATACTGAAAAGAAAATAGAATCTTTCGCACCATTAATATAGAAGGATGTGTTTTGGTTTTTAAATTCATTTTCTCATAGGATTTAAAATCAAAGTAAGTTTTTGGCATGAGAGATTTTTATTCTCTTGTTCCATTTTATGAACATCATGTTTTAGGTGGTGTTGTTGCATTACTAAATCCGTACATTATCTAAAGAGCTTTTTTTAACCTTGTCAATATATATTTTTTTGAAAGGTATAATCTTGTCAATATTGATTATATCATTTTGTCGTTACAAACAAGCTCTCTCCTGATGTACTGAAAGAAAATGGAATCTTTCGCGCCATTAATATAGAAATATGGGTTTTGGTTTTTAAATTCATTCTCTCATAGAATTTAAAATCAAAGTAAGTTTTTGGCATGTGAGATTTTTATTCTCTTGTTCCATTTCATGGTCATCATGTTTTGGGTATTGGTGTTGCATTACTCAATCCGTACATTATCTAAAGAGCTTTTTTTATTCTTGTCAATATTTTTTTTCCGAAAGGTATAATCTTGTCAATAATGATTATATCATTTTGGTTATAAGTCAATTTTGAGTAACCTCTGTTCTTGGAATTTGACAGAATTTCATGCTTTTTGTGTGGATGCGTGGCTTACTTCATGGAGAACCTTTTGCCCAGTTTGCAAGCGTGATGCCAGAACTAGCATAGTTGATCCACCAGCGTCAGAGTGCACACCATTGCTTTCATCTAGCCATGCGGCCTCTGTTGCTTCGTCTGTTATGTCGTCATCAGTCAGATCATCAATAGCATCATCATCGGCAGTACAAATAGCGCCAGCTTCATTCTGGTCGCCTTCAGTTTCTCATGCTCATTCGTTTGCCAGCACTCCTTATATGCAGCAGTCTCCTCAGGCCTACCGCCAATCCCCTTACCTAAGTGTAAGCCGAAGCTCGGTGGACCTTAGGAATGCATCCTCCCAAAGATCTCATGCTTCACATTTGGTTTCACCTTGCTCATTGGGTTACCCTTCTTTATCACCTGCTAATTCTAGATACATGTCTTCATATATTCCTAGTCCTAGCAATGCTTCACTGAGTTACGTTGGTTCTTCTAGTCAGCAGCCACATCCACTGCATTGTAGTGACTCAGCTGCGACCTTTTCTCCATTTGCTTCTGCTCAATCTCTTCCGGGATGTTGATTCAAATTCTAGTATACTAGGCATGCTGAGTATATTCGAAGTTCATTACAAGCGGTGTGACTAAACGGTGGCTTGAGTTCTTTTGACTTCTGTTTCAGACATCCGGAAATCATGTGCATTGGGTTCCACCTTACGTGATGCATTTGCCTGTGACACAATATCTGAAAGTGATGGGTTACCCCTGTTTTGTACATTGTAGCATAAGGTTTGCGTTATCTTATTTTGTTTGATTATTGTGGTTTTTACATATGAGGTGTCTCAAGTTTGTCTCACAAAGTGACGAGTGTTTAACGTCTTGCTGATTTTTGTTAAACATTGACATTTCAATAGTCTTCATCGGGAATACTTAACCCTTAAAAGAAACAGAAATTTAAGGCTTTGTAGAAATTTGCTGGTTGAAGTTATGTTTGCATGTGATTTTGCCAATGAATTGTTTTTACACTCTCTCTCTCTCTCTGTGCGTGTGTATGTGTGCTTTTTTGTGTTTTGGGTTGAAGATATTGAAAAAAAGGAAAAGAGATCAATGGAGATGTGTCTGTGTTCTGGGTTTGGATATTTCACTGTTCTGACTTAAAATAGTCTATTGTGCGACCTTTACTGGTTGATGTTGTTGAATGGTTGATGTATATGATCTCTAGTCCGAAGGAGCAGTGAAGTCCCTAAGTTCCCACAGCCTGAAGATATTGAAAATGGGTAAAAGAGATCAGTGGTAAACTAGTTCGTTTGATCTGATCCGTTCCTCTATGTTCCTGGTAAGTAAACTGCTTAATTGAATATTTAGCACCATACTCCCAATGCTGGTTAACATATCGAAGTTTGGCATCGTTGCTTGTCCATTTGTTATGCATGTTTTGTTTGGATGTTAAAATAAACCTTGGTTGTCTTGTCCACATGGTATGTTTGGAGCAGGAGGAGAAAAATAGGATGCTATGGAATGACTCCATATAGACTACAGTTAATTGTTCAAGTGCACCCACCCAGTCCGAGGCATATTCTGCTTTAATAATGTACTGCAGTGTTTTTAGTGATTACATTGTTATGAAGTGGTAAATTTTGTTTCATGGGTAAATTTTTGCTCTGATGCTGTGTTTTGTAGCATGAAATTTGTTTCTTGGAATTGGATTTAGAGAAAAACTTGAATAATATGGTTTTTAGTCCAACTCAGTTTCCTGTTACTTCAAGAAATATACTGATATCTTTTTTAATTTCACTTGGTGATGTTAGTTCAGTTGCTAATTTCCTGGTAGGAGTCTCAGCTTTGGTAGTCTTACCATTTTAAAGAGCTTATCAGAGAAATTCTATGGATTCACTTGTACAATGGGGAGTTGTGTTGTGTTAGTATAAGGTTTTCTAGTAAGTGTAGACCTTCTGGTCGCAATCCTTTGCAGGTTAATATTGCATATATATATATATGTATATGTATATATTTGTGTATATATATATGTATATGTATATATGGGGTATGTCCCTACACTCAATTAATTAAATTAATCAGTTTCAGTCTTTTCATTAGACTTAGCAATGCATGGTAGAGAGTAGAAGAGCCTCTCCTACCCAAGGATTTCTTGTGAATATCTCTTACAAATTTTTATATTTTATCTCATGAATCATGCATGTATTTTTTATAAATTAGTATGCACATGCTTGTGATTATGGTAAGAATATTATACATAAATATTTACATCTCTCTCTCATTAGAAAATGTAGCATAGACTAGTGACTTTTGAGGCCAAAAATCACTTATAGAGGGATCGACAATGAGTTCATTTTAAATTGTTATCACATTATCAACATAAGCGCCAAGAATTATTTACAAGGATAGCTTATAATAAACATAATGAAAGAGCATTTTTATATAGATTATCAAGGCCACCATGTGGTGTGAGAAGTGATCAAACACTGTAGAAGACAAAATGGAGTGTCATGTGATATAATGAAAATTTGCCTTCTAGATATGCTAATAATGACTTAGAAGCAAGACAGATTTCGGATGTCGACATTGAGTATGACTCAAGACATTTTTATAGAACAATACGATGTTTTTAAATGGATAGTTGGATACAAGTTAAAAGAGAGCTTTAGACATAACCCAACTTGATATTGCCTCCAATTATTATATAACATCATGTGCATTTAAAATTAGAAGTGGTCAGCAGTGAAGATACTGATACAGAAAATTTAGACAGACACACAAGAAGTTACCCAGAGGCTAAGGATAAGGATGAGATAAATTACAACTACAAGATAAGGATAACAATTTTACTACTTTACCTCCAGATATCTTTTCTAGGCAGTCATGGAGAAAGTAACTGCAACTACTAGGCACTCACCTCTCCAATAGAAAAGAGAGCCGGAAAAACTTCAAAGGCAGGATAAGTTCAAAAAGGTATTTCCTTCTTGGAGAAAGTAAGGGTTAGGTGTTGGAGAACGTAGGAACTCCTATAAAATGAAGGGTCATTCGACCTAGAAGGTACACCAAAATTAAATACAGAATTATTTTTCTATTATATTCTATCAAGCATTGACTTGATCGGAGTGAACTCAGCCGGCAGCCTGCCAGTTCTGGTCTCATCTCCTTGCGCTGAACCGGATGGTGAAGATTTTCGCATCAACAGCTGGCACCGTCTATGGAAAGAAGTAGTTTCCTAGAGAAGTTATTGCTTCCATTCGATTTGGACGCCGCTAAGAATAGATCGGTATAAATCTCCCATCCTAGGGCATGACTATTATTGTGGGTTCTCTGCCACTACGTAACCACAATTAAAAACCATGGTCATGCGGATCAAACTGTCTAGGATCGGGGGTATATTGGCTCGAGAAGATCCTGACAGTTTGATCCGCATGGTCAGGGGGCATTATAGAGTTATCCACAATTAAAAACCAGGGGCATATTGTCATCCACAAATCCCTTTGTTAATGGGTCGAGCCGACACCCCCCCTTACTAAAGGATGAGCCTACAAACTCCCCCTACTAAAGGGAAAGCTTACTAACTCTCATTATTAAAGGATTAAGCCAATAACTCCCCTTATTAAAGGGTCGAGTAACAAAACCCATATATTAAAGAGGCAAGTCAATAAACTTAGGATAATTATTTCCCTTATTAAAGGGCCCTTACTAAAATGGTGGACTGAGTGAATCCTGAGGCCATTATTACACCTTTTATTAAAGAGGTTCCCCTTATTAAATGAGAGGGCTAAGTGAAACTCGAGACTATTATTACACCCTTACTAAAAGAATTTTCCATTACTAAAGGAGGGGGTTGAGTGAAACACATTAGCGTACCTTATGCTAAAAGGTCCCTTTATTAGAGGGGCAAACTGAATTGGCATGGAACAACTACTTCCCTTATCAAAGGGTCGAATAACAACTCCCTTTAGTAGAGGGCAAACCAACTACTTTTGTAAAGACCCACCCCCACTTGACACAATATTGTCCGATTTGGGCTCTCCTAGACTAGAGACTTTTCAGGGGGTCACCCATCCTAGTACTAGTCCTAACTTAGCACGCTTAACTATAGAGTTCTGGTAGATTCATGGCCATCACGATTTTAAAATGCGTTGTGTCATAGAAGGGTGATGAACATACATATACCACTTCATTTTCACTTGCCCAGGCGATGTGAGATCGTGACATTTGTAGCTTACCAGTGTTTGCCCACACCACACCCGCTCATAGAGGTCGTCACAACTTCCCTCATTATAGGGTTGAGACAGTAATGATTAAGTGTGCTTCACTTGTATTAAAATGACATAACCCAATAAAACAAAAGATTCTTAAAGATAATAGTTCCAAGCCTAACATTAAATTTGGAAGGAGCTCGAGGAATATAGCTCCAAGCAAGCGCACTATTCGAAAGGGGACTCATGCTAGTAAGGGCAGTAATCTTATAAAAGATAAGTAAAACTACATGCTACACTATATTTGTAGTAGTCAATCATTAGCCTAATTATATATACATGGTTTGTTGCTCGTAAAAAAAAAGGATCATTACTAAAAAAAGACCATTGCCAAAAGGTTAATTGCTCAAAACAGACCTTATCTCTCTCTCCTGACGAGGACTTTTTCTGTAACAACCCGCTCCACATGGTATGATATTGTCCACTCTAAATCTGATCTCGTATGATTTTGTTCTTGAATTTTACCCCCAAAAGGCCTCATACTATTAGAAAGAATACATCACATATAAGCATATCCCCTTCACCATACCCAAGGGATGTGGGACATCACAATCACCCCCTCTTGGAAATCAGCATCCTCACTGACGTCTCCCTCATGGTCTTGTGCACGCCATCCGCCACACTTCTGACTGGGTTCCGACTCTGATACTATTTGTAATAGTCGCCCTCATTGGCTTGTGCATGACATCCACCACACTTCCGATTAGACTTCGGCTCTGATATCATTTGTAATAGCCCCCGTCATAGGCTTGTGCATGCCATCCGCCACACTTATGACTAGGCTCCGGCTCTGATATTATTTGTAATAACCTGCTCCATATAGTATAATATTGTTTGCTTTGGGCCTGAGCCTGCATGGTTTTATTCTTGGGTTTATCCTTAAAGGCATCATACCATCAGAGAGAACACACCATATATAAGCATATCCCCTTCACCATATCCAAATGATGTGGGACGCTACACTTTTTCTCTTCTACCAAGGACGATGAATTTTTCTACCTCCTCCTCCAATGATTACTTTTCCAATAGATACTTTTCTTCTTCTTTCTCTCTCATATTGTTTCTCTCTCTTCCTCCTTCTTGCTTGAAAAGGGAGAAAGGTCTTCTTGCCTTGTTGACAAGACCTGCTAAGGTCTCGTCAGAGGACTAGAGTTTTTCTTATGGAAATCAAGAAAAAAAAATGAATTAGGGATTAGATTAAAGAAAAAACTATTCATAAACATGTCAATTTGAATTTACGATTTTTTTTGGTTGGTTGAATATATGCTCATTGTTTATGGGCTTTGATGAATATTTAATTAATTAGTTGCATAGTTTTCTGCATAATTTATATGTAATATATAATACAAAATTTAAAATACAAAATTCAAAATACAAAATTTAAAATACAAAATTTCAAAATACAAAATTTTGAATTTAAATATTTGATCTCCATATCTTTAATTTGAATTCTGGACTGCAAACGTGGCCGTGCAAAAAGTATTATGCGAAGTTTTGAACTTGAGACCTCTTGTGAAGTAAATTGCGCAGAATACCATCTCTCCTACAATTCTTCTTATATTCATATTTGGCTATATATATCCTTTTTAGCCATTTTTTGCTGCTTTTCTTCTTATTTGAAAATCAATCCCTGTAAAACATAAAATGCAAAGATAAGAACATTTAAATAAAGTAAAATAGTAAAGACTTATTTTGAGATATAAAATAGCAAGTTTTGTGCACTTATCACACACACACACCAATGTATATGTGCATCAATGGACTCTTTAAGAAAGTTGTCAAAATTTGTCTTTTCTTAAGTCAACTAAATGGCATGACCTGTTGACGTCTCATCGCGCAAGACCTACAAAGGTCTAGCGACAAGACTTGAGGCATGTTAAGGTCTTGCCCACTGTTCATAAATTTTCTTCAAAAACAAAAAACATAAACATAAAATGGAGTGTTACTCGTTTATTTAAGGGTAAATTACTTTGACCTACCCTGAAGTTAGGCTTAATTACCCTTAAATTAAAGTTTTTGCAAAATTACTCTAACACCCATTGTCAAACTAAGAATCCATTAAGCAAAATCACATCGAATATACAATTACAAAAGTACTCTCAAGTTATAATATTTTTATGCAAAAATAACCTAAATTTATGATCATTTGACTGAGATTAACATATTTTATATACGTATTTACTCTATTAATGCCACACTAGCAGTATCGCCATAGAGGATAGTTTTGACAATTTGATTTTTTTATGCTAATTGACTTTAATGGAACCAATTGTTAATTAACATTAGGGGTACCCAGAGTAAAGTCAACCAAAATAGGGCTTGTGTTTAAGATTTTGAAGGGTATTGGGATGACCATCTATCGTTGATCGAGTTCTCATATAATAATAGCTATCAATCCAGTATTGGTATAACACCTTATGAAACATTATATAGGCGACCTTGTAAATCACCTATATGGTGGATAGATATTAGTGAAGGTAGCATTGTGGGACCTGAACTCATATTGGAGACTGCTAAAAAAATCAAGTTAATTAGGGATCAGATGCATACAGCATATAGCAGACAGAAGAGTTACGTTGATATGTGTAGGAGAAAACTAGAGTTTTCAGTTGGGGATCATGTCTTCCTTAAAGTTTCACCTATGTGTAGGGTTTTGCAATTCAGCAGGAAGGGAAAATTGGCACCTAGATTCATTGGGCCTTTCGAGATACTAGATGGAGTTAGAGAGGTTGCTTATAAACTTGCCTTGCCACAACAACTATCATCAGTACATAATGTATTCCATGTATCGATGTTGAGAAAGTATTTGGCTCCATCTCATGTCATAGATTGACGATTGGTTCAAGTACGAGAGGACATTTCTTTCGAGGAGTAGCCAATCCAGATTATTGATCGAAAAGAACAAGTCAGAAGGAAGACTATTCTGTTGCTAAAGATTCAACGGAGACATCGTGAGACATCATGGGAACAAGAGGCGGAGATCAGACAACGATATCCACACTTGTTCAATGATTAGGTATGTTATAATTTTGAGGACGAAATTCTATTTTAGGAGGGTAGGTTGTAAAGACCCAAATTAAAAATATCTTTATAAAATATCTAAGTGGTGGGAACATGATCCTACCCTATGGTTGCATGCATTAGATTAAAATAAAGTCCAATGGTTAAGATTGGGTGGTTTAAATCTACGGTTGAGATTAATCCATGAAAAAAAAACCCTAATATTCAAATATATTGTGTTTTCTTTAGGGTTTTTATGAAAATAGCGAAGGTTTCTGAAAAAGAGAAGGAGAATGAGAAGAAGGGGATACTAGAGAATACAAGAGAATTATAAAGGTTGAAATTAATTGTTAGAGGTAAGTGAAATTACTTGTTTCTTTTAATCTATAGTTGCAAACTTAAGTAAACATGGTTATTTTTGTAAATCTAGGGTTTTTAAACTTAATCAAATAAATTGTTTGTTTATCTTTAATGGAGGGTAAGAGCAATTGAAGATCTCATTGTCTTAAATCTTATATATATATATACACGTTTATAATGACAGAACTTAGTGGACTTTGTTCGACTGTGCACCTTTGGTTGATTGTTCTTATTCAAAAAGGTGTTGGATCATACACTACACATTATATATATGTATAGGTGATAGGTATAACTATTAGGTTTGGTAGTTAGGTGTGCAAGAATTTGGTAGTTTCTTTGAATAGTGTATACTAGTTTTTACATTAGCTGTGCATTAATTAGGTATTAACTTAATTAGAAGTAAATTTGTGTCCAATTAATGAAAATAAATAATTGACAAATATTAATGATTTTGAAATACAGGAATTAATATAATCTGTTTAGTATTTAAGGTACCATTCTTGTTATATATTGAAACTGTTTCCATTTAAATGTTCCTAAGATGATAAATGCATGGTTGGTTTGCATACATGGTTATTTGGACATTTACATGGATGGAGGTGATCGATCGGGATTACTACCCTTGTCCACCGTAAGCCTGTTTTAGGGTAGACATGGGTGTCTGCCTAGGTAGTATGAGAGATAGCCATTAGTGACAGTTTTAGGTGTGTCAGAGGATCAATGTTATGCCAGGGTGATACCAACCCTTCCAGTGATAGTTTCTGGTTGGGTTTGCGGTAGAGGTAGTTGGTGGTGGAAGAAGGTTTGCATTAGATTACATTCATGACATTGCATCACTTGCATCTATTAATTGTTGTTTAACATTTATTATTTATTGTTTGTTATCATACCTTATGTGCGATGTATGTCATCGTAATTGTCTGTGCCTGTATTTTTCATTCTTTGATATTTCATTACTCATGTATGTTTATATTGTTACTGTTTGCTTGATTAATAAATATTCTATTTATTATGTTAGAGGAAAATTTTAAATAATTAAGTAATGTAAATAACAAAACTTTAGATTAGGAAAGACAAGTTTTTGCTTACTGGGTTGTCGAGCTCATTCCGTTCCTTAACATTTTTCAGGTGATTGGAAGAATAATTGAGGTGGTGTTTTCATTTCTACTTATTATTATTATTATTATTATTATTTATTTTGTTATTTTCCATTGAAATTCTCTAGAACAATGTATTCTGAATTTTGTTTGGATTTTGACATTAATCTTATGTTGATGTAATAATGAAGGTGTTTAGAACACGTTTCCACCTTCAAGTTGGTTGGATTGATTTTTTAAACCTTTACGCTAATTTATTTCTTTGAGTGGGATGCTGCAATTAATGTGTATTGATGCCTTGGTATTTTTTTGGCTGATTGTTACGTCATGCCTTCGAAACACATGTGGATTAATATAGTGCCACGTAGTTTTAGGGGTGTGACATTAAGTGTTGAAAAAGTAAGGATTACGTGTTGGAGAAGGTAGAAATTTGTATTAAATGAGAAGATATTCAATCCAAAAAAGTATACCAAAATTAAATACATAATTACTTTTTTGTTATACTCTATCAAACACTGACTTGATTGTCAGAGTGAACTCGATTGGTAACCCATTGGTCTTCGTCTTGTCTCCTTTATTTTACAGGAAGCTTGTGCTGAACCGGATTGTGAAATTTGTTACATCAACAGATACAAAGGCAAATGTAATTTTACGATATTTCGGTATGTGTATTCCTTGTCTTTCACATTGTTAGATAATATATTTAATATTATGTTCCTTACTTATTATTTTGATTTTATCTTAAATTACTTGAGATTTCTTATACCATTTTTTAAACCATATAGGACTAGAATTTCTTGTCTCCTAAGTTTACTTAGCCTCCAAGATTACGTTCCTGTAAATAGGCCTTTGTGTATTGTTAATAATAATAATTCAAATAAATACAATTTTCTTTATTTATTTCTAACATAGTATCAGAGCCTACCAATCCTTGGTAGTTTTCGTTGTCCATTGCCCTCATCGTCGGAGATGACACCATCAGCCTCATCCCCGATGGTTTCGATCAATTATAGAAATTAAATAGCTTCCACCTTATATATATATACATATATACAAGTTTCCATTTGCGTTTCACAGCCATCAACTTTATTATTTAGCTCTTCCTCGGTGGCTATGTCCAAGACAAGGTCGTTTCACCAGTTTGCCGGATTTAGTGTATGTTCTTCGGCTAGTTTCACGCAACGTCTCCAACACTGCACGCGTCATCACCAAGCCGCGGTGAGCCACGAAGAAAGTCTATCTTCTTGAGACGAGACTGTTGTTATATGTTGATTTATTCTTCAGGAGTTTTGTTCTTCAAAGATTTTTCAATACCATGACACTTTTCTTTGACGAGTTCTTTATTTGCCACCGTGAATCGGTCGCTATCTTGTTATTTGTTCTAGACTAGATCGAATGATTGTTGTTGTGGGTTGGGTCGTGTCGTTATAATCTTTTCTTTACTGTCTTCACCGAAAAGATCTAAATCGCTTAACTTCCGTCAAGCCGTATGCATTCAAGATTTTGCTCCAAACTCAAGTTGGTTTCATATAACCCACCTTGAGTTTGAGGAGGGCTGTTAGATAATATATTTAATTTTATGTTCTTTACTTACTATTTTGGTTATATCCTAAATCACCTAGGATTTCTTATACCATTTCCTAAACCATATAGGATTAGGATTTCTTTTCTTCTAAGTTTACTTAACCTCCAAAATTATGTGCCTATAAATAGACTTTTATGTATTATTTATAATAACAATTCAATTCAATATAATCTTTTTATATTTCTAACACACATCACACACACAGAAGCACAATAACATTAAGCAAGAGAAAAAGAAAACAATATATAAAAAAAGAAAAAGATAACAAAGGAAAAGATGTTCCTCACTCATCTATATGCATAAGCACCTTCACTGGAAATCATAATATACATGTGTGCATGTGTTGTGTGTGTATGTGAGAACACAATGATTCTTGTAGATTGTTGTTAATTGATTAAGAGTTAGATCAATATTTGATCATCTAACTAGCAAGTTGAGCTATTTTTGAACTTTTTTATTAAACTAATTGAGCTTCAATAATGGCAGCTTCTATTTGAATTGCTTTGTTAACGCATGCCCAATTATTATTTCTTATACTGCTATTTTTCTTTTTTTGTAAAAAAAGAAACTAATAATATATTGATAATGAAATAATGAGATATAAAAATAAAAAAATTAAAATGATATATTTTTTACCAGTTAATAAATCGAGTGAACTTCCAATCACACCCAAGTTTAGTTAATTTTCCGTGTTACATACCTAATTCAAATTTTACTAATTAAATGAATTAATTGAGTTCCAATAGCTGCACTCATCTCAGTTCATTTTCAGTTCTTTAACTCTTTGGAAAGAAAAACTTGTGTCCCAATCTGAATCTAAATATGTGGAAGATTTCTCCAGATTAAATTTTGTCGTAGCTGTGAATTTTTCGAGACATGTACATTGACTTCACAATTTGTGCATATATATATATATATATATATATATATATATATATATATATGAGTAATAATCTCTTGCTCATTGGTAAGCAAGAAATTTTCTACACACCAAGCACGGTAACCGTTGAATATGATCTAAGTGTAAAAAAGGTAACTTTAAAAAATCATTGCAATCATATTCAATGGTTACCATACATGGTGTGGAATAATTTCTTATATATATATATATATGATATCTATGCATTGCATCTACAATTGGATATTACAATTCTTTGGTCTATAATATTGATTCCAAGATATTCTATTGGAGCAATGAGTAAAATGTTTCATTCAATTTCTAATGAGTTGTACTTATTGGTCAATTCGGGCAAACTAGGACCTAACATATACAACATTTAACCCCAACTCAATCCAACTTGAATCCAAGTTAACTCATTCTAAATTTTTTAATTTAGGGTAGATACGAGCCAGCAAATAGGATTGAGATTTTGGATTAAAATTCAAGTTGTCACACGACTTTATCGTATAAACGTCATGTACTACATAGACTTATACAACTTGTAAATTATTGTTATTTTTTGTGTTTGGAATGCACATTATTTACTAATGAAAATAATTAATTACTGTAAACACTAAAAGATAAACAATCTTAACTTTTTTACAAATTAAATAATTGAAGATAATAATATAATAACAAATGAACCATTGACCAAATCAATTCAATTATAATTTGAAATATATATAGTATATTTAAAATAAAAAATATATAAAAATAAAATTAAAATTTAGATTCGAGTTGCTGACACTTCAATTAAAATCGAACCCTAATTAAATTTAGATTAAAAATTTTCAACTTAGAACAATCTTAATTATAAAAAAAATTTGCTTGAGTTGATAAAAATTGAATTGAGTTTTCATTGAATTCGAATGGAAACCATCACAATTCATTTACTCCCTTACTCTCTAAGCAACAGCATCCAACATAGTTATTGCAATGGGTCCCCCATATACATGATATATGTAGTTTTCTACATCCATCAACTGATCCGCAGGCTGAGTGTCTGCCACTGCCTGTATGACCCAATATATCTCTTTAATGTCATGATGTTAGACAATTATATGGTGATGTTGTAATAATAATACACTATCTCTCTCTCTCTCTCTCTCACACACACACACACACACACACACATATATATATATATATATATATATATATATAAAAGTCAGTATCATATTTAAGGAGAATTTTACTGTATTATATTATTAAGTTAAGTTTGGTGTAAATGAAAATTTTATCCAACATGTTGTACAGAGAGACAGTGAGTTTTACGTATTAAACTTATACAAATGAAATTTATTCGATACATTTATATATGATGTAACGTCAACGTTCTCCATATTTCAAATTGTAGATCATAATCTTATGACTTGTATTTAACTGTTATAAAAGAAGAATATATTGTGATGGAAAAGTAGAAAATTGTAATTATGAGATTTTAGGAACACACGAGTCACATTCATCATGAGATTTTAAGTAATATGGTTCAGGAAATAAAGTTCCATTTGGATGTATCGTGAGATTAATCATTACATTTAGTTCAGAAGACACAAGTTTTTTTTTTTGTTATTATAATCAATTTTATTGAATGACAAATTAAAAAATATCAAGAACAATAGTAATAAAATCAATGCAATAAATTAGCTGCCTAAATTTACAAATCAATAAAACGTATTCTAAAATTTTAATTGGCCTAAAAGTGTGAACATATATATATATATATAATCAAAAGTATTCAAGTAAAACTTAGGGTCCGTTTGCTAACCGTTTATGTTTAGTGTTTATTATTTATAAAAACAAATTTTTACAATAAACATGTTTGATAATTTTTGTTTTGTTTATAAATTGTTAAAACGCTTTTAAAACAACACTGCTCATAAGCCTTCAAATCCTAAACACCAAAATGATGTTTATTGTTTATGTTTATTAATTTTTTTTTTATCTAAAATGGTGATTATATTATTTTAATTAAAAATTAAAACTAAAAGTGAGAAAATGAAAAGAAAAAAAAATTATAAAAGACTATTGTTTGATACAACGATAAAAATATTAGAATTATCAAGTATGGACAGAATTAAAGAGACAGTTACTTAGGAACACCCATGCTAAAAACAAAAAAAAAAACCTTATTTGATGAAAAAAAACAAAGAAATCTCAACCATCTCCTTATCAAAGAAACAAGACATTTTGTACTCATATCATTCATTCATTTTCAGTGTTGAAAGAAAAATAGAAATCAAAAAAATGAAAAAGAAAGTAGTAGCATAAGAAGTTTAAGAGAAAGAGTATGCCCTCTAAATCCCTCTTCTTAGTCCATACAAATTGGACCGAACCGAACCGATCATTATGGTTCCGGTTCTGGCTCTAAATTTTAGAAACCGTTCACTATGATTCTGGTTCCAAGCCTTGGAACAGAAACTAAAACGTTGAAAATGAAGTTTAAAATTTTTTACATAATAAAATGTTATTATAAATAAATAAATAAATATATATATATATATTTATTTATTTATTTATAATAACATTTTATTATGTAAAAAATTTTAAACAATGAAGTTATTATAACTATTATAAGGTTAAATACAACTCTTATAATAACGTAATTGAACCGAACTTATTTATTCCGGTTTCAAAATTAAAGAACTGTTGGGAACGGTTTTCGTTCCGGTTCTCCCAATAACTGAAAGAATCGAATCGTGTGCATCCCCCTACTTGTTAGGGCCTTCTGGGTTGTGGGTCATTCTAGATTTACAATATCATTTGCAGTGTGTAGATATATATGTAACCCAGTATTATTTATTTCTTTTTTATGCATATATTTTGCTTTATTATTACTGTATAGATTTGTTGTAGCATAAACTTGACTTTTTATACAGTTTATCGTGTTAATTTTTTTTATAAAAAAAAACAGTTTAGGGTTAACAAATATGTTTTTCCGTTTATGATTATTAAAATAAGCCAAACGTTTTTTCGTTATCAAACAATATTCATGTTTATGGATAAACAAAATCGTAACATAAACACTTAAACAATAAACGCTAAACATAAACGGTTACCAAACAGATCCTTAGTTTGTTTTGTATAAAGGCATTACTTAGTAGTTCAAAAGAAGTTATGTGACTTGTTGTATGTCTCATCACACGATGTTACAATGATGTGATTCACTTACATTGAGATTATAAATTATTATTTTTAAAATATTTGACAATTACATAAAAATGACATTTTAGATCTTAATTTACTCTGATATGGAGTTAGAGTTTGAAAAGTTTCAAGCAAATTGAAGTTTCGAAAATTATATTACATAGACGTGAAAAATCACTAATTATCTTTCTAATATGACATGCTCTTTGTTTGGAAGGCAAAAAAAAAAAAAAAAGAGGTTTATCCAAACAGCTGGAAAGATTCATTGATCCCTGACAAGGCAAAAGTCCATGAAGAAAAGAAACTGAGAGCATTATAATAATATGCTGATGGATCAAAAAAGAAATAAAGATGGTACTTTTAGACTAGGAAATGATTATTTTGAAAAGTTTAGAGCCACCCTCTTCTCAACTAAGTCACTTAGATTTTTCTTTTTTCTTTTTCATTTATCTTTTTGTCTCTAAATTTGATAGTTGAAAAATGAATTTAGGATAAATTTTATTGACTCTTTCTAAAATTTGATATATTATCACGTGTCTATAATTTTATGATTTTTCGTCACCAACACCCCATGAGATTTGTGCCGTATATCACATACATCCCCTCCTGCCAAAAGTAGATCGTGTCATACCACTTTTTGATAGTGAAAAAATCATGCAACCTAATGAATCAAAATGCCCCCAATTATGTCCTATTATTACATACCCATTTACTGTTATTACATTATACACACACACACACACTCACACACACACACACACATATATATATATATATATATATATATATATATATTATATTTGAGCTTGGTATAGTAAGACAAAATAGGACAATCTAACGGTCAAAATTGGTTAAAAAAGCAATCATATGGTTCAAAATATTTTTTGCTATTTACGGTTTAAAATCACTTTATCTAACGGTCAAGATTGTGAGTGTGTGATAGTACCATATGTGTATATATATATATATATATACACACACACATATTTATATATATAGAGAGAGGGGGAAGGAAACCATCGAGCACCCACCAACCACAACCACAACCACCGCTACCGCCACCACCACCACCGCCACTAACCACCACCACCACCACCACTGTCGAACTCCAATCGTAACCTAACCAAAACCAACTGCCACCAAACACAACCACAACCACAACCACCACCACCACTCCAATCGTAACCTAACTGAGGCTAGCATCGACAAGTATTGGTCGGAGTAGGTGGAGGCACCGGAGATTAGAGTTGTTGTGACACCGTTCTCTTGAAGTTGAGGATCGGACGACGAGATCAGCAAAATCAACGGCTTGATCGTGCCGACACATACGATATTGATTCGTTTCTTCGACTTGTTCTTCCCGATGAGTTTGTTCTCCATCGCCGCTTGTTTTTTATTGTCGATTGAACTCGACTCAAGACTGGAGACGAGTTGCCATATCAGCTAGCCAGAGTTCTCGAAAGTGCAGGCGACTAGGAGTTTTTGGCTCTATGATGACGCTAATGAGAACTCACCGAATCGGTCACTACTTGTATGACGAGTTAGGGTTTGGGTTTTGGTGATAATGGTGGCAGTGTTGATGGTTGTGTTGAAAATGATAGCGGTGGAGATGGTGGAAGAGGCGGGGATGTTGCGGCCTAGAACAACTAGCTCTTTGAGGCGATTGATGGCCAGGAATTTTCTTGTGTGGTGGGGTTGGTGCAGAAAATAAGGAGTTTGAAGGTGTTGGTTCCTATGTCTACGGTAGTGAAAAGGTGGTTCACGACGGGGTTGACGGTGGTTGCGAGATTGATTGCGATGTATGTGTGTGTGTGTCTATATATATATATATATATACTGGTAGTGGTGTTGGTGGTGGTTGTGGTTGTGGTTGGTGTTGGTGGTGGTGGTTGTGGTTAGTGGTGGTGGTTAGGGTTTCTGATTTAGGTTGAAGAAGGTAGAGAGAGAAATGGTGGACATATAAAATTGAGGGCAATTTTGTCATTTTCTAATTCTAATATTTTTATATTAAAATTTATTTAAATAATCAGGGGTAATTAGGACATTTCACTTATTAAAAAAATTAGAATATCTGACAGGGGATGTTGGTGACAAAATTGTAGCTGCTTGATAATACCTTAAACCTCAGGGGGTGTCAATAATATTTACCTATGAATTTATAATGGAAGTGAAGTTTCGCATATAACCTTGATCTCCACTCTAAATTCAATAGTTTAACAATGGTATGATGGGAAGAATATTATCATATATTATATCTATATATATATATAGATAACCTTGGTCTTTGCTCTTACATAATATATGCTGAATACGATTAGTATAGTCTAATTGAACATATATGTGAGTGGAAGATCATAGGTTGGATTTCTCAAGTTTTCTAGCTTTATCTTGGATTTAGATTCATCAACCCCTAATATAGGATGTTGAATAATTTTCTTGACGGTGTGTTTTAAGTATGTGTATGAATTTTCAATTAGAGTTTATCATTTATCATTACAAATTATTTAGGTAATTAATAATGTCTTAGATTATTTGCGAGAAGGTAGCAAAAGACAAGTATTTACAGTAATATTCCAAGTTCGTAAGGTTTTTTTTTTCTTTCTCTAATTATACTAAAGGTATATATACCAATGTTTTCAAAATCGAGATTCTATGTAGGATCAATGGAGGGTCCCAAGGATCAGAATCGTATGATGATGATCGCAAGATTCCACGAAATTAGTAAAAAAAAAAACTTAAACTATCTCTTTAAATAAAGCTATTTTCAAAATAAATAGGGAATAAAACTAAACACAACATCATCAACATTTTAGGAAAAAATAATTAACATATGAGAAATACTTGAAACTAATTTCTTGATTTCCTCTGGACCGCAAACAAAACAGTCAAAGATAATCTTACAAAAACAATGAAGGTAAAGACTAAATAAAGAGAAAAGAGAGACGGAGAAATAAAGAGAGAGAAAAGAACAATTTAGTTGCCTATCTAATTGAATCATACCTTTGAAGTTCAGAGATGGATCGTGTTTACTTTTGAAGTTGAATTGAGACGTTTTGTTCTTTCTAAATGCAATTAGGTTAAAATGTTGGACTTATACCAAAGAATGAATTGTAGGGCTCAAATAAATTCAGAAAAAGAACAAAACAACACAATTTACTAGAATCAATAGGACCATACGATCCTACACGATTCTAATTCCAATCCTACTTTCCAGTAATTTTTCATGCGATCCAGATAAATTTAGTCATTTGGAATCGTAGAATCATACCTACGATCCAAATGAGATTTTAACAATCAATATATATATATATATATATATATATATATTTTTTTTTTTTTTTTTTAATTTTTTTTTTACTTTCTTTTGTTTTTCTGAAAGGATAATGATAATATTTTAAGCATATTGCTTAAAATATGTGCTCTAGATAGTAGAGAAAACCAGGCTAAGCACATCCACAAACAAGGAATCAGAATGGACAATTTTAGCTCTACCAGAAAAGGAATATATGGATGAGGTTGGTGCTGTACAACTTATTTGTCATAATATGAGCTCAAAACACATGTTCTATATACAAACTTCTTCATTACGACTTATAAGAAAAGAAAACTTCTTCGTTACGAGAAAAGCAAGCAATTATTGTGTTTATAATATATGCAAATAGATAGACAGCTATGGATAGACAACTAGAGTTGTTTGATGTTGAAGTAGAAATTAGGGTTGCTAGAAGTGAAAACAAACGTTTGAGTCTGACAGTAGTCACTCACTTTGTACGAATAATGACAAATTGTCGGTATTTTGTATATATATATATATTATCAGAATTTAGTTTAAGTTATTCAGTGTGGAAGTGGTATGCAAATTTGATGTCAGATGAAAAATCTCAAGAGGTGAATATTTCTACCTTGCTCTTTTGATTTATTTTTATATTATTTTAATTTTAAACAAATTATAAATTACATCAATCACACATACCAACAAACACCTTTAATTTATAAAAAAATTCAAATTAACCTCTTCCTCTAGAGTCGGATCTTGGAATTTTGGTGTTAAAGTAATCATGTGCAATTTACGTGACACATAGATTATTGTAAAGTCAAGTAGACTAAGACATGACATCAAAATTTGAGCTTATGCCGAACTTGCTGTTGAGTTTCTAAGATTGAGACTCAAATTTAAAAATAAAAATATAACATGATCAACACAAATTTTAACACCGAAATTTGCTAACACTATAAAGGAATTTTCTCACATTTGTAAATCAAATGGGTTCTGATATATAGTTTGTTGATGCCATTTTGATCTATTTTATGTAGTTTATGGATATTATTAATTGGTAGGACACAAAATCACGTCTAAATATGATGATAGAGGAAAAAGACTTCTCTCCGCATTGGTAATACCATGTCATTTGTGTTATCTACCAACTAATTTTGTCACATAAGTAAAAATACATTACTTTAGTGAATTCTATCACGTGTTAATATTTAATCCGTCAGTGATATTATGTCATAAAATTTCATGCAATGTCGAAAACCGTGGTTTAGGAAATTAAATTGCAGTTGCAATTTCAATTGTGTAATTGGTTGAACCAAATGATTAGAATCTCTCTCCAATGATCATTAAAAATTAACAATTACAATTAACCATGCGAACAGCATAAACAAATCTTTAGCTGCCAACCAGCTTGGTGTTATCTGTATTGATATTGCAAAAATATCACTTGTGACTATTATTAGTATTAAAATTCGGACAAGGACAAAGTTTGAACTTGAATATATAATGACATTTATTATTATTAGTACCAACTTGTTCAAATATTATCAAAGGTAAAATCTGTACCATTTTGGTCTTTGTTAATGGAGACCACACTGAGTGATGAACAGATGATCTTATTTATTTATTATTATTATTATTTAAAAAAAAATATTCGAATCATTATTGTAGCTTTCGTTTGACTTGATATCATTATAATTATTTATTTTTGCTATGATACCTAAGAGATGCCACTCAATTGAATGATGAGGATAGATGAGCAACTGGAGTCCAAACTGTGGAGTGGTGGACCTCTTCTTCATCATATGATTCATGTCAAAGCTTCTTTAAGCGCTATCACTGCTATAAAATTAATAGAAAAACTCAAAATGAAATGCCCACTTAGACTTCCATCATATGCAACCCAAAAAGCAAGAAAAAGAAATAAAATGAATGTATAGCATGCACATTGTGACCTGAAAGACATATATATATATAGGCTGTTCTATTTTGTGCCATGATGATTTGAGTTTGGGATTTTGGAAGGATTGTCTTTCTATGGGCTTCTATGTTTCCCCTTTGTTGCATTATGGTGGCCCTACTAATTTATTTGGTTCACCTTATATTCCTTTTATTATGAAATTGATATAAATTATATCATATGCTCTTACCTACCAACAGAAAAGAACAAAAGAAAATAAAGAGCCTGTTGACTATTGAGATCACTAATTGAATATGGATATAATTAAGCATACATCTATGACCTACAACATGACCTATACTATATTGTGGCAGACTACTGTTTGGCTTTTCTTAATTTTCATGTTGAACTCAAAACCTAGAGTTCTTCAAAACTATTAGGATTGTGGCACTTAACCATCCTTTTTATGAGATGAGTGAGTTAACTACAATGGCACATATGTATGTGTGTGTGTGTATTGGCTGTGCAGATCATTTTATTTTTTTTCTATTTTGAATTGAGAAGAGTTGATTGACATATTTATAAGACTTCAAGTTTATGTAGACAAATTAATCTGATGAAGTAAGAACAAGTGCACAAATAATACCAAGTTATTAAAATGATATATATCAAGCTTATATATATATATATATATATATATATATATCACATTCATGCATGCAGTTATGGGGAATTCAAATGCAGTCAAGGGCGTTTGTAATTTCAAGTGCCTAAAAGAAAGTATTTATTATTTGTACTCTGGTCTAGTAAGTACCTCTCACATGGGGTTAAGTAGCCTGCACTCATATTGCCATAGAACATCACATGGAATACAGAAAGGACCACATATTTATATAACATACGGTATATAAATAAGAGGAAACAGTGCATCTCATACACTAAAAAAAGCACATTGACACTAGTTCCTAGTAAATATTGAAACAGAAATTTAAATTATATGATTTGGGGACTCATTGACTTGTCTTCCCATACAATATGAGAGTAAAAACAAAAAAAGAAGAAGAAGAAGCTCATAGCCCAAGTTCATAATTAAGGTGCTTATAACAACATAATTAACATAAAGATACACACATAGAAACACACAGATATATATGTTTGGACCACCGGTCACCGGCGTTTATGAACTTAGCTTGAGCAATGGTTGTAAATATATATAGATCATGCATGCTTATACCTTGGAAGAGAAATGATTGATTCTGAAACATCACTAATCCTCTTGCAAGAAGTGTTCATGCTCACAAATCCAAAACGGTCACTTAATGTCCTAGTGACCTTTGCGGAGTCATTCCAAAAATGATCAATCTTGTCATGATCATCCTTGGAACACTCCACTAATGCTACGAAAAACGGATCCAACCTGAAGCTGTCACCGGAAGTATAGTACTTTTTCTCAGTAGAGAATTTTTGTGCACGCTTCAACTTTCTCGAGATAGTTGAAGTAGTACTTCCTGCAGGAGGTAAGGGGAGGAGAGTGATGGAAGTCTCTTTTTTCTCGGAAATTTGTTTCTTGGGAATTCCCGGTAACCATTCCCAAGAAAATGGGATTCCCGAGAATCGAAGTGGAGTGCTAGGACTGCAATGGGAATTTTCTCGGAAGGAGGATGATCTTGAGGATGAATTGGAGGAGAGTGATGGGGAGGAAGAGAAGGATGGGGTGCGGCGAGAGGATGGCTTGATTAGAGTCCAAAATGGGGTGTGTGTGTGGTTTGGATCATCAATTTGGGCATGGGCATGGCCTTTGAAGGCTTTTGTAGAAGCCATGAGTTTTGAGGAAGGGGAGAGAGCTTTTTTAAGATGCACTATAGTCTCTATGTGTGCTCTTTTCTTGTTCTACTATATATATATATCGTGTGTGTGTATATATATGTATGTGTATGAAGAGAGAGATGGAGAGGGGGGGTGTATATACTATCTCTTGGTAAGTGAAAGTAAAAAAGAGAGATTATTAACAAACAAAACGACCCCATGAAATTATGTGTGTGTGTGAGAGAGTGAGAGAAAGAGATGGTCTAATGTGGTTATTTATTTGGGCCATTATTGTATGAAGAGGATTTATAAGGACAGAGTGGTTGTAACTTGGAAGCATTATATGGAGGTGACCGGGTATGGTATTCAACCCATTTGGGTCAAATTCTTTTGTTGGGTTTGATAGCAAAATAAAATATTTTATAAAAATATTTCAAAGGATAGTGAGAGCATTAATTATATACACACACACACACACATATACGTACACACACTACTATTAAAAATTACAAAGAGTTTTCCATTCATTTTTAAAATTTTATAATATTATTTAGTGCAATAAATATATTAAAACATTACATTCATTGAATTCTTAAATAACAAGTATTATTTTCTAAGTTTATTTCTTCACTCAAACTTCATATCTAACACAAACTATTTTATCCCTAAAATTTAAAGTAAAAAATTAATAATGATTTACTTCTCCTCCACTCTCTTCTCATACTAATTCCTAATTGCTCACTCAATTAACCATTGTATATCAACTAAATAACTCTTAACAAAAAAATTATTTGTAAAAATTCTATATGAAATAAATAATTAACTTATTTACAAACTTGATAACAACGTAAACTCTACTCTCATCCTCACTCTTTTACATTTTATGTCTAACAATTATTGATTTGTATAATAATTTAATTAAAATTATAAATCACTTCTCATCTCGTGTAACACATGCGTGTCGTTTTTTCCATTTGGAGTTGCTCTTAGATTGAAAAAAGTACTTTTGTCAGTAGAGCTGTCAAAAAATTGCTATTGGTAAAAACAATTTTAGGTGTTTGGTAATACATTGTATAAAGTACTTTTCTATTTTTAATATATTTGGCAACAATATCTTATAAAATACTTATATTGCTAATTTTACAATAATGCACTTTAATAGAATGTTACTATATTTTATAATAATAACTTTATAAAAGAAGGGGTGAAATATATGTCTTTAAAACCAAAAAAAGGATAAAAATGTATAAGGAGAAATTGTTGTCTAATATATAAAACCTCTACTACAGTTTTAAAAGCTACAAATTGTAGCTTCATTCAGAAGCTCTACTAAGGTAAAATTGGTAACTATTAGAAGCGTTTCTAATGATTACCAAACACATTTAAACGCAAAGTTTTAAAATAAAAGCACTTTTAAACTTTTGAAAAGTAATCTCAAACGGGTTAATATGATATTTAAGAGAGACTCTTACTTCAAATTGTTGAAATTCTAACAAGAGGGTGACCTCTCATAAATTTTCAAATTGTTGAAAGTTTTAAAATAAAAACACTTTTAAGCCTTTGAAAAAATAATTTTGAGCCATTTCTATATTACAAAAAAAAACAATTTCAAGTATTTTTCATCTTAGTGAATGTGAAAATGGAGCATAATTAAATTTGAGTTTATGGTTAGTAAAATGAGTTTATGGCTTCATCAAGAGGGTGACCTCTCGTTATAAATTTTTCCACATATATGTTATGTGTGTAGTATATAAAAATTATTATCATGTTATGTACAAGAAAAAGTGAAATCTAATTTGCAACAAAGTTATAAATTAACCTTTCAATTAAGAAATTTTATGACAACAATTTTTAGTATAATTAAATAATATAAGATAAATGGGTAAGGATAAGGATAACACGTTATCCCCCATTTAGTGATTCATCCACTATAGACTCCTATGTGGAGAGGGATGGATAATCTCTATAAAAGACAACAACGAGAGAGAAAAAATTTGACAATTAAAATATATACTTTCTCTGAGTTTTTTCCCTGGTGTTCTTCCTTTTTGAGTTCTTTCTCTATCTTGATCTCTCTTTTTGGTAGCCATCAACCAATAGGTCTTGGATTGTGGAATACACATAGAGAACTCTTGTAGCCGCTCTATTGACGAGGATCAAGTTACCCTAGGGACAGCTTGTAACACAAGTTATCGGTTTGTTCGCTTCTGCTATATTCAGTCTATAAGAGGTAATCCGAATATTTTAATAATTGAGATTAATTTTCTAACATTGGTATCAGAGCCTTTATGCTTGTTTTTCACTTAATTTTTCATGAGCATGCTTAGAATAATTTTTTACAAATTTATCATATAAAAGTATGCTTAATATTTATGAAAAATTGTTTTTTATGAAATTAATATTGTATTAGGCTGATTCTTCAATATGTTGTAGCCAATATGTAAATATATAGATCTGTAAATTTTTATGCAAAAATGCCCTGTATTTTATTTTTAAAAAATAAAATAAGGATGATATGGTAGAAACTTGCTAGGCCTTTTTCTCATTCATCGTTGAGTTTTAGTGCATGAAAATATTACTTATTTCATAAGATTTCTGTGCATATATTATTTACAATTTTTCGATATCTAGTTTGTGAGATATTCATCTTAAAAATTTCGGGTCGAAAATAGGTGTTAAATGAAAATATAGCATTTTTTTTCATGTTTCACTCTCACTGAGAGATAGTGTAATTCACCCTCATAGTTAGGAAGCTCAGAATACACCAACGGAAGCACCATTTTGTTCAAAAAAGTGAGATGATCATAGTGGTGATCTCGGAAGCTCGAAAAGCCACTGGGAAGGTGGCGCGTGGGACCCATGCACCACCCGGTGAGGTGACGTGCTGTTGTAAAAAAAAATGTCGCTCACAGTCGCCTAGTGGTGTGTGGGGGTGCGTGAGACATCTGTAGGGCTCCGTTTGAGACGCCGTTTTTTTTCAGTAGCTTTAGAATTTAATTTTACAAATTTTCATAATTTTTGCAAAATTTTTTCTAAAACAAATTGTTTTGTTTGGAAATTTTATTTGATAAATTATAAAATCCTGAAGGGAAAAGACTTAATCGTGAGCATGAAGACGCGTAAGGAACTATTTGGTGATCCAATTTGTAGTGTTTATGATCCTAGAGTTTTATCATAATTTTTTTTTGGACATTTGCAATTATCGACATTACATTCATAGTAATTGCATTGGGTTTTATATGGATCAAATTTTTTTTTTTATATTGCTTATTGAATTGATCCTTTATATGTGAAGACCTAATTTCTACTCCTACTGTGGTGAGTATGGTAAATCCCATCAACCAAAGCCCATTTATATTTTTATGATATGATATTATTATATTGATATTATAGTACTCGCGTTTAAGTTGTAGTGTTATAACAAGGCCTAATTTTAGATATATGAATTTTTTTGGTGTGACATCTAAATGAATGAGTTGTTATTTCTTAGATATCTGATACTGTTAAAATAATACAATGTATAGGCAAGTTCATGAGATTAGTTTTTAAGTGGGACTGATGTGACCCCTCCAATCTTTTTTCTAACTTACCTAATTGTATTTTTAGCAAGTATCAGTCTCCGAGAATTCCAACAAGTTGTATGGGGATATAATTACGCACAATACTTATATATTTAAAATTGTCTTGGCACGTGTACTAGAATGTCAAATGAGTTCAAGTGGAGCTCACATGAATGTATGATTATTTATTGTGTGAACGGATTAGATACGTTCTAATTCAAAATTATTTTACTTGAAATCAATTGCAAATATATTTAATTTTTTTGTTAATACAATTGGGTGATAATTATGAGCATGATGAAATTTTTGATCTCATTATATTAAACAATAAAATATTTGTACTTGAATTTATGGAAGTAAAATAATAAATAGTCAAGAATGTATGCTTAATATTACCTTGCGCAATTTGAATGTAGATAGCCTCTAAGAACATTATTGCTGATCTTATAAAGGGTGAAAAGTTAGTAGGTACCAACTATGACATGCTTGAGCAAGAAATCCTAGAAACCCTGACCAATCACATGATCCCACTTGAGGAGGGTAATATGGCCCCGCATTGTCGAAACATGGAAGTTTATCAAGACTGGGTTAAGAAAGATCGTAGTGTATGATTTACTATGTTAAGTTGTATTCATAACGATCTAATTGGAGAATTTGAAAATTGCTCCACAACCTAGAATATGTGGGACCAACTAAAAATTACTTTCGGTGGAACCACTGCCACAAGACTTCATGCTTTAACGCTTGAGTTTGAAAGCTAAAGATGGATTCTAGGCAGACTATGAATGAACACCTTAGGGTGAAATCAGCAATGATCCGGGATCTTAAGGCTGCTGGAAATGATCTTATAGATGAGCATCAGGTGCTTGTAGTTATTTGATCTTTGCCATATTCCTGGAACCAAATGAAGCAAATATTAACTCATAATGAAAATATCAAAACTATAAAGAGACATTATCTCCAGTGGTGAGATTTGTCTCTATTCGCATTATCCTTATAACTGTTGCATATATGGATTTAGAATTTTTTCAGAAGGATGTTAAGACTGCACTTCTCAATGGAGAACTAGATAAAGAGATCTATATGACTCAACCAGAGGGTTTTGTAGTGAAAGACAAAAACCCAAAGTTTGTCGTCTCAAAAATTCTATTTATGGTCTCAAAAAATCATCTAGACAGTGGTACAAAAGGTTTCAAACAGTTATTTTGTCTCATCATTTTGAGATGATAGAAGAAGACCATTGTGTGTATGTAAAATGATTTAAGAAAAGTATTCTTATCCTTACATTGTATGTTGATGACATCTTGCTTGTTGGGAACAATATGAAGGAGATTGTCACCACTCAAAAGTGGTTTTCCTTTACTCTTGAGATGAAAGACATGGGCTTAACTATTACTATTTTAGGGGTGAAGATCGTGCGAGATCGCTTAAAGAGACTTCTTTGTTTGTCTCAAGAGACTTATATAAAGAGAGTCATTGAACGGTTCCGAATGCATCACTCCAACCCTATTAACACTCCTATAAAAAAAATATTGTGATTTACATTATGTTCAATGCCTTAAGGCAAATGAAGAAAAGAAACAGATGTCCAAAACTCCTTATGCAAGTGCAATTGTTAGTTTGATGTATGCTATGTTGTGTACTCGACTAGACATTAGCTTTGCAGTCGGATTGAGCAATAGGTTCCAGAGTAATCTTGGACTTGCTCATAAGTATTATGGGTAGATATTCGTTATCACTACATTCGAGATATGATTGCACAAGAAGACGTGATCCTGAAACATATATCCACAACCATTATGGTGGCTGACCCATTGACTAAACCTATACCAAGAGATGTTTTTACATCCCATATTAAAAGTTTTGGTTTATTTAGGATTTGAAGTACTGGACACCATTAACATTTCTATTCATTGTTATAAATATATGATTTTATGTTCATATTGAGATGATTGCATACATTTCTTCAAATGTCATCAAGCATGGATTGGCTCTCTCGCACGAGTAATTACCTTGGCACTTAGATAGCAAGCAAGATAAGACATATAATTTTTTGTGAGTGGGAGAATTTTTATATGTCGCCTTGGTAGGGTCAAGATGAGGTTTATATGAGAACGGAACATGAAGGTATACCACACACTTCATTAGCCTGACATTAGTCGAATGCAAACCTTCAAACAGGCGTTGATAGAGTGACTGTGTTGGAGTGATTGAGTTAGGCGCTGAGATAACTACTAAACTAAGATTCGTACGACATTCTATGAGCATGACATACCCAATTGAGTGGGAGCTTCATCGTAGCATACGTAATATACTATATGTGCTCTTTAAACGACTACTAAAAGAGAGTGACTGAAAATATCTCTATTTCATCACTGTGTGAGATCTTAGAATCATATAGTTTTGGTTCCACTTATGCCCTTAGGACCTAGGACTATGTTATGAAGAAAAGACTTAATGTCGTTACTTTAGTATGTACCTAAAGGACCAAGAATCATGCGATCTGGCGGGGCATATCTAGGAAAGCGGTTAGGTCCAATTGGATTAACATGAGTGGTTAGGGAAGATAAATTTGTAATACACTATTGTGTTGTGACTCAAAGCTCGAGCGACTCTGTTGAAATTTGTTTCCAAACATAATCTTGAGTACAATACAAATTGTGGGATTTAAGCATTGCTTTGAGAATGAGTCTCAAATGGGATAATTACCAAACAACTCAATGCACACACCCAAAAATAATAAACAGAATACTTTCAGAAAAAGAGAAAAGATGTAGTGACCCTTGTGGGCGGGTACAAGAAGAGACACTGGAGCGAGTTACCACACTGGCAGGCTACAGGGTGCTCAATCCCATATCGTCTGGGTATAGAGAAGGGGATGTGCTTATATATAGTGTATTCAATCTCTCCAAATGGTATGAGGCCTTTTGGAGTAAAACTCAAGAATAAAACCATGCGGGTTGGGCCTAAAGCGGACAATATCATACCATCAGGTGGAGCGGGATATTACAAAAGATATTACAGGAGATGGATTCGAGGATCCTTTTCATTGATAATTTCATGGAATTTGAATTTCTTTTTGAGTTATAAGTCTGCTTTTGAGTTGAGCTTTTCAGCTTTGGGGAAGGGCGACTGGGCCTTTCATAATTAACGACCCAGCCTGTCTGAGTCTTTTGCTGATACATGGGCTCAAAACGACGTGAGCCTGGTCCATTCTCTGCATCAGTTCAGCCTATTGGACTGGGTGATAATTTAGCCCCTACATCCGAATATTTCAATAATTGAGATTAATTTTCTAACAAATAACAATGAAAAAATTATCAAAGTATGAGAACTCTTTTATATATATTTTTGGATAAGAAAAAATAAAATAATATAAAATGAATAATTATAAATTCTAAGTATTAACATATTTAATAATAGTATAGATATAGATTTACTGTCATCTCTATATGTAACTCATAATCAAATTAAATAATGTTGCTACTCTATTCCACAATCAATTCTGAAGACTGATATTTAAATGGGAGTCTACGATTAATCTTTATACTTCTTAATTCTTATTGAAAATTAAATAACATGCTAAGCAATTACTTGCTATTAAAGCCTTTATAGGCATTTGAATGAACAATTATCATGCGATTCCTTAGGCAAATCCTTGTTCAATAGTTTTTCATTCATCACCTTTAAAATAAAATAAAATAAATTAGTTTTTAAGTCTTTGGATCCTAGATCATACTGGGCCAAATACTTGTATCCATTATCAGTATTTGTGCCCATATAAACTAATTAAGGGCTCAAAACATGCATACAAATTTAAATTTATGCATGAGAATACAACTAGTCCATCGACTTGGATGGTATGATCTTCCTTTTTCTAAAAAAGGAGGTTGAGTTTTTAAGCCCTTGAAAAAGCAATTAATTGTGACGGTGTTTGTGTATAGGTTGAGTTGTCTAGCCCTCGAAAAAGCGATTGTGCCGGTGTTTGTGTATTTGTTTGAACTTTTCAAATATATATATATATATATAGGGAGGCGATATTCGCACTCCCCTTCTCTCCTATTGCACTCCACTTGCCTTTTTCTTTTAAATGAAATGACAAAAAAATTCATAAACTCATTAATGCATCATCTTTTATTTTATAATACCATAGCTACCCTTTATTCTATAAACTTTAACTCTTTTACCTTCTTTAATACTTTTTTTTTTAGAGTAATGTCAAAAGATATAATTTATTTAGTAGAGGTAAAATTTTTTAGGTCCTTTTTTTGAGTAGTATATTTTTTTTTCCTCAAATGAGATTATTTATTCTACATATATAGGATAACTTTTTTTTGGATTATGTCAAAAGAAATAATTAAGTTACCTTTTTTTGGGTGTTTTTTTTCCAGTTATTGTCAAAAGAGATCTTTTTATTCAACATAGATAACTTTTTTTTTAATCCGATAAAAATAGATAATTTATTTAGCATAAATAACCATTTTTTTTGTCATGTCAAAAAAGAATATATTTAGAAGAGATAAATTTTATTTTTAGATTCTCTCAAAAGAAACCTAAAATATTAAAGATGAAAAAACAAAGAGGGGATATCTTAGAGGGTAGTTGTGTAATTTGATAAAAATAATAATCATTCACTTGTAAAGTTAGGATTATAGTGTCATTTCATTTAAGATGGGAGTGCAAATGTATAAAAGAGGAGTGCGAATATCACCTCCCACATATATATATATATATAGATATATATATATATATATATGCATGGCAATTTATGAAATTTGAATAAGTTGATGCCTCAGGAAGCATCAGGTCTAAGATTCGACTTGTTTTAAGTGCAAACAATTCTTTGGACCAGTCTCTATGGACAATTCCGTGACTTGCCCGACCTAGGGTGGGGAGGCGCCCTTCCTTTAAATAACTTTTATCATTCTGGGATATTATTGAAAATTTATTAACAAATTGTTAGCACTCCAACACTATTATAGATTGCAAAATGCCTCTCTCTCTCTCTCTCTCTCTCTCACTCACTGACTGTGTAAGAGGCTCGACACCACCACCACCAACGTCAACAACAAGCTAAGTAAGAGGCTTGACACCTCCAATGTGGACAAAAAAAAAAAAGAAAAGAAAAGAAAGTAAGAATTAGCTCTTTTAGTATTTTTAGTTGTTATCACAAAATTAATACAATTATACGGTTTTCGTGCTTTCATAGTCAATTTAATTTCAAGAGAACATGGTTTCCAAACTTTCAATGGTGAAACTTTTGGCTAATTAATTTCATTTTCTTTTGCTTTTTAAATATATACTTGACAATGTTAGAAATATAAACATTCAAGTTGGACTCTCTCTAATATCTTAAATTTCTAGTGTAGAATGTAGATGGTGTTTAATAAACAATCTCATTCTTTTTGGTAGGAATGATATAAAACTGGATGGAAAAGAAATTAAGGACACATGTGAATGTGCAAGAATATATTTCTTTTTCCTTGCCCAAAAAATAAAAACAAATTTATTTATTTTTCATTGCCATCCCCTCTCTCTCTCTCTCTCTGCCAAACAGACATTAATCCTTTCTCTCTCACACACACACACTATTGTTGAATAGGATGCAAATAAATTTGCCGGTGACTGCGTTTTCATAGTCAATTTTCATTAGAATTGTATGATGAAAATTCTAATTAATTTGATGTTGATCTCGTCAAAAAAATTTATACTCTTACTTCAGATTAATTTCACCAACTTAATTAGTTTGTCACCTCGTTTCAATGTCTCTCTTTGGGTTTCTCTTGCTTGCTTAGAGCTTAATCTAATGGGTTGATTTTATGTTAAAAAAAACTAGTCACGTTTGATATTTTTCGCACTCATTTAAAAGTCCAAGATCACCCAACACACACACACACACACATATCTATATATATATATATATATATATGTACGCACACTAGTGTATACCGATACTTACGGCATTGTAAATGTAGAAGTAATTGCGACAGTTAAATCGTTAAATAGATTGATTTTAGACTTTATATATATATATATGTGTGTGTGTGTGTGTGTGTGTGTGAGACTTAAAGCATGCCTATACATAAGTACCTAAAAAGTATGAACACTTCTCTAGACTACTGTGGCCGCATCAAACAAGTGTCGGACTTAAATATTTAATTTTCTAGTTGGTCATAGCAAGAAATACTTCCAAAATACGACGAGATGATTTTGTAATTATTTGCTTTAGAAGAGTGGGATTAGATGCAATTTAAAAATATTATGATATAAAATTAAGAAAAAAATAACAAACATTTAGCTCTAAGCTCCAAAGTGATAATTTTTTTTCATGATTATATAGAAAAAAATGACCAAAATTTATTATTTGTTTATATAAAAATAGATTATATTATTAAGTTTTAATCTAACCATACCATATTTGTGCCCTATTTTTTTTTTTTTTCAGATTTGTTATATGAGCTAATACGTATTGTGTTGTATTGGTATTTCGTGTCCGTATACATGATGCTCTTAAGAAGAATTACAATGTACCCGGTGCATTGTGTATTGAGTGAATCTCATCGTACGTGCACAACATGTATAATAGGACTTACCATTTGTGTTTTGTACATACAAATGAAATTGCGTCGGTGTATTTACAATGGACGCATTTTAGTCCTTCTTGCTCCTTAGATCTCCACAAACTTCTTGGTTGCATAAGAAAGAATGTATTCGTTGCACCTGATGCATCGTGCACCTAAGACCGTTGGTGCACTACACCTACAATAAAATTTACGACACGTGTAGTGCACCGACGATTCAAATGTGTCCGGTGCATATGCAATATCTATTCCTCGCAAGGGACCACATCTCCCTCCCCATGGGATTGTCAGGGCCGGCTAAGGTCATTGCCTAAAGTCCAAATGAAAAACCAAGGCCCATGTGAAACGACCACGATAAGTTTCTTTCTTACTTAGGGAAATGATATTGACATTTGACACACAACTTCGTATTATTACATATACTCCTTTTAAAAAAAAATAAAAGAATAAATAAAGGACATAATAATGATCTTAAGAAATAGTTTTGCAATATATATATATTTTTATGATAAGTGTCTTTTTTTATTAAAAAAATCAAGTAAAGTACATGAGTAAATAAATAAATAGAGTATCAATATCAGAATGTCATTGTTATAACGCACTCTCTCAAATTTTCTATCTTATGTGGGTCCACATCGAGTATTACAAAAATAAAATTACAATATATATATACTATCAATAAATAAAGTAAATAATAAAAAAATTATTACATGATTCAGAATTACATAATTTCGGTTAATTACAGAAAGACACGACACGTACCAACTTTATAAATTTGATTGGTGAGGGGGCTAAGTTATAGATTCAATAGCTTTATAAATTTGATTAAGTGGCCCAATACCATTGCATCATGCTCCCTAAGGCCACACATTTGCTATGAAACACTTGTTGTGTGAATGAGCTCCAAGCCGGCCATTGTTTCACACTATTAACCCATGAGCAATGGAAATATCCATATTTGGCCCAAAATTATTTTAATCTAAAAGGGATTAAGCCCATCCTCCTTATATGGTTGAAGCTAGCTAGCATTTGGAGTGGCCTTTCTGGAATACATTCATGTCAATTGTTATTCCATTATTGCTTTCATTTAAATTTCTTTTCTTTTGTTTTTTTTTTAATAAGACATTTGAATTTCAACTTATTTCTAAGACCCGATTCTTTTTCACTTTTTCGTACTTTTGGATGAATTACTCTGACATGTCCTTAGGTTTGGACTTCCCATCCATAGATTAAAATTCAAAATCACTCTTGACACTTTCTACCGAATGTGTCGAACACACGGTGTCAAATTATATATTTGATTGACATTTTTATCCTTCAATTGTTTTTCTGAAATTTGCCTTTTCATTCATAGATTAAACTTTGCTCAAATCAGTCTCGATGAGTGTTTAAAACTTGCAAATTTAATGTGCATGTATTTAATATGCATATTAAATATTTTAATTTTTTAATTATATATTAAAATAATAAATTTATAGAAATATGATCAAATTTATTTCAGGCATTTTTTGTCACCTTGATATGGACACATTAGCCATTACAAATAAGGGCATAGTTAATTTTGTCATTATAATGTGCCTAAAGGCAACTTTGGTATTGGAATAAATAATTTTGATGGCTTTAATGGCAACTTGAAGGTGAGGTAAATTTGACCAAAGTTTAATATATGAATTAAAACCCAAATTTCAAGCAAGGTGAAGGTAATTCACAAAAACAAGTTCAAATTCTAATTACTCACCAAATTTCAAGGAAGGTGAAGGATTTAACTTAGAGGAGTATTTTGGTATTTCACACTTGTTATGTAATCGTAAGAGGTGCTTATATATACGGTCTAAACTTTCTGTAATTGTATCTCGTTTTTCTCATCATAGTAAAAACTTTGTAACACTAAGAACGTAATATTAGATTTTGAGTGAACCTTGTAAATTTGTGTATTTTTACTTGAATATTTGATCTTCTTTTCTGTTAATTTTCGCAACATACCGCTAGTTACAGAAAACTCCTCATGCACTTGACCTTTCTCAACCTCGTCGGCCAAGATTTGAATTTTTATATGACCCTCTACATGAGGCCTTTCAATAATTATTATGTAGGACAATACTTACCTACTCACCGGTACGTAGGTGAGCCCTCCTGACCATTGATGTGTCCCAATAAAAATTGAACACGTCAGTTTTAAAGTGTAATAAATAAGTATAATAAATGAGGTTGACCTCATTTATTATACTTATTTATTACATTTTAAACTTCATTTATTATACTTATTTATTACATTTTAAATTTAATTTTGTAATTAAAGCTGATGTGTTGATTTTTTATTGGGACACATTAGCGGTCAGGAGGGTTCACCTACACACCAGTGAGTAGGTAAGTATTGTCCTATTATGTATTGGACTCAAAGCTTCTTGCGTCTCTCAGTTTGTCTCTGATTTAGGCATTAATAACAAGAGGCACGAATGAATATATGAAGCTGTATGCATGTTTTGATGTCTAGCACTGAGTGAGCTAGCTAGTACATGCACTTAATGTCCAAATGGAGTGCATGAATGTATATGGTGTCAGTTTCAATGGAAACATTTAACAGAAGCATGCATGTGAGATGTACGTCTGTCTATATGTATTTACACACACATATGTATTAGTGTGTGTATAGTTGGCCCAAATGCATTGGGTGCTTTATTACATGTCTCATGGACACTTGCTTGGGTGGAAAGCAAGACAAAATGAGTTGTGTTTATTTATACGACACGAGTTGATGGAATAGACCAGGCTACTATATTAGCAACAAACAGTGCAAATCCTTGTCATTAATTTGATGAATTTCTTTTATTTTTTATTTTTAAAAAATATATATATTTGAAGCAATAATTCAGATCTAAAAGATAAATTAAAGGCTTATTTGCTTAAATACGCTTTAAGTGGGATCCATAATTCCAACTCAAATATATCTAAAGATCTAAAAGTCTTTGGACTGATGTTTTGGGTCTGAATTAACATTATTCTTTATTTAAATAATATTGAAAATATTAAATCATTTTTTTAAAAGGTTGACTGTTAGCAAATTTTAAATGGCTTAATATATAATATAATTAATAGGGTTGTCTAAAAAGGAAAAAAAGAAGAAAGGAAAAGAAAATTCTCACGAGAATACAAGTTTTTACAAGTTGTCCATATTATTGTAATTAATATTCAGTGAGGAAAACTCAGCTAATTAACCTAATTTTCACTTAAGTAAGGATAACTATTTAGAGTGATATTATATTTTTATAATAGTGTGAGAATGTTTAGTACACCTAAACTATTTAGAGTAATGTGATTGTTGAGATATAATTAGAAGAATTTGAAATTAATAAATATACAATGGTAATACTAATATAAATGAGAGTACTCACTTTATCCAAACAACATTAAATGCTTTGTATCCAGATTTAGAATGATGTGCATGACATATAAATACATTAAATGTTTTGTATCCAGATTTAGCGTGATGTGCATGACATATAAAGAGTGTGGTAGGGCTTAATTATAATGGCCTAATGTCAATTTGCATGATGTGCATGACATACTAAGAGTGTGGTAGGGCTTAATTATAATGGCCTAATGTCAATTTGCATGATGTGCATGACATACTAAGAGTGGTGTTGCTTAATTATAATGGCCTAATGTCAATAAGGAATAAATGCAAATCTAAGGCATTGTGGTTACTGGTAGAGTTTATTTAAAACTTTTCTTATTTCTTAGAATTCATAATTGTATTTAAATATTTTTTTAGTTAATCTAACTAATGTCATTAAAAACAAACCCTTGAATTCTTATTGGATAAAAATTCAAGCCTCCTTAATCAATTAATAATCATATATTTATAAACAATAAAAAAAACCTGAAAAAAAAATGCTATAGATGTTAATTGTCAAATAGTCAATCGTTTAAATCATAATCATTAAGAGTGTGGATCCCACTCTGCTGCATTAAAAGAAGGGGTGAGTTTTGTGGATCAAGTGGCGATTGGCTAGGACCAACAATTTCGAGACCACCTAATAATTTCTTGAATTTTGTGATCCTCTATTTCAGTTAGCCACCTTGGCTATATATTATATAGGATAAATATCATTTACACCCCTCAATTTAGGCAATATCTTGACTAAACCCCCTCTAGTTTCAATAATCCCGACTACATCTCCTGTAACTAACGTCTGTCAGACATACTATTGAATTTTAGTGAATTTATGATTTTACCCATGATTAATATATTTAATTTAATCAATAAAAGTTGGTGATGCTAAAAGACCTAATTGCCCTCTATTATATTAAATCATCGCACATTCAGCCATCACATTCGACAACGCCATACACCGGAATTATGACGTCCTCTTCCCTCACAGCTCTGGCCTTCGTCAAAAAATCCTCTAGAGTCATCTTCGGCTCATGGCCTTCTCCATTTCTGGTGACGATCTTTTTCCATACCTTATCCACCGTCTTGTTCCCCACACTCTTCGGCAAAGTGAAGCTTCCCTGCCTCAACAATGATGCAACTCCACCACCAGTACCACCGTTGTTGAATGCGAAGCCACCACAGGCAACAATGTTCTCTAGAAATGCCTTGGGATCATTGTACATGTTCTTGAGGAGGTCCTCTATGTTCATGGACCCAAAGTTCTTGCTCTGATCGTTTGGAGGTCAGGGACTGTGAGGGATAATATAGAGGACTGGCATGGCAGATTCAGATTGGGCTGTGAAGTAGACGTCATCACCTTAGACGACGCTATATATCGAATTTATAGGGCTTGTTTAGATTTTTTCCAACAGCTTTCAAAAATTACACAAACACACATCAAGAGATTTTTCTAGGGTTTTGGTTTATCTCTCTAAATTTCTCATCATCCATGGTGGCACGTTGCTGATATAGAGTTCAGATACTTCGTCGATGGGCTCACGTTGGAGAAATACTCAAATCGAACGTCCATTTTGCCTGGTCGCAGAGATCGAATCTAAACCAATTTGGCTTTGTCGACTGCTAACATGGGCATGGCAGCTCCAGCCATGGTGATAGTGGAATTGCAAGCTATTTGGTGGCAGTGAAGAGAGGTTATGATGGGTCTCGACTTTGGACAGTGGTTTTTATGGATCTGTGCATGTGGTGGACCTTCAATGGTGGAGTTGTTTTATGGCAGTGAAGAGGTTGGGTTGATGAACAATGGGTTGGTGGAGATGGGTCTGTTATGAGATGGTTCCGATGTGATGAAGATGGTGGAGTGATGATTCTTGGTGGCTATTCGGTGAAGCTTGGTCGACGGGATAATGGTGGTGGCCGGTGAGCTTCAATTTGCTGTGGAAGATGATGAACAATGTGTGTGTGGCTGTGTGCATATATATATATATATATATATATATATATATATATATATATATATATATACACACACACAGTGGCGTATCTACAGCGGCACGAGTGGGTGCATTAGTACCCATTTGATTTATAATTTTTTTTAATATATATAGTAAATATATTTGTTATACATATTGTATATACAGAGGCACTAGCTAGTGGGTACATTAGTACCCACTTGATTTTATAATTTTTTTTAAATTTTGGTGATTGATGGAGTTTGTAGTGACTGAAATTTTGATATGAAAATTTGGAGATTATATGTTGTGTATGTCGTAGTTATTTGCTTGATTGGAGTGTGAATTTGGATATTGTAGATGAGGAGGGTGTAAATTTATAGCATAATTCTATACCTTAATACAAATATGTCTAATTCCAAGACCACATCATGATCCAGTCATTAGAATTAAGAAATGTGTTCAAGCAAATTGTTGATTGGGATTTGGGGATATAGCATAATTCGGTCAGAAAGTGATGCTTGAGTCCATAGTTCATGCAGTTTTGGGGAAGGTTTTTAGTCCTGAGTGTACTGCTGTGGTAATTGAAGATGGTTGAATCATTTACAAAACATTATTATTGAACTTGCTTTCTGTTATCTTGCTTTCAAAATTTTGAAAACAGGATACATTACTTTATTGAACATGATTCTACTTTATGTTTTAGCTCCAAGAAATCAAAATCATGATTTTAGTTTTGGTGAAAGTAAAAGTAAGAATTATTTCTTGTTGGTGAACGGGCCCTTAATAACTCTCTCACGGTCTCTCTCATGCATGTCAACAATCTATTTTTTAGTGTTTATGTGTGTATGTGTGTGTATATACAAATGCTTCAATGAGAATCTCTGAGTATTAATTTTTATTGATTGAGATTTTGAGTATTCTGTGATTTGTGAGTAAATATTGAGTATTTTATGATTGAATATTGGGGAATATTGGTTGGGTATTTATTATTCATTATTTCAGAAACAGTAGTAATAGAGAAGTTTTTTAGTAGAGGAGATCATGATCTTCTACAAATGTAGGCTCTACTTATTCAAATATGATCTCTATTTCTCAAAATGTAGATATTCCAAATGCTATCTTGAACAATCCCCTGCCCAACTTCCATGTTGAATATGATCCTGGTTTATGAAAAAGTATTTATAAATACGATGCTAACATTAGAGATAATGTTCGACGAGCATATTTGCAACAAGGCCCTTGCTAACCCAAAAATCATGATTTCCCTTGGAGGAATTATGGAATAGAAAAGCGTTTCACTACAAGAAAATTAGTCTTTTACGACGGGCCAAAACTACCTTAAATGACTTTTTAAGGCGCTCCATGGCCTATCCTCTATTAAGGTGTTATGATTACTAAATTTTTTTAAAGGCATGCGAAAACTTTTTAAAGGCATTCAAAAACTGCCTTTAATAATTTCAGAAATGCCTTTAAAATAATTTTTCAAGGCAGTTATTTAGTGTCTTAAAAGTTCCATTATTCAAGGCAGTCGTTACACGTCATAGAAATGTAATTACTTAGGGCAGTCAATTATTGCCTTAGAATCTCAATTATTAAGGACGGTTAATTTCCGCCTTAAAATCTCAATTATTTAGGACGGCCCGTGCCCGCCTTAAAAGATAAGCGTCATATTATTAAGGACGACCATTGTCTGTTTTATAAGATTTTTTTATTTTTTGAGATATTCCTTTTTCTAATACTTTCATCCCCATTCCAAAAACCTGTGAAACCCAATCCAAAAACCTGTGATGCCATACAATACCAACATCCAATTTGCATCCGAAGCTAACACATTCAAATGAAAGTCAACCCTTTTAATATGAATGACTTTCATCTCAACCCAAAAGTATGTGCTTCCATACAATATCAATATCGAATTTGCATCCCTTCAAAGCTAGCACATTCAAATGATTTACCATGCTTAAAAATTACAACCATTAACAAATATTTCTAGATACAGTGAATATTTAAAAGACATTCTAACTATAAATGAACTCAAGCCAAATACTGAACTTGAAGACATAGTTTAGAGGCAATCGAAGCAAAATCTCAGTTACAAGGTCATCGTAGTGTAACACAACATCCACACTACTACTGCTACTGCTGCACAGGTTCATTATCCTGGGAGTTAAGGAGAGAGAGTCAATGGAGCAAGTAAAACAAGAGAGAAGGCACAAAAAGATCAATATATAGGGTCTGTTCGGGATCCGTTTTATTTTTGTGTTTTTGTGTTTGGGCCGGTACTGTATCAAACGTTTTGGCCAAAACACGTTCGGCACCCCTATCCTGTTTTGTTTTATGGTAAAACATTTACATTATTTGGGTCAAAACTTGGAACAAGAATATGTTGTTTTTGGGTGTTTTAGACATTGTAGCGACCCAACACCAAAACAAACTTAAAACAACAAAAAAACACGTATAAAAAATAGCCCACAAAACTCTAGCTCATTTTGCACCGATTTTCTCGCTCTTCTACACAAGGGGATTCGAGTAATTCGAGCGATTCGGTCACAAGTCTCTAGGTGTTCGTCATTTTCGAGCCCAATAGATCATAGATCCAAGCTTCCTTCTTGCTTTCTCGACTTCAGGTATATTTTTTTGAATGATTTCGTCCATCTGACAACAGGAACTTTCTTGATTTCTTTGAATGATTTCATCCTTCTTGTGAAGTTTTGTTTGTCTCAAGACAAGATTGTAAATATCGGGCCCAAAAATTTCGTCCATGATGTGTTTCTCTCTGTGTTTATATATATATATATATATATATATATATATGTCCTTGTGTGCGTGTTTCTGGGCTGTAGTGAATGCTTTGGGTTTTTTTATTTTAGGCTTATAAATGTACATATATGCTTTTATATGTTTTGGGGTTGTAGTGAATACTTGTGATTTGTTGATTTTAGATTGTTGTGAATAACTTGGAAGATGCACAAACTGATCGATACTGTGATTTCAACTTGTTACTAAGCATTAGTTTTGGTTTTATCTTGTTAATTTCCATCTAATAAATCATAAGATAATTCAATGTAATATTCACATTCTAGATTTATTTTCAGACAAATAACATTCACCAATTAATTTGATGTCACAAATTAAAATATTTGGCTTCATTACAACCCATAACCTAACTGTTTTTCCTCTTCTTTCAAAAATTTCATCACATGTATAGCAGTAGAATTTGTGCAATAAGAATAATTGTAAGACCATTCGGTGTTCATTAGTTCAAAAAATGCAAATGACAAATGCAGGAGCTTTTTGGTGAAGAAATTTTTTTTCATTTCTCTATTTGACAGTGATAAGCATCAAACCTCTAACACTCTCTCCCTCCTTTTGCCAACCCTTTTTTTTTTGCTTAAATTTTAAGTATTTATTGGCCTTCATCAGCCAGCTAATCCAAAAGAATTCACAAAGCATACCACTGCCCCTGTATTGTAAATTTCTTAGATTGTCCCCATAAATCACAATCCAGAAATTCCCATATCAACAACTTTGGATCCCAATTTTCTGTCATCTTTTGGATTTTTTGTCACCCTTGATATAATTGCAACTAAGTAAACTGTTAACTGAGTTATGCTAAGTCAGAAAAAACTTATTGTTTGAGGGGAGTCTATACATAATTGTATTCATGAAAATGTTCACATATTTTTCAAAGTCCTTGCATGTAAAAGAAAACACTCTACATCCTTAAATAGTTGATACACTACGAGTTCAAAATCGTCAAAGACAGGCAATGTGAGTCTTGTTCTATCATTCCAATTCATAGAATCAACTCCAGCTTTTAGTTAGAGTACTAATGATACAAAGTTCATTTCTCATAGAAAAAGCCAAATACATTTGAACCAATCACAAAAATATTATTTCTGTCGAGACACCAGCAGTTAGCTCGAGTAGTATATCTTGCCACTCCCAAAAAGGGAGGAGCAGGTTCACCTTCCTTGTATATCTTTAATTATGATTCATCTTTATAAAGAAGAATTGATGTAATATCCCTCTATATTTATTGCATTAGATACCAATTCTATAATACTTGCAAAGTATATAAAGGCATATATAAATATGGTATGGGAAAGATGTTTGAACTTTGGCTTTACTATTAGAATTCATAAGCAAATGCCCATAAATTTGGAAAAATACATGAATTGAGAAGACTTTGGTTCCCTTCCATTTCATGGCAGCTAGTCTATTATATTGCTCTATTTAATCTATGAAATTTACCTCTCTTATTTTATACCTCAGTGGGTCTTGACAAGTGCATATTGTTTGTGTGTGTGTGTGTGTGTGTGTGTGTGTGTGTGTGTGTTTGCAGTGTAGAAGATTGCAGTCTCAAGTTCAGGAACCTCATGGGTGAAATAGCGAAGTCTCAAACTCTGTGGGAGAAGTGTTGTTTTGTTCAGAATGAGTGATGACAATGATGAATCCCCCAACTTGTTGCTACAAAGAATGAAAAAGGAGAACATTGTTCTTGATTTTTTGGGACAAGTATCTCTAGAAAAGGTTATACGCCACACAGATGGGGAGTGAGACTTGAGATGCTGCTTGAAGGAGCTTATTTGGAAAGATGAACAACATGTTCTGTTCTTGTCATAATTGTATAGGGTGGCATCCTTTGCCTTCTATTTTCTAGGCTTGTCCTCTTCATCAGTTCTGCACGTTAATGGAAATTGTCATCAATCTTGTACTGGGCAATCCTTCCCCATCCTCCACCCATCACTGCTAGTGTTGAACTTAGATATAGAATACTGATTATAATTTTTGAATGGAAACCATATAAATTGATAGAGTAATTGTAAGGTTTGCCAGATATGGTGTTGGAATTTGTTCAATTGTTTATATGGACATATTTGTTGTATTCATACAAAATTGTTATTTTTTAAACTTGGTGGATTGTTGCTATTTCGAGCAAATTGTAATAATATATGATGAAAATTTGTGTTGTTTTATATTTACACTTGTGCAGGATTGATATATGGGAATGCATAGATTTGTAATATGTCAATTTTTAAAAAAGACTTTGTCAAAAAAATTTAAAATTATTTGTCATATTTTTGAATTTTTAGATAAGTATTGTTAAAAATATATATATAATTTATCTAAATATAATTTTGTCCAAATATTAACAAATAACATAATATGTAAATTATACTAATTTTTAATTATTTATAATAATATAAATATTTTAAAACAAAACACTCAAATAGGTTCATGCCAAACATGTTTCTTAATTTCTGCTTCAATATTTTTGCCAACAATTGGACTTACCAAACATGTTTTTGTTGTTTCTGTTTTAAAAATCTTAAAACAGATTTTCCTTGCCAAATGCGTTTTTGATTCTATTCAAAACATACTCATAACAAAACACTTGTTCTGTTTTAAACAAAAACAAAGCATCAAAAACAAAACGCATGCCAAACTAGCCCATAATTGACATTTAATTGTAATTTTTTGGCATGCATGCTTTCAGTTTGATTTGAATTGTATTATTTAATGTCTTGTTCTATTTAGATTTATTAGGCCTTCATGAACTAATTGATCTTTTGCTGGAACTGCAATTTGGTAAATTCTAGTGGTCAATTTGGATTTTTTTTTCAGTTTCCTTGGGTGGATCAGTTGCATCATTGATCTAGGGCTTTATTATTAGTATTGTAGATTTGTAGGATGGGCAACTACTGTTCGTTTAGATTCTGTTTAAGGAAATGGTGTTTTCGAGAAGTTTTGGTTGTAAGTTCTCATTGGTGTATAATGGGCGTAAGTGTTAAGTTGAGTGTGTGCATAAAATAATGTTGAAGCTTGGAAAAAGAGTTGATTGAGGTCATTGGGACAATTTTCTTACAATGATTACAAAGTAATAACAATATGTTACAAATATTCCATTTTGATCTTTATTGTTTTCATAAATAATTTTGTTGCCTTTGAATTTTAGCTGAGATATCATTTGATTTTATTGATCTTAGTCACCTGGCCTCCTATTTTGAATTACAATAAAAAGTCTGATTTTTTTTTTCCTTTTCTAAGCACTAAAGTACTTTTTTAAATATTAAAGTAGTTTTTTTAGAACATCAATCCTCTTTCTTTTTTCTTCAGCTAACAGGCATAATTGTTACTTCAAGGTACTGTATTTTTTCTTAAGCTAACAATGCATAATTGTTATTACAAGTTACTGCATAATATGCACTGTTACGCTTCCTCTTGAAGAAAATATGCACTGTTAGTAAGAATTAAGCACTAAAGTACTTTTCTAAATATTAAAGTAACAATTATGCACTGTTAGTAACAATTAAGTACTAAAGTACTTTTCTAAATATTAAAGTAGTTGATTATTGACTCTTTCCAATTGATTAGCTTACTTAATTCTAGTTTGAATATTTTAGTTCCTTTTATTAATAACATATCTAGCTTCAAAGAATTTTTTTTTTTTACTACATCATGATAAGAATAGGAAATGGTTGATTGTTTTAATTTATTGTTGATATTGTATAGGGTGTAATGGCAAGTCAGTTTGAAGAAGAAGTGCCTGAGGATTTGAGCAATCAGACTATTCTTCTCTTTCTTTTTCTGACACCAAGAGTTCACATGAGGAGTTTGACGAGGATTAAGCTGAGATTACCGATCCATCAGCCCAAAACATGAAGAAGCGGGGGTTCTCGCGTTCCATAAAACCTAACAAAAGGAGTGGCAAGACTGTATTGAGGTTATTAAACATATAGAAATTTCTGCTGCTTTGCATGTTTTCAAAATTGTCTTAAAAGAATGAATTTTAACCATTTTTATTATTTTTATTGTTACTTTGAGTTGCTTAAGAGTATTATATTGCTTACTTTAAAGAATTAGTAGAAATTAATTCAAGCAAAATTCATTTAACATGATTCAACACTGGGTAGTGGCCATTTGAATTTGAATTAATTGTAGTTCATTTAAAGAATTACTTTAATGAGATGACTGTAATTTTCTCTCTTAATTGACAAAGTAATCATTCATGAGAAGTTTAGTCATATACCTCAACATAGCCATCTCCAAAGTTGACACCACTGCCAAAGTTGTAAGTGCGTGCAAGATGTCTGCTGAGTGATATTGAGTTGAACTGTGTGAGAGTGTAAACTTTGTTTATCCCACTGTTGATGTAGTTACTCATTGACACATCAATCAGTCAATATGCTCCTCCAATAGGAACCTGGAAATGGAAGTAAAATAGATACATAGTTATTGCTAATTACCCCTAATTGAACTGTCCAACATCACTAATTACAAAGAATTAAAGGATTGTAAACTAGTCTGGAGAGCAAATCAAGTTCATATGCATGTATACATAAGTATTCTACAAAATTTCATAATATGACAAAACACAAAGTTATAGGCATGTATAATTCATGATGTAAGAGTCCATTTTCTATAATGTCAAACAGTTTGGTAATTAATTGAGCATAGCACTGTCCATTTTGTATAGAAGTTATAGAAATGGACTTCTATAGTTTATTGATCATGAAAGCTAGCACATTGAGACCTAGACATGGTTGCTCCAAATCTAGTTAACAATAATGGCTGAAACATTGAGATTAGTAAAGTATAAAATAAAACTTACTGTAGGTTTGGCTCGTCTCTTAGTGAGAAGGAAAAGCCTGGTACTAGCTCCACCTCCCAGTATGATTGCGATAACCATCCTTGGATCTCTTTTCTCTATATATCTCTAGGTCCCTCAACTGCACACAGTACATTAATCGAAATTTTGTTTTTACGCAAAACAAAATAATAATAATAATAAGTTTAACCTCATTAAACATGTCTTACTTATAAGCCATATTAATTAGAAGGAAAAAACATTGTACAATATTTACCTTGATTTATGGATCCACCTCCTATCCATATTTGTCTAGTTAAAGTTGCAACTAGAATTAATGTGATTGACGGAGCTACAAAGACATGATCAAGAACTTGCAACTAGAATCACTGCATTAATAAATGAGCTGCCTCATGTTATTTTTTAAAAAACAAAAAATAAGTTGTCCCAAGAAAATGATCAATAAAACTCATTATAATATATGTTACATTTTGTGATTTAATTTCTAAATATCAAAATAAACCAAGTAAATATTGCGTGCTGAGTTTAGTTGAGTGAATCATATTCTTAGAAATTAAAGGAAAGTGTGTAAAATTTGTACTCTTTTCCTCTTGGCAATCAAACAAAGTGTGAATCTCTTTTTTTAGTCAAAAGAAAAACTCAAGACATGGTTTTGAACTTCTTGTTAGTATGTAGAAGTTCTTGCTAATAAAAATACACTAGTGAAGAAACACATTAAGATTCTTTAATGAGCTAAATATAGCAAAGCTTGCATATATATATGCAGACAAGTACTGTTCATCATATTCTAAGAAATAAAATAATTAGATTGAATAAACATATTCAACTAAAATAGATAAGGTTACAAACAACAACAACAATAACAATGGAGCCCATAATTTACAATATATACACAGATGGGTTGCAAAAAGGGGTGATGGGTTGACAACATAAAATTGGGATACTGTCTATTCAAAATTAGAAGTGAGATTGTGGTCCCATATTGATTCTGAACATGTATCTTTAAATAAATATTTAAGATCACAATTAGTAGGAGTATATACCAAATAAAATTTCAGAAACCATCACAGAAATGTATGATAACATACTCTCTGTTGTTTTGCTCTCACTGGTAGTCTAGTGTAAAGTGTCAATTGAAGACCATGAAAGAACTTTTCAAGAATCATCTTCTAATTTTCAATTATTTGCTTTAGATTGAGAGAATATGTGTGATAGGAATGGGTCTCAAATGGTGAAGTTTGTGATAAACATTGCCTTCTATTGTCTCCTGAAATCTTCCTTTTGTTGCAACTCCTAAGGGTTAAAAATAATAAAGAACAAACCCAAGTCAGTGGAAACATGTAAATAACCCACTAATATATGACAAGTGTATAATCCAATAAGGAACTTTCTTTTCATTGAACTCCAAAATACAAACTTTTACCTGTCATTAGATCAAATAAAAATAAAAATAAAAATTTACCTTATTAAATTGTTTATATTAAAGCATAAGGAGACAAGTTTGTCAACGGCCAAAGGAAATTGAGTTGACAACAAACTTTAAAACAACTTATGGTTTCAAAGTGCAAGTCTCAAAGTTCAATTGTTTAACGTCCACCATCAACAATCCACCAATTTCATTATCATAATTAGATGCCAATTTAATCTAAAAACTATGAAACTTATGGTTTTTGAAATTCCATGCCAATAATCTTTAAGATCACAAGTAGCAGAGCATATAACAAATGAAAATTAAACTAATTCATGAACCAAAATTGCGAGTGAAAAATTAATTACAGTTAATGAATATAATTTGGATTCAAGTTAAACAAGCTACAATAGCACAAAGTTGGTACAACACATTTCGCAAGGATGGAGATTGCAGAAATCAATTATTTTTGATAATGAACAATAAGATAATAATATATACATATGTACGTTGAGCAAAATAAAAAAGAAGAGAAACAAGCCAAAAAAAATGAGATAAGATCTGTGAGCAATTTTTAGTGACTGATGTTAAATATTTTCCACTATAGTCCTATTTTGGTGTAATGGTAGTACAGATAAGACATGCAAAATGACTTATCAAATTGTCCATTAGATTTATTTGGTCATATGAAACAACAAAAAATAACATATACTTAGCCCTGCAAAGGAAACAAGAAGTTCACCAATAACTCAAGCTTATTTAAAGCTCATTTAACCTCATTCATCAGTGCAGACAAGCCTAGCTTAAGCTTGATTTTTTAACTTAATAATTAAACAAGCCATACTTGGCTCAACTGGTGTGCATTAAAAATAAGTTAATAACATAAAAGTCTTTTCCGCACATTTTCTATCATAGACAATGCTACAAGATAACACTTCTATTCAAATCTTCATATAATACCAATGTGTGAGAAGGAATTGAGAATGAAATAGTATGTGAGCACACTTCTATATGTTGTAAAACATGTTAAGGAAAGACACATGGAGATGTAGCATAAAAAACAGAGAGAGAGAGACTGAGATAGAGAGATTTTGCAGTGTCTCGGCCCACCACCACTTCTTCAATGGCAAGTACAAAAACAGAAAAGAGAAAAATCTAAAAAACAAAAAAAAAGAAATCATAACAAATATTATAAAACATAATTTGTAATATCCCAAAAATTTTAAAATAGATTTTTAAAATATTTTGAGGGTTAGATGAGTAATTTTGAGTATATATAATTACAATATAATTATATAGATATTTATGTTTAGCAAACAATATTAGGGATTTAAATTTAAATAGAATCCTAATCCTAATGAGATTATAACCACTAAATACTCTCTATATAAATTATGTCTAGGGTTTAATATCGTAGAATATAACCTGAAAATTGTAGAAGCCGAGACGAGAGACAATGACGATAAAGAGAGTTGCTTGGAATTAAAGATGAAAAATTGGATTGAAGATTTAAAACAAGCAAGTTGATCTTGCATTATATTTTTGTATATGGTTGTAACTTGCCTATTAATATTACGTAAAATATTTTATATGTTTAAGACTTCCATTATATAACAGATTGCAACACTGATTGTTTTATTCCTATTAACATCACATATAATTTGGATTAGTAATGCATAATGAAATAATTTCAATCAGTCGAATATTTTGCTATGTTTGTGTATATATAGATATGTATAGCCCCTTCGTGTATATAATTGTCAGTTATGTGTAATATATGATATATATGTATATGGACTAAATTATATTTATATTTAGGATACTGATATGTAGTGACGGTATATGTTCAAAATTATATTTGGGATACAATGCGGTGATGTGCAGTGATTCTATATGTACAGAATTACATTTGGGTTAAAATGGGGAGATATGTACTTGCGGTATATAATTATATTTTACAATGTGGGTGATGTGATGTGTATATATAGAATTATATTTAGGATATAATTTTTGGGATGCGGTGATGTGTAGCAATTCTATATGTACAGAATTGCATTTAGGTTAAAATGGGGTGATATGTACTTGCGGGATATAATTATATTTTATAACGTGGTGATACGTAGTGCCCCTATATATACCTTATATTTAGGATACAATGTGTATTTGCGTTATATGTACAGAATATAATATAATGACCTACAATCCTTATATTTAGGATACAATGGGTATTTGGGTTATATGTACAGAATATAACATAGTGGTCCTACAATGTGTAGTTGCGACATATGTACAGAATTATATTTAGGTTTATACATATAAAATTATATTTAGGATATAACGTGGTGATACGTAGTACCGAATATAACATAGTGACGTGTAGTTGTGGTCCTACAATGTATAATAGTTACAGAATTCTATTTAGGTTACAAGGTGACTAAATATTTAGGATACAAGATACAAGGTGGTGGATGCGTCGTCGAAACAAACAATCACACTCTACCATGACCTAAAATTTAGTAGATACATGTACTGAAATTTAGATGACTTCAGTAGATACATGTCCTAAATTGATATATTAAGTAATTCTTTTATATCAATATTTGATTTGAGTTTTGAGACTCAAACTAAGATAATGATGTGAATTTTGAAGGCCTAATGTAACAAAAGTGGTCACTTATAAAGAAGTTGTAAACCAGTCCGATGTTCTGTTATATATGTAGATAGTTCTTATAACAATTCTAGATACTTTCTAGATATTGGGTAGTGTAGATATTTTGTAACAAAAATCTTGTGAAAATACAACCTGAATTATTTTGATGGTTGGTGATGGTATATTTGGAGAAGAAAATGATCTTCAAATAAAATAATTTTTTTATTAGTTTAATTTAGAGAAATTTAGGAGAAAATATTGTAAATATTCTAGAAATGATGAAAAGTCCAGGAATGATGTTTTTGAGCATAACTAACCTATTTATGTGAAATATTTGAATTGAGAGTGAGTCAGGTGGTGAAATCGATTTAAAACTCGATAAAGGCTTGTTTAAGAAAAAAAATGATAAGAAATTAGATTCTGAAATTTTACCAAGATCTATATTTGAGATTAAAGAACCTTCACAAATTTTTGTACTCTCACTAGTTACGTCTTGTCTGATTTGAGTAATAATTAAAGTGTATAGAAACACGTTGATCGATTATTGATTTAATCTTCTTACTGTTGTTGACTACTTTGAGTAATGATTAAAGTGTATAGAGATACGTTGATTATTGATTAAATTTGTTTAATATTGCATATGTTTGATAAATCAGCATAATTGGTAATTAATGGATGTTATCTGATTAGTCGGAGGGTAGTCCGGGACTAACCCTATGAGGACTTTGATAGGCATGGTCTGGGACCAGCCTATTTGGAAGTGCACTATCCTTTTTGTATGGCCATAGGGGTCAGCATACCCTTATTATGTGGACGTGGTCCGGGACTATCTGGGTGAGTAGACGTACAAGTCCAGCCATATGTGTGACCTTCGATAGTCCGGAACTATGCGATGCACACCATTTTTGTTGGCTGAGCTAGCCATTTATTGGAGGGGAGCCCGGGGCTCATGTGGGATATGTAAGAAGTTAATAAGAATTAATCAGGATGTTGAATTGATTTATGGTTCATAATTGAGATAATTGTGACATAAATTAAATGGCGAGAACTGGGAGTTTGATATGGAAATTAGTGCGTTATTAATTGTTATAGGATATTGACGATGGTAACGTATGAAAATTATAAAATGACTTGAGATGAGTTTACGTGATCTATGCATTATATATGAGATTGTGCATTTTTTTTTAATTAATGTTTGATTAAATTATCTGTCATTGAGGTAATATAATTGGTTGTTGCGAGTTAGTTTTATATATGAGAATATAAGGTCGGGTCAATTTGCTGAGCAGAGAATGTGTTTAGCAATCCCTTGTTGAGCTTGTGAGCTCACTCTTTAACAATTTTCAGGTACTCGTTGGGTATGCATGTGAAAGAGACCAATGGTGGAGATGGAGATCATCTAAGTAGTTTAGTACTTCTGTTATTGAGAACTCATGTAATGAGGATGAAGTTAGTTGGTGAAATTTGATTAGTGTTGATGTATGGATTTATTTAGTATTTAATGGAATTATTGAATGAAGATGATTTCATTTAAGGTTTTGTGATTAGTTGTGGATGTTATATTTAAATCATACACTAAATTTAAATATGGAACTAGAGTTTCCTATGTTTAAATTTGGGGGTGTGACATAATTGCAAAAAGAATGGAGTGTCTGGATGGAAGAGTAAGAAATTAAATCAGCATGACATTTACCACTCATTATATCATGAAGAGTGGACCTTAGAAATGGTAGAAATATGCATGTAATAATTATCAAAATTATTTCCTATGCCTGCCTACTGGTGAAATTTTCCCTCATATGAAGGATCTAAAGGTCAAACATTACAAACAATCATAGTCCACACTCACCGTATAAAAATTGTGACTCTGTCACAGAGAATTGGAATAGAATCAAGTTAGGTTATACTCAAATATACAAGGCTTAAAAAAAAGACAACATAAATTCCCAAGAAAAAAAAAGACTCCATAAATTATGAAAAATTAAAATTAACAGAAATATAGCTACAAACATTTTTGACCGTATTTGTCTATTACAATATCAGGCAACAATCATACCATAGGTCTTATCATTGGATTAATTCTTTATTTTTTCAACTTATCCATACCATAGATCTAATGACATTTAATAATTTTAAAATATTCTTTAAAAAATTGCAAATATATTAAAAAAATTCAACGATAGTCATAGATATGTGATATATCATTTAGACTACAAAACATTAAAAAATATGTGCATAATCATATTCATTTAACTTAAAGTTTGATAATTAGTGAAAAACATACCTGATTTTTCGTTTAGAGACACTAAATAAGTATAACACAACGATATATACACACACACACACACACATACATAATAGAAACAGAGAGAGACCTTATAGTGTGAGTTCCACAGATCGATCCCCAAAGTCTTCTGGTATTGATTAAACATTGTTTTCATTCTGAAAATATACATAAAAATAAAAAAAATTAAGCTTAGATTATAGAGAGAGAAAGAGAGAGTATAGAGAGAGAAAGAAAGGAATATATACAAGAACATGATGAACTCATGGAGTTGTGGGCTGACTCAATCAAGGAGTGAGATTAGGTTAAGGTTTTCACTGAAGGGAAAGAGATAAGGTTAGGGCTTCGATCGGTGAGTGGGATTGGGTTAGGATTTCGATCGGTTAGTGAGATTGGGTTAGGGCTACAATAGTTGAGTGAGATTGAGTTTAAATTTGGTTGAGAAATAGAGATTATGGGTTGAGATTTTGAGTAGAGATGAGGGAATGAGAGAAAATGTCTAAAGTGAGAGAGAAAACTGAACGCGCGCATGAGAGAGAGGAAAAGTGTATCTCGCGCTAAACCAAAATAAGAGTATGAAATTATTTTTTTAAAAAAACTTTCAATTATAGGCAGAGACCGTAATAAGAATAAATGTTTCTACGATGGGCCATTGGCTCGTCGTGGAAACCAATTTTCTACCACGGGCTATATGGCCCGTCGTGGAAAGCTAATTTCTACAATGGTCCATACGAGCCCGTCGTAGAAAATAACTTTCTACAAGGGGCTATGCGGACCCGTCGTAGAAAATTGCTTTTCACGAGGGGCCAAGCGGGTCCGTTGTAGAAAGTTTGTTGTTAAAAGCCTAATTTCTTGTAGTGGTAGATTTATTCCTTCATGGTTCAATGATTATGATAATTGGTTGGAGTACATCATAGTAAAAGATGTTGTATTTTATTTGTTTTGTTATTTTTTCAAACTCGATCATGGGGGCAAGGGGAAGGTGAATCATTTGTTAGAGAGGAGTTTAGAAATTGAAGGAAGAAGAAAAGACTTGATGTTCATGTTGGAGACCATGGCAGTATTCATAACATATGCCAGAGGGCTTGCCAAGATCTAATGAACCAACAACAACACATAAAAGTTTGTTTATCTAATCATTCTGATAAAACTTGAGCTGATTATCGTATTCGCTTGACGGATCAATTTATTACATTAAGTTTCTTTTGCGCCAAGGATTGTCTTTTTGTGGTCATGATGAATCTAAGGAATTAGTAAATCAAGGAAACTTTCTTGAACTCTTACGATTTCTTGTCGATCACAGTGAGGAGATCAATAAAACTGTATTGTGGAATGCTCCTGAAAATCACAAATTGACATTAGTGTCATTGCGACTAAGACAACAAATGTAATCATTAAAGAGGTTGACGATGTACTATTTGCTATTTTAGTTGATGAGGCCCGTGATATATCCATGAAAGAACAAATGGCTATTGTTTTACGTTTTGTGGAGGATAGAGGGTTTGTCATTGAGCGTTTTCTTGGTATTATGTATGTTAGTAATACTATTGCCTTATCACTTAAGGCAACTATTGAGGCTCTTTTTTTCAAACATGGATTAAGAATATCAAGTCTACACGGGCAAGGTTACGATGGAGTTAGCAATATGCAAGGAGAATTCAACGGTCTTAAAAGTTTGATTATGATAGAGAATCAATCTACTTTTTATATTCATTATTTTGCTCATCAACTTCAGTTGACATTTGTAGCTGTTGCAGAAAATCACTCGAAGATTGCTACATTCTTTGAGATTGTTACAATTTGTCAAATGTTGTTGGAGCTTTGTGCAAGCGTAAAGACATGCTTCAAGATAAACAATTTGAAAAAGTTATTGTAATACCCCCAACAAAATTTCGCACATGAGGTGACCAGTCTCATACACAAAATTTGAGGGATACTAACAACTGATAGCAAACAAGCATAGAATACAATAACAAAAGAAAAAGAATTATAAATGCTAAAAGGAAAGTCTAACTGAAATGAATAATCATGTTAAATAACATTGTATTATTCTGAGTGATACAACTTGGAAGTCCAGTAACCCACAAACCCCTTAACCAAATAAAAAAAAATATAAAAGTAAAACTTTATGAACAGATTTAAGTCCCTACACTAAAGTATGGTAAGGAATGGATGATTATCAAGCTCTACGAACTCTACGCGCAAATCTCCAAGTAGAAACTGTCTGGAACCTGAAATATCAACAAAGTGGGTTAAATCCACGAGCAAATTCTCTCTACTACAACCCAATCAGAGAACCAGTAAACATACCCTCTATACGAGGATAATAAAGACATATAGATATAATTATACCATTTAGTCATTAAATCTCCTATCTTAGAAGTAACTAGAACTATGTTCTGAACTAACCCATCCATTATCACAATACAGATAAAACAAAATTTTAAATTCAAACCATAGACAATCCTAACATGCTTTCTTTCATATATTCTACAAATGCCTTACAAGGTATTAGGCAACCTATCCTGCCTCCACCAATAATCATTTTCCAAGACAACAAATTTATGTTTATATACAATTAAAGATAATCCACCAACTCATAAATATACATCCCCAATTAACCCTGTGACCCAAGAATAGAGCCACCCCATACCCTACACTGACACATCAGTTATCTTAATGCAAGTGTAGACTAGTTTTAAGTTTACACAAGAAATAATCGTAACATGCTCAAATATATAACGAGAAATGTTCTTACCAGATATTAGGCAATCCTGACATGTTCCAAATAAAATATAAAGATACCATATTAGGTGTTTGGCGATCCCGACATGCCTTGGCAATCCCAACATGCCAAATATAATGCATAGATACCTTATTAGGTATTAGGCAATCCCGACACGCCTTGGCAATCCCAACATGTCAAATATAATACATAGATACCTTATTAGGTATTAGGCGATCCTGACACGCCTTGGCAATCCCAACATGCCAAATAAAATACATTAATACCTTATTAGGTATGGGGGATCCTGACACGCCGGGCAATCCTTATATGCCAAATACAATGCATAGATACCTTATTAGGTAATAGGCGATCCCAACACGCCTTGACAATCCCAACATGCCAAATAAAATACATTGATACCTTATTAGGTATTAGGTGATCCTGACACGCCGGGCAATCCTTACATGCCAAATAAAATGTATAGATGCATTCCCAATATGAAACATAAAATAATAAGGTGCATTATGATCTTAATTTGCACAAACAAAGTAATTCAAATTATCCGACATGAAATTATCACCATAAGACAAATCGTTCACAAGTAAGCTATAATCAAGTATTTAATGGGCATTTATATCCTTAAAAGAAAATACATTCAAATAAATCAAATAACATAATTTAACCACTTTAAAAGCAAACACTCAATCCAACCCCCAATGCACTCAAATTTATGAGGGAGTCTAAACCAAACTCTTATCTAGGTTTTTGGGCCTATTCTACTTCTAATAACCCTATTAAATCATTCTGGATTTTTTAAAATTTTACAAAATATTTTCAACAAATAAAAGAAGGTGAAAACCCAACTTTTAGACACTTTAAAAATTCATTGAACACTAAGGGAAGCTCCTTTCTAGATGAAAATTTAAACCCAATTTTATTTAACCACCATAAAGTTACCACAAAAATTTGAGAATTTTTGGAATTACAAAAGTATTTTCTAAAATTACAGAAAGTGAAAAACCCAACTTTTGGACACTTTAAAAATCAATTCAATAACAAGGAAAGATCATTTTGAGTTGAAAATTTAAACCCAAGTGTATTTATCCTCCAGAAAGTTTCAGTAAAAATTTTGGAATTTTCGGAACTTTATAAGTATTTTCTAAAATTAAAGAAGATAAAAAATCCAGTTTTTAGACATTTTAAAAATTAATTTAAAGACAATGGTAAATCATTTTGACATGAAATTTAAACCCCAAGCTCCTTAAGCTCCCAGGAAGTTGACATAAAATTTTGGGAATTTTTAGAATTATAAAAGTATTTTTAAAAAATAATTTTCCGAATTTTCAAGTTTTTTCAAATTTTTCAAAAATTCAAAACAAATAATAAAATAATTCGGAATGGGCCTATATTGGACCCAGAGGTGGGCCCTCAAGAGTGGGCCCCAAAGATACTTTTCCGGCCACTGGCGCCGACGGCACGCTCCCCCACGCGCCGGCGGACGGGTGGCCCCCTTTTTTTTTTTTCTTTTTTTTTTTTTTCTTTCTTTCTTTCTTTCTTCCTCAGCTGAAGATTTCACGCTCAACAAAGGAGGCCGAAATTTTCCGACCATGTTTCGATCACTTCCGGGCACCGAATCGCGCATATGAATATACCATTGAACTCGTATCGATCTAAGCTACGTATTGGTACCAAAATCATCCCCTCTCGCGGACTAAATCAAAAACGCCCAATTTCAAGTTTCGAAAATCTAAAATTTCAAACTAAATTTTTCGTCAATCTATTCAACGGTTCATAACCAAACTTTCAAGGATTGTTCTAGGAAGTAAGATCTACCTTTTAATCGGAACAAAAACGTTCAAAAATGATGAATACAGTAAACCCAATTTTATGTTAATATATATATGTATATATATATATACCCGCCTATACAGTCATATATACATCTATAAACATATGCCAAAATAGCCTAAAACAGTACCAAAACTCCAAAATCTTTATGTTTAATTCACAGAATTATTTTTAACATGCAAAAATCATTTAATTTCATAATTAATTGCATACAAATTTCTAGCAACATGTTTCTACAATTAATATATATATTATACATATATTCCAGCAACATGTATATACAAAAAAATATATATGTATACAGATTCAAAGGGGAAAAGAACAGTTCGAACTTGCCTTGTGATGTTGAGCAAAAATCACTTCTTTTCTCTTTTCCTGGCGTCTACCGTTTTCTCCCTATCTGTGCGTAGAAACTACTGAACCCTAATTCCTTTTTTTTTTCTTATTTAATATTCCTAAATAATGAAACTAATAAATATAAAATATTTAGCCCAACTATATATATATATATAGCCCAGCCCAGCAGCCTAGCCCAACCTAATAATAATAAAAATAATTAAAACAAGAATAAAGAAAATGCAGCCCAAACCAACATATTTTTATTTAACAGAAAAAAAATTATATTTAAAACAAATATTTAACACACAATTAAACACAACCAACACTTAGCAACAATTCAAACATCTACATTAAACATATAAAAACAAGCATTGACAAAATTAATTAAAGCATTTAAATAATTAAAAACTCCATCAAATAAATAAAAGCCCAATTTAGATATTCTCAAATTTTGGGGTATTACATTCTTCCCCCCGAGAAAAGGAATTCCGTCCTCGGAATTCGCGTCATACCTAAAATAAAAGATCTGGATATTTTGACTTTATTTCATCCTCCCTCATCCAAGTGGACTTCGCCTCATTGTGGTGGAGCCTGCACATGATCTGGCATGACATTGTAGACCCTCCCACAGTTCATCTATTGAACAGATTGCCCTTCTATTTCTATTTTTTTTCTTTTCCACTATCTGGCTAACGAAGTATCTATCATTTCATTTTTCCCCTTATCCTTTCCTATAATCCCTCCTTGTTTGACAGTGCTGCAATGCAGCATCAACCACCTGAGTGTAAGTGGAATAAGCTAGATTACCCACAATGACCTGTCGAGTAGTCTAAATCAATCCCTTCACAAAATAGCTCACATTTTTCTCTTCAGTGTTCACCTCCTCAGGTGCAACAAAGATAAATTGGTGAACTCTTGCTCCGACCCTACGATTGTCCTGTCCTTCTTCTGTAAGTCCAGGAATTTCTCATGTGAAAGAGTTTTGAATCCTTCCCACTTGTTAGGTTGTTCCACTGGTAATGGAACATGCGCCATTTGCAGTGGCTATGGTTTTTAAAGAGCAATCGCCACTCCTGTAGCTACAGCCTAAGCGATCATGGCTACTAAATCGAACGGAAGTTCAACATTTCTATCCTAAACATTATCCTGACCTTAGTTGTGGTTCACCTTCCTCCTTCTACGGGTGTGAGTGGGCGGGTGCATAGACAGATACTGGGTTGAGCTACCACACTGACAGAGTACAAGGTGCTCAATCCCACATTGCCTGGGTGTGGAAAAAGGGATGTGCTTATATGTAGTATGTTTTCTTCAAATGGTATGAGGCCTTTTAGGGTAAAAACTCAAGAGCAAAACCGTATGGGCTCAGGCCCAAAGTGGACAATATCATACCATGTGTTGGAGCGGGGTATTACAGTTGGTATCAGAGCCTGAACCCAGCTGAAAGTGTGCCGACGAGGACGTCGAGCCTCGTAAGGGGGTGGATTGAAGTAACCCTTGTGGATGGGTGTGAGTGGGCGGGTGCATAGACAGATACTGGACTGAGCTACCACACTGACAGGATATAAGGTGCTCAATCCCACATCGCCTGGGTGTGGAAAAATGGATGTGCTTATATGTAGTTTGTTCTCTTTAAATGGTATAAGGCCTTTTGGGGTAAAAACCCAAGAGCAAAATCGTGCGGGTTCAGTCCCAAAGCGGACAATATCATATCATGTGTTGGAGCGGGGTATTACAATTATCCAAGGAATTGGCGATGGTGAGATCTGACTAGGACAGGTTTGAATCAAGAAACAACATTGAAACGAGCAGGAGTTACACATTGGAGTTCTCATTATAGTACACTTAAGAGCCTTATTGCTTTATTTTTCTAAGTGATTGATGTGCTTTTAGTTATCAAAGAGGATGGAACGCTTGCAAAGAAAAGAGCTCAAGTAAATAGTTTACTAATACTCATTCAATGTTTTGAATTTGCATTCTCCTTACACTTAATGAAAATTATCTTGAGAATTACAAATGATTTGTCACAAGCATTACAGAGGGAAGACCAAAACATTGTAAATGCCATGACTCTTGTTAAAATAATCAAGCAACAACTCCAAAGCATGAGAGATGATGGATGGGAATCATTGTTGAATGTTGTGTCTTTGTTTTGTATTAAACATAAGATCACTATCCCAAACATGGAAGACTTATTTGTAGTTCAAGGAAAATCACGTCGCAATGTTGAAGAAAGTACAAATCTTCATTACTATCGTGTTGAATTATTTTATGCAATGATAGATTTGCAACTTCAAGAGTTGGATAACCGTTTTAATGAGGTGAATACATAGTTGTTGTTGTGTATGACTTGTCTTGATCTAAGCAATTCATTCTTTGCATATGATAAAAGCATGTTTATTCAATTTGCTAAGTTTTACCCCTCTGAGTTTCCAACATTGGAGATAATAGCACTTGAACATCAACTTGATAATTATATTTTGGATATACGCTCCAACAACCAATTTTTTGAAGTTATGGGGGTTAATGGGCTTGCTAGAAGATTGCTTCAATTGAAGAAGTATTGCACATATCCATTAGTATATTTGCTCATGAAGTTGGCATTACTCTTACCTGTTGCAACTGCTACTGCTACTGTTGAAAGAATATTTTCTGTAATGAAAATAATCAAGACTCAACTACACAATCGATTGGGAGATGACTTAATGAATGATTACTTGGTGACACATATTGAGAAAGACGTATTTGAGACCATTAACAATGAATATATTATTCAACGTTTTTAGAATATGAAGTCTCTGAGAGGATTGTTATAAACAATAGTTACAATATCATGTTATTTTGGCATTTTGTTGTGTAAAAGATATTAGATCTTTATATGTGTTATTTTATTTTGTCGTATTTATAGTACTTGAAAAAAATATATATTACTTGAGCTCCTACGTTCGTACCCACTTGTTCAAATTCCTGCATACGCCCCTATATATATGTATAAAATATATAAAAAAAATTCAAAATAAATATATCAACACATGTATAAAACATAATAATATATAAAAGAAAGTGACGAGGGCATTATTGTATATTTGTTTCAATAAGTTAGGAATATTTTCGTAATAGTGCATTGTTTAACGAGGTCAAAGATGTCATTTTATGCATGAGAATGGCAAAAATGTCCATTTATATATTTTTCTTCTGTTGACGTCAGTAATTCCGTTTATCTACTGATGTCGCATTAACGGAAGGGGCAAATCGAGATGTGAACCTAAAATTAAGGGGGTGTAAGTGGTATTTACCTTATTATATATCTTATATAACTTACTTTTAAATTGATCAACACTGAATTTTTGGAATATTCTTGAAGGGAGATATCTCCTAACTCCTAAGTCATACAATACTCTTAAAAGAGTGTTGTATCACCCTCCACATGCTCATTGATTCTTTTAGAGCAAACTTCTTTATAATTCATGAATTCAATTTTTTTAATCATCAAATTCAATTTGTCAATCTTCGAATTCATAGTGTTACCCAAGAAATATCCCTAGAGGGGGGGGGGTAAATAGGGATTATAGGCAAATGATTGACCTTTTTCTGTTAGGCTTGTTTTGACAAGAGTATGTTTAATTGGGCTTTTGTCAAACACTTGGTGAACTTATGCATTCAACAAGTGGGATTGAGAATACTCTATCTAAAAGGCTCTTATACACGTAAATAATCTAGTGGATATAACAAGTGTGAGTGCTCATGTAAGTGAAATTTCTCATGCCTGTAATATGTGAAAATGATGATTGCATATTTTATCAAACACATGGTATTCAACTTGATTGAAAAATGGATAATCAAATAAAAACTCAATCAATCAACATACTCTAAGTATTTATCTCATCATTCTCATATGAACTGAAGCATGTAAACTTATAGCATTCATAAATATAGCATATGAAATTTAAACACATGAAATGCTACCAAGTTAATGAGTTTAAGGATAAAGAAATTCAAACCAAACAACATTATGATATTTACATAGTTTGGCACCTCCGACCTATGTCCATGCCTCAAGAGCTTCTCTTGAGGTTTTCATTATGAAGCTTCCCTTAAGGGTGGAAAACAAACATTTACAATTGCCAAGTCCAACACTTGGGCTTTTTTGCTCCGGTGAATACTTCACCAAGACTCCATTGCCAAACTCACGAATTTGGCTTATTTTCTCTTTTGACGGCTAAGAGATAACCATTGTTCACTTTAATGGGAGGAGAGCACTAACCAATTCGCTCATTATTAGGTTGAGTGAAACCTCTCTCTTTTTTGGGCTTAAAGAGGACTTTTACAAAGCTTTTTTAAGCTACCTATTCCAAGAGAACATCTCGTCCTTCTTCTTTCAAGAATTAGATTGTGTACATATTGGTGTCTCTTAATAGACAAGATATACAAATTTAAATCTTTCTCAGTCTAGAGTTACAATTGATGAAATAATGTGAAAGGTCAACTCTAGAATGATGAATAACCACAAGAATGAAGAATTAAGCTTATGTGTGATTTCTACTTCTATAGAATATGAAGTCTAAGCATGGAGGTGAATTCTACTAACAAGATATGATCATGAAGGGTTATGATAGTCTCTCTTACTTGTAAAATACATATACAAGATGTATTTATAGACCCAATCCGAAATATATCCGTTTATAACTGTTGGAGAACTTTGGGTTATGCTTGGATAGTCAAACTAGCCTTATTTTTTGAATCCAGCTAGGAGTGCATACAGTTTGGTTCCTTGCGGTTCTTAGTGAAACCAGAACTGTTCCCAACGATTTTTTGATTTTGGAACTGGAATCGAAATCGTTGAGTTCGATTTGGTTTTAGTTCTTTGTGGTTCCGATTCCCCAATAGTTCCTTGTCAAATTTTTTATTTTTTTTAACATTGGTAAGATACACATTTATACTTATGCACCCTTATTTATAACAATTGATTAGAAACTATTAGTATTTATTTATATGTCTTATATTATATAAATATATAAAATAATAAAATTTAGAAATTATTAGTATTGATCTATATATTATACATTTTATATTTTATATATAAATAGAACACTAGAATTTAGAAGGTATTAGTATTTATTTATATATTACATATTTTATACTTTATATATATATATATATATATATATATATATATATTCTAACAGTTTCGATTCTTAAAATTTGGAATTGAAATTGGAACCATAGTGAACGGTTCGATTTGGTTCAGTTATGGTTCCTTACGGTTCTAATTTCACTGGTTATTTGTGCACCCCTAAATCTAGCAATTTACAAACGTCTGCAAATTGACTTCTAGGCATCTAAAACTAGTTTTAGATGTTTGAACTCTATTTTAGGCTTTTGAAAAAATTATTTCAAAAATGCTTAAAAGACTGTCACTTACAGATGGCTGGAACTTAGTTCTAGGTGCCTTAAAGTTCATTTAACCTTAGAAAATGAATCTTTAAAGTATTGGTCAAGACTTTGAGCATCTTAGGTCTTTATAGATTGAAAATCAATAATCAAGACTTATTTATACATGTCTAGGGACTATTAAAAAGATATGCATGTGGTGTATTGGGTCCTAGAGTTAACTAAGTTATGAGTTAGCTTATTTAAATGTTCTGATAAGCTTGAACCTCCTCAAAGTCAACATGACCTTATAAAATAAATTAATATGATATAAAGTCATTGACTTCACAACTTCACTAAATATGAATATTGAGAATTAAAAATATTTTCAGTTGGATATCAACTCAATATTACTTGAAACTTTTCATAATTTAAAAATATAAGTTCAAAACCTTACTGCTATAATTTCTAGACACCATACTAAATGAAATGATCACAATATATGGTCATAGTTATGGCTTAAAAGAAAAGTTCTTCCAAAGCTTATGAAAGCTTGAACTAACTTAACCTTAGTAAAAGCCTCATGATATTATAAAGGATGTTTATGACCTAATTCCAAGTGTCCAAGGAACCATGATATGATGTGAATGATATACATCAATTGGTCATACAGCTTTCATGTGAGTACATTAAAGTAACTTTACAAATATTACTTATACACTCACTAAGACTAAACTATCCCATCTTCAATGTCTTCATTGATTTTGATGTGCATTGGGTGAAGTCTTCATTCTTTGATGTTATTGCCTTCATCCTTTTGTCATGTCCTTCATATGAGCTTTTGGACATATATGGGTATAATCATTATGAGCTTTGGATACCTTTACAAGATACTATTGATCTTCTTGTCTTACTTTGAGTATTGTTTGAATGTAATCTATATAAGCATGAATTCAAGTAAACATTAAATTCTAACACTTACAATATTTTGTTATCATCAAAATAGCTTAGACAATTTCGATTGGAAACCTTGGTTCAATACATAGATTTTTTATTCCTTAAATGATAGATAAGCATATACATTTGACATTTATTAATAGACACCAAATTGCTATAAATGTGCAAAACAAATTAATGATGAATTTACAATATTAAAAAATGATAACAAATCCTTATTATGTTGTCGTTCGCTTCATATTGATTATATTTGTTTTGTTATTTATTTGATAAATTTTGAATTAGGATACATTCAAACAAGTTCTTAAAAGAATAGTACTAGTATAAAAATATTAAATATATGTGTGTATATATACATATATATTTGCAAATAAATTATATAAACGTACACTTGTTAGTTTTGTTTTACTTTTACTTAAGATTTTTCCAATTTTGAATGTTTTTAAAATAATCATTTCATTTATATATATATATATATATATATAATTAAGCAGTATCTCTTTAACAATCTAAAATAAATTTACAAATTTCTTAACTTACAATCCTCATTATATCTTTTCTATTTTAAATATTACTAATAATCTGTATTTCCTAATATAGAAGAAATAATGAATACTGATAGCTCAAACACATTTCTCATACTTATGAGATTAAATTTTTAGTATTCTACCAATTATACAATGGCATTTAGCATTTGTATTATGTACAAATGTTGAAAGTGTTATATACATGTTGTAAAGGAATATGTTTTAGAAGTGGAATATTTCCAAGTTGGACGTAAGACAGACAAAGGAAATAGGAAAGGATAGTGGTGCACACAGTCTCGTTCAAACTACTTTTGGGCTAAACTAGAGCCCAACCGGTCCTAATAGTTCTGAAAATTTTAGAACCGAAATCGGACCGTTATAACTTTAGAAGTGAATTGAACAATAAAGTAAAAGACCAGTTTAATTCTATTTGAGGTTCTAGGTTTTTTTCCAATTCAACTCAGAATAAAAAACTTGATCTTTGAATTTTTCAATGTTATAATATGTTTCCAACAAAAAAGAACTTGGCTAAAGATTACTAAACTGAACATCAACCATCGATGTGTAACTTCCTTCTTTCATTTAAATCAAATGACCAACATAGAGAAAAACACAGTGTATAGAGATAGAGATAGATAAATTGAGCAGCTGAGTGATTGTTAGATTGGTCTAACTTAGACTTTTTTTGATTGAAGTGTGTAATGAGAAAGCCTATTAAAAAGGGATATGACTTGTAAACGAAGTCAATTGGACATATATACATCTATTCTCGTTTGTCTCTTTGCAAATATCTACTTTAATTTTTGATTACTTGGAAGAAGAGAAAGAGGCATTGACACGCCCCAATTTCTGACTCCCGAAAACCGGGGGTGATTAAATAAAAACCCACACTCCTCGCAAAAATCCTTTTGATATCATACTTTGATACCATTACTTGTCACGTAATTCTCTCACATCAACGTCGCGAAAAAACTAATCATATACAAATTATTACATATGCACAATTCTCAAATGTTCAATAGTGAAAATTTTTACTCACATTCAGGTTTCGGTCAGTTGATGGGTATCCCACCAGTCGGCTGAAACCTGGACATTTCATTAGTTGGCTAGCCCTCAGATTTGGTCGGTTGAAGGGGGTCTTTCTGTCGGCTGAAGGGATGTTTTGGCTGATCAAAATTGGTACGTGCAGAACCTGCAGATGCAAACATTCAGTATATCACTATTCCAGTTAGTTAAAGGATGTTTCAGCCAGCTGAAACTTTCCAAACCCTATTTCTCACTGTTTTCAAACTACAATTCATCATCCACAATGTTCACAATTCAAGCGAATCATTCTACACAAGAAAAAATCATGGAAAGAGGGATTTCTCACATGCATAATGCTAAGTTCAAATCATGCTTTCTCAACCCAACCACTTTCATTGATAAACATGCATAATTTGGACATTAATGAAAATACAACTCATCATGTGAAACATCAAGCATTCACCATATTCAAAACATACTTAAAGAGTATGAAATTGTCAAACACAAATATAACATGTTCTTGAAACATAAGGGGTCTTATATATATATGTATGTGTGTGTGTGTGTGTGTGTGTGTGTGTGTACAAGCGTGCAAATTAATGCTCTGGATATGCTTTACTTTTGACCAAAATTTGAATTTTGCTGCTTTTTTGCTCTCACTCTTGATCCAGTTTTGTGTAACATAAGGGTCTATTTGGTTAGATGGAAAATTAATAGTGAAAAATAGAAGTGAAAGAAAGTGAGGTGAAGGAGAGAAAAATCAATTTTCTTGCATGTATTTGGTTAGCATGAAATTTTTTAAAAATATTATGGGAAAACACAATTTCACTGTTTGGACAGTATGAAAGTTATAAGAAAATGTAATGGTTTACTTAAATTGCTTTATTTTTATTAAATAGAATAAAAATTCTAAATAAACTTGCATTGGATAAATATTTTATATATATTTTAAAATAAAGGCAATATAAAAATTTAAATAAATAATTTTATAGAACATTTAGAGAGAGATATAGAATATTATACTATTATTATAAAAATTATGCATAAACAGATTTTATTTGAGCAAAACAAAATACACTCACATCCTCTGAGATCTGCCCTAATTACACTTATATTTATAATTTGACAAAACTTACACTCACACCCTCTGAGATTTGATGCATGTTTATACTTAACCCCAACACTATATGTATTGTCTGTTTTACCCTTTCATTGACTAAAAATATATATTTGCCCTCATTTTTCACGTTTAAAAAACTACATTGCCCCAACTTTCCTTCCATTACTTCCCTTTTAACCTTAAGTCACACACACATATATGTATATATTTGTAGCACTAGAAATATATTACAAATTTTATTAAATATATTTTTAATATATGTTATATTACATATTTTAGTATAAAATAAATTTAAATTTAAAACTATAAATTATACATACTTGTAATTCTTTCAAGCTTTATGAATCTTAATATGATGATGATAAAGTTTCATACACATACACATATAAACATAATCATTATCATATTAAGATTCATAAAGCTTGAAAAAATTACAAGTTTATATAATTTCTAATTTATATTTAAATTTATTCTTTTTAGTAAAATACATTATATAACATATATTAAAAATATATTTAATAAAATTTGCAATATATTTCTAGTGCTGCAAAGATATGTGTGTGTGTGTGTGTGTGTGTGTCTTAAAGTTTAAAGAGAAGTAATGAAAAGAAAGTTGGGATAGTGTAGTATTTTAAACGTAAAAAATGATTTTAAAAATATATTTGCAGTCAATAGAGGGATAAAATAATTATTAAGCAAACATCAAGGTTGTGAGTATATGTTTTACCAAATTATAAATATGAGTGCAGTTAGGGCAAACCTCAAAGTGTGAGTGTATTTTGCTTATTTTATTTTTGATTTATAAGAAAAATACATAATTGTAAGACATGCAATTTTTTCAAGAAAGTAAAATTTTCTTGTGTTTTTTTTGTAAAAAAAAATATATATATAAAAATTATGTGGTTATAGAAAGTTATGTTGTTACATATTTTTTCTTTTTCATGTATTCAAACTTTTAAAATATATATATATATATATATATATTATTTTCTACTATTTCGATGTAACTAAACAAAAAAAATTTAAAAAAAAATAATGAGTTTTCATTCGTGTAACGTGGGAGGGGTACGGCACTACGAGACATTTTAGAACATTTGTTTTGAAAAGTAAGGAATTATTCTAATAATGATCTACATGCTTTGGGTGGGTAAGATTTACAATAAATGCTGAGCAATATAAATTATTTTCCAGAAAAGTAAAATAAAAAAAAATAAAGCAATTGTTGGATAACGTGGTCCAATGGCAGAGTGACAAAACTCCATGTCCATGCCGCGTGTCGCTCACCCGTTACGGTAACAACTCACGCGCCCTCAACTGCGGGTACGGAACTATTAAAAAAAAAGAGAACAAAATGAAGTGGGAGAAAGATTTGGTGGTGTGAGTGGGCAGCACGTTCCATGCTCACGCAATCACGGCGGTTCACTAGACACGTATCTTCCCAAAACAACGGTGGGTCCGACACACACCCCTCACGATAGATGAGCCAGTGGGGACCACCATTATCTTTGTGCATCACTGCCTAAATAAGTAAAGTGAAGTCCAACACAAACACAGTGAAAAATCACTAGATCAGACACCTTTGATTTGGTTGACCAATTGAGTGCAAGAAAAATGGATAAAACTTACGTCACGGTCAACATAAGCGGACTGTAGCTTGAGCTTAACCCAACAGATGAGCGCAGGATTAGATCGTATACAGAGCACCCATACCCTGACGTGTCTCCCTCTTGATGGTACGCCAAAAAGCCTTATATTCCTGGTACCTTTACTAAAAAAAATCCATCTCTCAAAAATTTTATGATATATGATAAAATTCTGTTTATTTAAAATTTTTTATTACCAATAAGACTTTATCTTTTATATTTTTTTATAATAATAAGAATTAAAATTCTACATTTAAAAGAATTTTCAAGAAATTATAGAATTACTCCTCTCTCTCTCTCTCTATATATGTATATGTATATACATGTATATAAAACTACATATATACTATATGGATGTGAGATGCTATCAACAATCATTTAAGTGTGGCTTGTAGATTGGCTACTATTAGTTCTATTTGGTAGAGTTTTTGTTTCGGCTTTTACACAGAAGAAAAAGAGAAGCAGAAGCTAAATCAGGAAGCTGGTACCCCCAGTTTCCTTTAAACACTCTTTTTGAACTCTGAAACTCTTCCGCCTTACCAATTCAAACACTTTCAAAAATGACTTTTGAAGTTGAAAAGGCAAAAACTGCTTTTCAAAAATCAATTCAAACGTGGCCTTAGATGGAATGGATACATTTCTTCATTCATGTGTAAGTATGCATGTGAAAGTTTTACAATATATAGTAGTCTAGAACTACAATCTACATGCACATATCTTCATGCGTTGTAGTAAGTATAGATGTGCAAATTTTACTATATATAAAGTAGTCTACAACTCTACATGCTTGCAAAACATCCATAGTTAGATTTGATGCTATGATATGCCATCAACAATTTTTACGTGTCATGCTTTTATAGATATTGTCCGGTGTGATATGAAATGTATATGTGTATATATATATATACATGTAAAACATAAACTACAGTTATATATATATATAATTAGATGAATAAAGTCGACTTAATTAATTGAGAATCCTTTAGTGAATTGCATTGTTTCCTTAATTAAAACAGCTTCGATCAAATCATTAAATACATTCTTATCATACTTTGGTTTAAATTGTAGTACTGCATGGGTTGAATCTGAATCATCCCATAAGGCAAGTTACTTCAGATTTTGGAAGTGATATCATCTCTTTAAATGATACCCTTCTCTCTCTCTCTCTAGGTCTCTCTCTCTCTCTCTCTCTAGGCCTCTCTCTCTCTAGGGATACTTGGTAGCTAGTGGAAGTGATCTTAAATGGGTAGTACTTTTTTTAACCAAGGGAGGGGACAGCTGCTGCTTCCTGAGGCTGCCACGTAGCGCATGTGCTGTTGGCTCATCAGTGTGACGTGGCAACCATTGGTAGCTTAAAAAAACAAATAAATAGGGGTCGGGTTACAGCCCTCAGCTCTCTCCATCCTCTCCTTAGTTCCCTCCCTCTCTCTCTCTCACACACACACACACTCACTCTCTCTTAAAAATTTTCCTTTACTACGTTCTCACTCTAGCTTTCTCTCCCTTTTCTTTCTCCCAAGAGAAAATAATGTCACTGTTTGCTGGAAGAGAAACTCCAAATAATGGAGACTCATCTAACGGCCCACAACATCCCAAACAGTCCTCTCGTAATCCCCGTGACTTACAATCCATAATGTCTTCATGTTATCCCATCACCCTCAAGGTATATATACATCTATATATATAAACTTTACACACATATACACACACAAAAACACACACACATAGAGAGTGAGAGTTAATGTTTTGTAGGTTGAACCGGTTGACTTTCTCTGAAAATATGATGACCCATTTGACTATTGAGCTGACTTTTTTTTCTCTCCCTGTGTGTTTTTCAGTTCATGGACGTGTGTTATAAGGTAAAGATAGAGAACGAGAGCAGGGTAAGTATCAGGCAGATGTTCACTGGTGGGCCCAATTCCTCTGATGAAGGATCGACGGCCAGGATTCAAGAGAAAACCATTTTGAATGGAATCACCGGAATGGCGTCCCCAGGAGAAATCCTGGCCGTCCTTGGCCCATCAGGGAGCGGCAAATCAACGTTCCTGAACGCGCTCGCAGGGAGACTCAATGGACACGGCTTCACCGGAACAGTTCTCGCCAACGGCCGCAAACTCAGCAAACCCGTGTTGAAACGGACCGGGTTCGTGACTCAGGACGACGTCCTCTATCCACATCTCACCGTCCGGGAAACTCTAATCTTCTGCTCCCTCCTCCGCCTCCCAAGGTCCCTCTCGAAGAGAGAGAAAGTCTCGCTCGCCGAGTCGGTGATCTCCGAACTGGGTCTGTCCAAATGCGAGAACACCATCATTGGGAACGCGTTTGTGAGAGGCGTATCGGGTGGGGAGAGAAAGAGGGTGAGTATCGCTCATGAGATGCTTATGAACCCGAGTCTGTTGATTCTCGACGAACCCACATCGGGGCTGGACTCTACAGCGGCGTATCGCGTGGTGGCGGCGCTGGAGGCGGTGGCGAGGAAGGGGAGGACGGTGGTGACGTCGGTGCACCAGCCGTCGAGCCGGGTTTTCCAGATGTTTGAGTCGGTGGTGGTGTTGGCGGAGGGGAGGTGTATCTATTTCGGGAAAGGGAGTGAGGCCATGAGCTACTTTGAGTCAGTTGGATTCTCGCCATCTTTCCCCATGAATCCTGCGGATTTCCTGCTTGATCTCGCAAATGGTACGTAATCTTATTATCTTCCTCTCTCTCTCTCTCTCTATATATATATATATATATATATTGTTGGTATATATCAGCCTTTAGTTTAGTGGGCATGTGTATATCTCTTTTCGCTTAGAAGTTGACAGCGAGTGTGAGTGTATTATGATCTACCAACATATATATAATCTATCTCTAGATGCTTTTATATATATATATATATATATATATATATTTCTCTGTGTATTTCTTTTTCCTTTTCTTTTCTGTTGGGTTCCTGAAATATCATTAGCCCTTAGCGGCTGAGTCTCGTTATGTATATAGTTTGCATGGTACTCTTTTTATCTTATGAGAAGGTAATATTTCATTTTTAGACCCTGCGGTCTGTTTGGTTAGAAGGGAAATGAAAGGAAATTGTAAGTTATATTAATTAATTTATATATAATTCAACTAATAGTTGTACTCCCTCCTTTTTGACTCTAAAATTTTGGAAGTTTTAGAGAAGATAGAGTGTAAGGACTGATTGTGTGCTTGTTATATGTCTATAGATAATACTATTAATTAACATAATATTTTTTCTTTTCTTTTTACTCCGTCAGGTTTTCTAAAAAAAGATAGCTAGGTTTCTTTTTCCTTGGTAATTATCCAAACAAGATATACTTTATTTCCCTTTTCTTTCCCATCTAATTAATCCTTTTTTTGTTTCCTTCCTAATTAATGATATACTTCCATTTTCTTTCTCTCTCTTGAGTGCTTTGCTTGTACCATGAAAAAGAAAAATAAATAGCATTCAATGGTCAAGTCATTATGTGGACATAAGAATAGCAAATGCAAAAAGTGTAGTGGTCCAAAGGACTGAGTCACAAAGAGAACCTGAAGTCTCAAATTAAAATAAGATGACACCTACTTCTCCATCTTTATCTTAGCAATATACTAAGTTGACCATGGTCTCCACTTAGATGATTTTTTTGCTCAATAAAATCTACTTAGATTTTTAATTAAGAAATATCAAAAAAATTAGCATTGGTACCCTTAATCAAGAGTAGGGTGATAATAGTGATGGTGTGGATTTATTTATAATCAAGAGTAGGGTGATAATAGTGATGGTGTGGATTTATTTATATAATTCTAATCCTTTGATTATTTGATGAGGTGGAAGGTTGATATAATTCCGTAAATACATATATAGGATTGAGTTAGTGATAAAATAATATTATATTATCACACAATACTATACGAGTATACCAGCTTGTAGCCTACCGAAGCACGGATATTTCAAAAAGAGTGTCATGACCGTATCAGACACGTATTCGATACGAATACGCCAGAATACGGTCGAATACATGTCCGCTACGGCTAAGAAGTATCTCATTTATTATTATTATTATTATTTTTAATATCAGATACTGCTAGGATACGCGGGGATATGGTTAGGATACGTGAGATATGCCAGGATACGTTTAGGATACGTGTGGGATACGGCTGAGATACTTTTCGAGACAAATTTGTAGTTTTTTTTTCTATAAAATGGGGTTAAAATTATAATATTAAAAACTTTATAGATAAGAAAATACGGCTCATCTTATAATAAAACAAAAATGTTTTTAAACACTCGAGTAAGTGAGTCATTGTAAAAGATATTAGAAAGATACTGAATTTCTAGATTTTAACTTTTTATATTTTGTATTATTACTTTAATTATATTTATTGTATGGTTGAAGAATAAAAATTAATATTTTATGTATAATATTATATTTTTATTTATTTGACGTATCCTTTTTGTGTCCGTATTCTATTTTTTTGAGATTTGCTCTATCGTCGTATTTGTATTTTGTCGTGTCCGTGCTTCCTAGCTTGTAACGTATTCATAGTAGTGTTTAGATATGCGTTTTTTTAAAATTAAGGAGTTGCAATGGGATGAATTTGATCTAGTTTTATAAATATCACCCGGTCGTCCAAAATCGATGGATATGATCTAGTTTTTTTAAAATACGAGGGTCCAATCGTTTTTGTTTGTGTTGGGAAGGGAGGAACTGTTAAACAGTAGATAGCAGTGGAATAGTTTGTTTGTATCTCCTACGTGGCGGTTCAATCGTATAGTTAAATTGTGATCAAATCGTTTTCCAACTGTAAATTAGAAATGCGTCGAATTGTGTGTTTGTGTTGGAAATATAGAAAAAACAGGTGGTAGTCAATTCGTTTTGGATTGCAAATGTATCAAAAACAGGTGGCATTGCATTCGTTTTGTATGGGAAATGTATGAAAAACAGAGCATGAGTCGGTCCAAATCGTTTGTGTTTGGGTTGAAAATACAACTGTAAATGGGAGTTGCTGGTCAGATCATTTCTGATTAGATAAATCTGATGATGGGTTGGAAATAGAGGAATTGTGAAACAGGTGAGAATAGATAGATCTATCCTAATGGTTTGGGATAGAAATAGAAAAATTTGCAAGAGTTATATAATTTTATAAATACCACAGCAGCCTTCGGAGATAAAAATGAGATGGTTTGGATTGAAAATGTAAAACACTGTAAAACATTTCATTACTACGCTATTTCCGAGGAGGAAGAGTTTATTAATGAAAAATATTCCTTTTCATTTCTTATCTATATATTTGAGGTTTCAGTAAATAAATAAATGCAATGACGAGCTCAGTCTAGGGGCAACTGAAGCTACTATCCAATTTATATGTCAATGCTACGATATATGTCAAAAATGAAATAGGAGTATTCTAGAATTGAGTTCTAACATGCTGGAAAAAAAGTGTACATTGCCAGAGTAGTCTAAAGAATTCTATATATTTCTACGCAACTCTATACAAGTATACAACTATATAGAGTTTTAAAATGTCGTTGCTATACCAACCTTCTATATCATCATCTGTGGTGCATGCTGTGTATTGTCTACGTGACATAACCTACCTAGCTAGGTGTGACAGTATGCTCATATTGAGCTCGTATCTTAATAAATAAATTAAATTCACGGAACAATATCATTGAGTGAATTCAATGGACGATGACGCCTTGAGCTATCATATATTCTGTTTTTATTAAAAAAAAATATGTAGTGGAGGTAACAGATGGACTGTACCATACTATAATTGTATATTTATATACTATATAGAGAATAATGGTCTTGTGCACTATGCAACGAATCCAAACACGTCTCACATTACCTAATTTTTTATTTATTTTATATTATAGTTTATATTGAATTATTTAGGGTACGAGACATAGAAGCCAAATTCAAAACATACCATAATTGAATTGATCAATTATTGAAGGATTGTGATGGTGACATGTTATGGTGTGCTTTGAGAAGAGTAACCTCACATACACTTATCTCCTCTGGATTCTTCATTTGGTGTGATGACACTCCTCGACTCCATACTCACACTTAGTTGTATCCTTTTCTATCTCATTGTCCCATGAGGAGCAAGTAATTTCATTTACTTGGACCAATTTGAATGTGTAGATATACATATCTTGAGCTCAAAAAGTCATTATGTTAAAGTTTATTTGGTAGATAAAAGATACTAGAATCAATTGGTATTTTAAAAATTAAGGTTAGTTAAGCTATAGTGGAGAGTAAATCAAGGTAAAATTAATTTAAAACCTTAGATTTGAAGTTTAAGGCTAGGATACAAAGGACTCTCATATTTGATTTATTTATGTTTATCAATCTTTTTTATTTCATATATATATATATATATAAAGATTGTTTAAGCCTTAAACGTATGCACCTTTAAAACATGCACTCAAGAGAATGCTTAATTTATTAGTGGACACAATTATGGTAATGTGGATTAAGAGAGAGGTGATGACATTCATTGCGTGAGATAGCATATACCTTTTGAGGATGTAGCACGAGGAAGTTGGCACTAATTATCACTGTGGCTCCTTAAATCAAATTAATTTAATGTAACAAACATGGGTCTACTAGCTTCCTCAATATATATATATATATAGACACACACACACATATATATATATATGTTACTTTTTCTTATGTCAAACTTGGAAATATTAATTGAGAAGCCCACGTGTTAGGATGGTCAGTGTAGTTCCCACCAAAGTGAACATTTAGGGTTTGAATATTGAGAAAAAAAGAAAAAAGAAAAAATGGGGGTTGGCCGCCCAAGCCACCGCCCAACCCATGAGGAATAGGAATGCAGCACCAAGTACTTGAGTGGACTCCCACCTTACCACCAATATTGGTCAGCTTTTATTTTGCTATATTGTGTTACTTCTTACTTAATATAGTATAAGTCCACTACTACTACTACTTATAATGTCAAATTAATAAACTAATGAATAATCATTTTTTTTATTTTAAGTGCCATTGCCACTTTCTTCCGTGTCTATATATATATGTGTGTGTGTGTGTAAAGTTTGAAAAATTGTTGGATTTGACCATTTTAATATTTGAATTCAATGAACATTTTATTTTTCTATTTTGTTTATAGTATGACCTATAATAGTGCATCTTTCCTTTTCCATCATGCTACACAATCTATAATGGCAATCGTAGGATAGTGAATACGTGTACGTCTTGTTATAGAAAAAAACTTTAATGTAGAGTTTAGTTCTGGTCAAATTGAATTCTTATTGAGGTAAAATTCATAAAAAAAAGAAAAATAAAATAAAATTCATGTTGTAGACGATGGTCTGAAAACTCCTAAACTTCTCATTCCTTTCTTTATATGCTTTAATGTTGAACTCCTCTATGACTTACATAGATATATATAATAAAGCTGTAGGGCTTAAGTTTTCCTTAGTTGGGTTACAAAATGGTCTTGATTTTGTGGGCTATCTATTGGGCCCATGGGCTTTGAGGTGATTTCTGGATCCATCCATTCTCTGCTACAGAAATTGCAAATTTTGATGACATAAAATCTTTATTATTTGAATAATATTTAGAATTTAGATACACCCCTCCCTTTCACACCATGCCACTATTTTTTTTTTTCCTTGAGTTATGCCATAGTAATGCATTTATTGGTATCTGCAGAACCATGCTAGTCATCTACAAAAACTTTAATTTGTTCCAATATGAGTTCTTTTCACTATCTCTATATAGATTAGTACTGTACTATATATAAATATGTATGTATGTATGTATGTACTTAATGTCATCTTCATTAACTTCATGAAGGTGTTTGTCAAATTGATGCAACAAGCGAAAGAGAGAAACCCAATGTCAAGCAATCACTTGTGTCTGCTTACAACAACTTGCTAGCTCCAAAGGTGAAAGCAGCTTGTATGGACAGTACTAGTACCACAGCTATAGCTCCGAATGAAACTAAGGACAACCAAAGCCATCCTCTCAAAGAGTGCAGAAGAACCACTAAGGGGTGCATTTTCACATGGTTTGATCAGTTCACCATCCTGCTCCAAAGAAGCATCAAGGAGCGAAAACACGAGACCTTCAACTCCCTCAGGATTTTCCAAGTACTTGCAGCCTCCCTGCTAGCCGGCTTCATGTGGTGGCACTCGGATTTCCGGGACATTCAGGACAGGCTAGGCCTCCTCTTCTTCATTGCCATCTTCTGGGGTGTCTTCCCATCCTTCAACGCGGTGTTTGCCTTCCCACAAGAACGTGCCATCTTCTTGAAAGAGCGTGCTTCGGGTATGTACACACTCTCCTCCTACTTCATGGCTCGGATTGTTGGAGACTTGCCCATGGAGCTCATCCTCCCAACAGTGTTTCTCACCATAGTGTATTGGATGACGGGGCTGAAACCCGATGTGGGTGCTTTTGTCTTAACTCTGGTGGTTCTTCTCGGTTATGTTTTGGTGTCTCAAGGGCTTGGCCTAGCGTTTGGTGCAGCCATTATGGACGCCAAGCAGGCTTCAACTGTTGTGACTGTGATAATGCTAGCATTTGTCCTGACAGGAGGGTTTTATGTGCACAAAATGCCGTACTTCTTAGCTTGGATTAAGTACATTTCTAGCACATTTTACTGCTATAAGCTTCTTATCAATGTACAATATGGGGAAGGGAAGAAAATCTCATCTCTACTTGGTTGCAACCACCATGGAAGCAACAAAGGAAGCTGCAGATTCATTGAAGAAGATGTGGAAGGGCAGATTCATCCGGCAGTGAGCGTGGGCGTCCTCCTCCTCATGTTTTTCGGGTACAGATTGCTGGCATATGTGTTCTTGAGACGTATCAAAGGTTGAATTACAACTTCGAGATGGACATTTTGGAGTTCGATCTTGGTTGGTTCTTCATTAGACCTCATAGACAAAGTTGCATTATATTTAGAATGATCCAAAAAGATGAATTTCATTAATGTTTGTGGTGGTAATAGGTCTAGCTGTTGGGTTCACATTGACTGTGAGTTTAAGTATCAAGCAAGTCTCAGCCTTAGGTAAATGTAAAGATTTCAGAGAGCATGTATTTCATTAATGTTTTTTTTTTACCTGCAATGTTGTTTCAATGAAAAGAAGAATTTATCAATGTTCTGAATATGGAGTAAAGAAATCAATTGCAAGTTTGCAACCCTTTGAATCAAGGGTATAGTTGTGGTATCATATCAAGCTCTAACAAGTATAAATAGCATACTCCCCAATATCTGAAACTGCAAAACAGAGGGGTGCAATTAGATAGATCTTATAAATACACACAGGCGGTCCAATCGCTCTGAAAATAGGAGGTACGATTAGATCAGATCTTCCAATATATGGAACCGCAAAACAAATCTGATATAGTTTTATAAATACCACACAAGCGATCCAATCGATTGGAATGGAAATGGAGTAACCGGAAACCGGAGGTGCGATTAGATAGATCTGATAAATATTACAAAAAGTTAGGAACCGTTGGGAACGGTTCCGGTTCTACTAAGAACCGCTGACATAGACAAATAGAATCTGATGACGTCAGCTACCGTAAATAAAAAAAAAGTCAGTTTTGTCCTTCTTACTTGTGAAATGACTTTTTTAACCTTATTGACCAACTAAATATTACTTATATACCATTGACTTATAACTTAAATTTACAACAATGCCCTTTCCTCCTTTGCTTACACATATATGTAATTTTCTCCTTTTTTTTTATTTTTTTTATTTCTTCTTCTTTCTTTTTTATTTTCATATATATTCACTTTTCTCTCTACATATCAATAGATATAAAGTGAGATTGAGAGAGATGTCCAAGTATGGAGATATTTTGGATTTAGGGGTGAGAATAACAAGAAGATTCCATGATTCCATTCCCACTGCCCACAGACGGCCACGGGCCAGGAGGTACCTTTCATAAATATTACAAGGGTCCAATTGAAGAAACTGAGAAACAGAAGTTAGGCGTTTCATAAATATTACACGGGCTGTCCAATCAGATAACTTGAAAACAGGAGATGTGATTAGATAGTTCTGAACTAATTTTATAATTATCACAAAAGCCTATCAGAGATAAAGATTACCACCCACATCAATAAAAATTTAGATCTTTTGAATTGGAAATGGAGGAACTGCTCTTCATTGAGTGCCTATGCTATTTCCAAAGAGTAGTCAATTAATGGAAAATAGGCCCCCTTTTTATTCTTTATGTATATATTTGAAGTTTCTGCTTTATTTGGGGGTCCTATGGACATTGCGCATTCTACAATCAATTAGTGTATTAGTTTCCAAAATCAATTCTATAGTCAAGAGTGAATGGCAAAGTGTATTAGTTTCCAAATCATTTTTGCTTTCAAATGGCTTGAAAAACATGTGATATTAGTCTTGTAGGGTTTTTTTTTTTTTTTTGCTTTCATGTATTTTTCCTCTTAATAAAATGCATTTGGTAGGAAACTGCAGGTTTCTCAACAATGAACAGAGGTGGTGTTCACTTCTATATGCTATGTTATTAAATTCTGTGAAGATTTTCTACATTTAATGCATTGATACCAAATTTGATTCTTTCAAAATTTTCTAGAAAAAACTGCATAGCTATCACATTTGATTCTGTGAAAATATCTTCCTCAACAAATGCATTAAATGCAACACATTCCACAAGGACTCCTATCAATTCTATATTTTCTGATCTTTTGTTTTTGCAGAAGGAAGGAAATAAATGATTGAAGGAAGAGGAGGCAAAGGAGGATCAAAAGAAGTTAAGAAGAAACTACTTCAATGTGGACTGTTAGAGTATATATCTTCTCTCACCTCCCTCATACCATAATGTAAATTAAGGAATAAATAAGGATCCACTGGACCATTTAGTACAATTTAAATTGAGAATGCAACCTAATATTTGACAAGGCATGTAATAATGATGTAAGCATTTGTTCAACATGCTAACTTCGAGGTTGCAACACCAATGCAACGTATTATTGCGTATGTGGAGATACAATATTGCAACACAATTAAATCAAGAATGAAAAATCACTTTTAAATCATTGTTGAAAAATCACTTTTTATTTTTTTGCACTGTCACAATATTTTCTTTTTAACTAGAGTAGTGATATAGTAGCCAAAACTATTCAACCAAGAGGTTCGAGACAATGTTCAAAAGAATAACAATCCTTAGATGTACTGCAGTGGAACTCATCTTGGATTCTACTGCAAGTATCAAAAGGCTTTTGTTTTTTCGACTATTTGTTCATACAAGTAGTTTCGAATGCCAGACCAAACTAAATGAAAGAGAAGTCTCTTTCTTCAGCGTTGTCTCTTCTTAGGTTCTTACATTCTTTTTCTTCTAATTTTTAATTTTAATTAAGGTATGTAAAATTTCATTTGGACGGAAGGATTTAAAACAATTAATTTATGTTCTATAACATAACTTTGAAGTGAGTAATTTTAGATTTATTTTAAGAATGACTTTGGAGAGCCTTATGTATATGAGTTTCAGAGTCTCCCAGATGAAATTGAATGGGATTTAGCCGTTAGTGGCTATTGGAACAGCTATTTTGAACAATTTGGGCCGTTGGGCCATGTTAGTAGTTGGGCTTTTGTCTTAGTTGGGGCCTGCCCTTCCCAACTTCAAAGTTAGACATATTGTTTTTTGTTTTCAATGGGCTGAACTTTGGGCCATTTGTAACTTTTTTGGGTCTGAACTTTGGGCCGCTTGGGATTTACCATATCTGTAATTACTTATATATCAATATACTTGCTTAAATTTCCCCCAAAATAAAGAAAAAAAGAAAAGGAATTATCTTGAAAGAATTTCATGTTGGTAAATAATTTAATTGAGAATAAAATTTTTAAAAAGTTAAATATTAGAGAAGAGATGACCTATAATAGAAAAGAATGGAAAAAGAAAATTTATGTGACCGACCCATGTTGTCTATCCGTCTATTTATACCTATTCGGATTCGATGTGAGACAAGAATGAACTTCTAACATTCTCTCCTACTTGGACTCGCAACACTCTTGTTGCGGTCGAATCACCCTGCCTACCCGGAGGCAGACCCAGACCTTCAGATCAGGCGCTTAGTGTGACACCGGATCAAAAATTGGGTTTGACTCTGATTCCGGGTATAACTGATCGGGCGATTACTAATGATTCAAAAGCTTAAGTTGTTTGGTAGTGTAGCTTACCCATTCATTTATATCCATTCTCTTTCCTATTCGAATATGATGTGGGACCAGAATGAACCACTAACAAATTACAAGAATGATGATAAAAATTAATTAACAATCTTTTGTTTAAACTCGAACCATTTTTTTCAAATTCACTATTTACCAAAATGGAGCCCAAGGGTTCGTGCTTAATAATGTACACCTTTACATGTGTATTGACATGTAATTAATATATTGATGTTCTAGTATAATTATCAGAGTTTGCCGAACCAACATTTTTCTTAAGATAGAAAAGGTACAAAGTGGCTTGGTCATACTCTTTTTATTTAATCAATGAGAAATTCTTCCCTTTCACTTCCGCGCCACAACATCTTTTTATAACTCTTTGCACAATCATTTCATTATTTGAACATTATAATATGTTTGTGTGTGTGTGTGTGTGTCTCTCTCTCTCTCTCTCTCTCTCTATATATATATATATATATATATATATATATTGTAATGCTCAAGTATAAGGGTAAATTACACTGACCTCTCATGATATTTTTTTCAATTATTTTTGGATTAAATTTTTTAGAGTATACTGGTCAACATTTTTTGAAGTTTGATTGACTTTAATCTAGATACTCCTGCTTTTAATTGATAGTCAGCTCTGTTAAAGTCAATTCACATAAAAAAATAAAAATAAATGTCAAAACTATTCTCGATAGTGGTAGTGCTAATATATATATATATATATATATATATATACATATTAGTCAAAAAATTATAAATTGAGGTTATTTTTGCACAAAAATATTATAACTTAAATGTATTTTTGTAATTGTATATTATATGTGATTTTGTTTAATGGGTCGTTAGTTTGATAAGGGTGTTAGAGTAATTTTACAAAAAACTTTAATTTGAAGATAATTTAGCCAAACCTCAGGGAAGGTCAGAGTAATTTATCCTAAATATAATCAAATATTAAACTATATATAATCAATTAATATGATAACATATAATGTAGATAAATTATCTATGTTAAAAAAAATAAATGCTCAATCGACGCTCTCAATTTTAAAAAAAGAATTCTAATTTAATTATTTTCACTCAAAATAATAACTTTACGTGATATACATATAGTGTGTATTATGATTCATAAAATTCTCGATAGTTTTGACTTGTAATATATATATTTAATTTATTTTAAATTTTAGATTATTTTTTATTTTTACTTTCTTGCTTTTAATTCTCACATGTTATATATGATATGAATTTTTATTTATTTCCTACTTTAATATTGACGGATCGGAAGATATGTTCATGTATGAATAAGATAAACAACTTTGAATTTACAAAATTAAAGAAAATTACAAAGTAATTGATATTTTTATTGATAAATTGATTGATTGATTGATTTCTTCCCTATATATATATATATATAATAGAGAAATCATAAGGAAAACTAAAAACAAAAGGAAAACTAGTCGCATAATGAAATTGTTAAAAATAAAACTTTCTCTAAATATTCTGAAAATTTTAAACAAGAAACATAATAATTAAAAACTACTAAATATGAAATTTCAACCAATTCCGAGATCTTTTGGTCCACGAACAAAATTTCTGAAATATTCAACTTTCTTCCTATATGACAAAAAAACATGATTTTCAAATCGTAAACAAATGTATTCAGACATAAAACGACATGGGCCACTAGCTTAAGCTAGTGGGTTTTCTGACTAGATTGTTTCTAATCAAATATGAATCTCATGGAGTGAAAATGACGTGAACGAAAATTCTATCCTATATCAGTCCCCTTCACTTTAAAAGAACTTGTCCTCAAGTTTTGCTGCAAATAAAAGAACTCATCATAACAAGATTTCGTACCACTGCAAATTTAATCTTATTACTTCATAAACTTGCGTGACATATTCTTGGTCTCTTAAGATTTCATCATCCTTATTTAGACATTTAATAATCCAAAATTGCCTTTGATATGCGGTCACTTTTCTCAATGCATCCGAGTGTATATTGATGTGGTCGGAACTAAATTATATTGTAAGCTTAATTTTGCCCTTTTTATCAAAATATAATTTAACCACTCGCAAAAGCACGAATCTTTGTAGATAAGGTTCTATATAGAGGGTATCGATCCCACGAGGACTAGTCGTTAATTGTCATAAAGAAAGATTAATTCTACTTTAATTCTAAAGAAACAGGTTTTTGGTTTTGTGTTTAAAACTATTGTGTAAATGAAATGACGATAAAATTAAAGAGTAAAGTCGGGAGAGAGAACTAGGGTTGGTTTCCACCACTAGCCATTCACATGTTCATAAGTGTAGCAAGCATGGGGTTCATTAATTAAATGCCTAACAATGTCATTAGGCTTGTGACCTCAATGACATATCAAAAGATCAATGTGTGTGCTAACCTATCATAATCCATCTTCAACAAGCATAGCTCTTCAACCTAACTAACTACCTAATTACCCTACTCTCTACGTAAACACTACATGCATCCAAACTACCTTGTCTTGGCATGGTCTATACAAACTAGCATCATACATTCATTTAAACACCATTATCTAACCATCATTTGCACTTCTTGTGGAATATGCAAATGTTGTGCATTCAAGTGACAAAACCTACTCTAAGACAAGAATAAATTCCATATCAAATGAATATATATAAGAAATGTATTTGTGTACATAATCACTAGGCTAAATAATCAACATTTAATTACAAATCCCCAAGAGCTACAAAGATGAACAAGTTTACATGGCTAGGGGTTGAAACCAACACCCTAGTAGAAGAGTTAGTTGCTCATGGTTGCCTTGCACCCTTCCATTGACGAAGAGAATGAAGCTTCTTGGTCTGGTTCAGCTTTTCTCTTCCTCTCCCGAAGGTCTCTCCCTCTTCTCCTGATGTGTATGTTGAGACCTTGAGATATGTGGCTTTTGGTACTTTTTGTATGCTTTTTGGCTCCTTTGGGCCCACCATATATATATATATATATCATTATATATATCTCTTGTATCAAGAAGGCCCCCAAAAGTCTTGTTCAAGTCAGACAATCCCCCTAAGTCGTGCAAAAAGGGGGATTTTGTTGCAAGTGGGAGAGCAGGTGAGCAAGTGGCCAAGTGGGCTCTGCAGCATTTCGATTGATCGAAATGAGATTTCGATCAATCGAAATTTCGATTGATCGAAATCCAAATTTCGATTGATCGAAATGCCTTGGCAACATTTTCTGATTTCATCTCTTGACTGCAAAAAGCTTCCAACTTTGCTCCATTTACTCCAATACCTGCAATACATCAAAAACACAAAAATACCGTAAACATATCTCGGTAAACGCAAAAACGGAACTAACATGTGCAATAAAGAGGGTTCAAATGCATAGAATTGAACACTTATCACACCCCCAAACTTACATATTGCTAGTCCCTTAGCAATACAATATTACAAAAATGAAATCAACTATCTTATACAAAAGTTTAATCATACTCAGTCATCAACTAGATAAAGGGCGCTCATCCATTCATTTCACAATTGGCAAATGCAACAAGTATTACAGAACTATGTGGTCATTAGCAAAAATGGACTTTCACAAGCTATAAATGAATGACAGTCCCCACATACTGGCCAGCCCGAACAACTATAACAATTCCAACCCAAAAATCCTCTTTGAAAAGTGAACATGCATTCTAACGTGTGGCTTTTGTCATATTTGGAGAAGAAAATGAACAAATCTGTTTTTAAGAGAAAAACTCATTGAAAATGCTCAACCCGGCTGTTTCATTATCACAAAACATTCATGATTGCTCATGTGCGGATGACCGTGCAATGCTTAGCTCTTTTTGCTTTCTTGTAAGCCCATGTAGCGGCATTGGGCCAATGACTCCCAAACCAATTGGTTTTAGGGCATTAGGCGAAGAAGCACCCCTCGGACTTAATAACCGAGCTTACAAGGCGATGAGCGTAAGCAAGCCATCCGCTTATTACTGCTCAACCTTACACACTTTTACACGAATATTTCTTGCTTTGAGGCATAGAAATCCGGTTTATTTAGTGAGAAGGCTTATTGCATAATTTTCTCTTTTTACAACAACCGGAAGAACTTATTCTCTAAGCTGTTCAGATAAAAACAGAAATTTCAAAAATTCTCCCTCAGACTTATACCCCACAATTTAAAATGCATGTGTGCGAATTTGTGCGGTTAAGGACAAATTTAGGGCAAGAACTGTACGTGCTCGAGTTTGGACAATAATGTAGACCGTTCTAGCTTACTATCAAGCTTGCAAAAGCGCGGGTATTTACAATGTTAAAGTTCTTAACTACCTGCTGCATTTACCTCGGACATTTATTCGAATGATCTTCCTTTAAAAAGCAAGACATCATAGCAAGCATGCAACAATATCACAGAAAAAAAACTGCTCTACAATGACACTCAATATAATGACTGAACATTGCATGCATATGCAAGTGGTATAGCATACCGCACCCCCAAACTTATATGCAACATTGTCCTCAATGCTTGGACAAGAAGAGCAAGGAAAGAAGTTACCGGGATGGCAGAATGCGAGAAAAATGGAAGTCCACAGCAGCGGTCATCCTGTAAATAGAAAAATCTGCACAGAATACCAACTGGATACCACGAGCATTACAAGGAACAAAAAAAATAGATAAATAGAACATAATGAAATACTTATGCACAAACAGACAATGCCAATATCACTGTAAATCTAATGGTCTGAACTGGTGTTTCCCGATTGTCTAAGAGGTCTATGCGATAAGATATTGACTATCCAGGCGGGCTAACGTATAGCACGCAAAGGGGCTGCCTTTCTTTATTACCGCCATACTGTGTTGAAGCAATCTCAACAGTATTGGGAATTAAAACCAGGCGGTAATAAACGGAAATCATCAACTGAATCGCATATAACAATTAGACAAGTGGTACTACATACATAGTCAAAGTATAGAGAACAGATAAATTGACGGAAAGCAAAAAGAAAAGAAAGTAAAGATAACACATGCCATAAAAGAAAATATAAATGTATTCCATACAGATGAAAATGCGGTTCAGTACAAAGTGTACATGTAGGTGGAATACGCAAAAAGAAACTAAACATGGCCAACATGGCCTATAAAAAATAAAGAAAGAAAAATGCAGAAAGTAAAGCATAAAAGGTGAATAAAGTGCAGCTACTCGAGGGCGGATGGTGGTGGTGGTGGGTCGGTGGGAGCAAAAGTGGAGGTGGAGGCTCGACCTGCGAACAGGAACTGCAGATCCTGCCGGAAGGCTCGGAACTCGTCTAAGATTGCTTTCTGGCCCTGTACCAGAGAAGAAATGTCCGTCCGAATACTTGCCAGCTGACTCTGCGTCACCTGGACGTGCTCGTCAAAACCCTGCTGGAGCCGCTCTACGTCAGCTGCCAGGCAGGAATAGCCTGTCGCTAAGATATCATGCCGCTCTGCAGCGACATCCATCTCCTTCTCCTCCATCTCCTCGTCCTCTGTCTCAGCCCCTGTTGGCTCTCCCTCATCCATCTCCACCGGGGCATCCATATCTACATCGTCTGGTGGATCACCCTGATGGTCCTGTCGCTCTAAGTGTCGCCTCACCCGATCCCACTGAGTAGATGTGAAACGGGCGGGCGGTGCCAACTGAATGTCAGTCCGACTGACCGGTATACTGGCACTGCTGAGAAAAGCGGCGATCAGGAATGGAAAGGGAAGACGCTAACTCGCTGCTCTCCTCTTCCTCTTGTTGACGAGGCCATCCCAAACTTTGTGCATCTGCCCCCAGATAAGCGATGGGACAGAAAACCAAGCGCCCGTATGGAAAGCATAGAGGCAACTAAGGAGGTCACCCCTGCGCTCGGCCACGTGCTGCAACGGACACGCGTTCTTGAGGAGAACGGTGTCCAGGAACCAATATCTGCTCGGGCACATCGACTTGGACGTGCAGTTGTGGTTGGGCATGGTAAACGCCCCGCCACACATGTCCATCACTATCGAGAAGAGCGTGGTATCTGCTGGGAGCGCGACACTATAGAGTAGCTGACCGTCCGGGCTAACCATGTCCGGCGTCTGCTGGTGAGGAATGCCGAGCATATGAGCAATCCGGCTCGGCGTAATCGTGATCGTGACAGTGGCCACGGTAGTCTCGAGTGTATCTGGCGCTGTGCAGGAGTAGGTCATGTGCTCGTAAAAGACCTGCACTAGGCGCTCGTGTGCCATGTTGGTGGGAGGCACACATAGCCGGTCGAGGCGACGCCTCCTGAGCTCGGCAACCGTCCACTCGGTGTCGGGACGCCTCTCAAACTCGGCTAAGTCGAAAACCTGCTCCGGGTGGAACTTCCGAGACCGGAAGGCTCGCCCGGGCACGTCACGAGCAGCACCGGCGGCGTTTTTCACTCTCGCCATCGCCTTGGAACAGTCTGCACTGGATTCCAAAAGGTACGTAAATAAAAGATGAATAAGAAGAAAGTTAAACTACTACTAGACTAAAAGAATAAAAATAAAAATGAAGTCCTAGTCCAAGGTACTGACAAAAACGCAAAAAGTTGCACTCGAAGAGGCAATGTGAACGGGCGCAACCGAAACGAAGGTGCCGCGGTTATACACCGTACACTAAGCGTTTGAAATGAAGAAAATGCCAAATCCCACTCCTGCGTGAATTCCTACCCCCCAAAACCCACAAAAACTCGATTCAGACATCGCAATCGCAACCATCCACCCCAACATGATCTAACTATGTTTATTCCGCTGTAAAACTATCAAAAATGGAGAGAGAATAAACAAAAAGTAGCCATGCATCACTTACCTCGTGAGGAAGAAGATGAACGACTCAACCGAAGAAAACTCCACGCGCAGCCGCGAAGAGAAGATCGCGCAGATGCTAGCGGCGGATCGGACTGCGTCGGATGGCGGCGGATGATCGGGAATGGAAGATCGAGTGCTCGGGAGTGCTTGGAAAAGGCTTGGATCGCACAGAGGGAGAGAAGAAGTCGGATGGTCTTTTAAAATGGGAGGGAAGCCCAACGGTTTAAATAGATTTTCGGCTCACGTGCAGGCTCCGCGTGCTTTTCGATTGATCGAAATGTGCATTTCGATCAATCGAAATTTCGATTGATCAAAATCTTGCTTCGATCAATCGAAACTAACTTCGATGGATCGAGATTGTCTCTTCGATCAATCGAACATTCCTTCTCTAAATCACATTTTTACTTCGATCAATCGAACATTTAATTGATGCAATCGAACTTTTATTTCGATCAATCAAAATCCCATTTCGATCAATCGAAAGTTTCGATCGATCGAGGACCTATCGAAGTGCAATCGAAGAATACCACCTCTCGGGACTTTGGACTTGGCAAATCTCTGCAACTTTTCGATCAATCGAAACCAAAATTTCGATCAATCAAAATTTTCGATTGATCGAAATCTTGGTTTTGATCAATCGAAATGCTCAAAAACAGTCAGTTTAAAATATGCTTCAGGGACTTGGATATTGGGGAATTAGATACTACATTGCTTAGATACAAACCTACTTTGGATTAAAGGGACACCATGGAAGCTTGATAGCGACCATGGCTTCGCCACCTTACACGTCTATGGCGCGACGTCCGAGCCAGCTCACGAGTCAAAATACACGGGATCCGTCAAAGTGACGATATCCACGTATTCGGTGGTGACTTGGTCATCCACGCACACTTTTAGGCGCTGCCCGTTTACTTTGAATATCGAACCATCTTTCAAGTCCTTCAATTCCACCGCTCCGTGGGGCGCGACGGAATTAACCAAAAATGGACCATCCCAACGGGAGCGAAGTTTTCCGGGAAACAAATGGAGGCGTGAGTTGTACAACCAAACTTTTTGGCCCGGCTGAAATGTTTTGACTCGAATATTACGATCATGAAAGGCTTTGGACCTTGCCTTATAGATTTTCGCATTCTCATAAGCGTCATGTCGCAATTCTTCCAATTCAACCGGAAGATGGCACGCCTTGCCATAAACTAACCGATAAGGTGACATTCCAATGGGAGTTTTATATGCGGTTCGGTATGCCCATAATGCGTCGTTTAGTCGCAATGACCAATCCTTCCGGTCAGGCCGAACAGTTTTCTGAAGAATGTTCTTAATCTCCCTATTGGATACTTCTACTTGGCCACTAGTTTGAGGATGGTAGGGGGTGGCTACTTTGTGTGTGACGGAGTATTTGAGAAGCAAGGTTCGAAGGAACCGGTTACAGAAATGCTTACCTCCGTCACTGATGATGGCCCGAGGCGTACCAAACCGGCTAAAAATGTTAGCTTGTATGAATTTAACCACGACTGCGTGATCGTTGGTTTTGGTAGCAACGGCCTCTATCCACTTAGATACGTAGTCCACCGCCACAAGTATGTACTCATGACCAGTAGAGGGTGGAAATGGTCCCATGAAGTCAATGCCCCACACATCAAATATTTCAATGACAAGAATAGGGTTAAGAGGCATCATGTCCTTCCGAGACATCGCGCCGAGGCGCTGACATCGCTCACAAGAGTGGCAGAATGAATATGCATCCCGATGAAGTGTCGGCCAGAAAAATCCGCATTGAAGAATTTTTGCTGCGGTTTTCTTAGCACTAAAGTGTCCCCCACAAGCAAGTGTATGACAAAATTTAAGAATGCTTTGGAATTCACTGTTGGGTACACACTTACGAATTATTTGATCGGGGCAGTATTTGAACAATTGAGGATCGTCCCAATAATATGATCGTGATTGGGAGAGAAAACGATCCTTCTCTTGTTTGGTCCAAGAAGATGGTATTTTACCGGTTGCCAAGTAATTAACCACATCCGCATACCAAGGGATACTCTCTTGAGAGATGACAAAGAGTTGTTCATCCGGGAAGGATTCACAAACTGGAATGGAATTGTGGAGGGATTCAACAAGAATTCTAGAAAGGTGGTCAGCTACCACATTTTCAGTTCCCTTTTTGTCTCTAATCTCAAAATTGAACTCTTGCAACAAGAGTATCCATCGGATCAACCTAGGCTTAGTGTCCTTTTTCGCCAAAAGATGCCGGAGGGCAGCATGGTCCGAATAGACAATGACCTTTGAACCTAATAAATAAGCTCGAAATTTGTCTAATGCAAATACTACCGCAAGCAATTCCTTTTCCGTTGTGGTATAATTGATTTGAGCCTCAGAAAGGGTTTTACTTGCGTAATAGATGACATGTGGCAGTTTGTCTACTCGTTGCCCCAAGACCGCACCCATGGCATAGTCGGATGCATCACACATAATCTCAAATGGGAGAGCCCAATTTGGAGGGATTAGAATTGGAGCGGTTGTAAGCATGGCGCAGAGTTTTTCAAAAGCGTCAAGGCACGCTTCATCAAAGGTAAAGCAAGACTCTTTTTCAAGAAGGCGACACAAAGGCCGAGAAATCTTGCTAAAGTCTTTGATGAAACGGCGATAAAAGCCTGCATACCCAAGGAATGAACGAATCTCTCTCACTGTGGATGGTGGAGGAAGTTTGGAAATGAGCTCAACCTTGGCTTTATCAACCTCTATTCCTCGCTTAGACACAATATGCCCTAGGACAATACCCTCTTGAACCATAAAGTGACTCTTTTCCCAACTAAGAATTAGGTTGGTTTCTTGACATCTTTTGAGAACACAAGCTAGATTTTGGAGGCATGATTCATATGAAGGCCCAAAAACGGAAAAATCATCCATGAACACTTCTAAGAATTTTTCCACCATGTCCGAGAAGATAGACATCATACACCGTTGAAAAGTTGCCGGTGCATTGCACAACCCAAAGGGCATGCGTCTATAAGCAAATGTGCCGAAGGGACATGTAAAGGTGGTTTTCTCTTGGTCCCTTGGGTCTATAGCAACCTGATTATAGCCGGAATATCCATCCAAAAAGCAATAAAAGCTTTGCCCGGCCAATCTCTCCAATATTTGATCAATGAATGGGAGGGGGAAGTGATCTTTCCGAGTGGCTGAATTTAATTTCCTATAATCAATGCACACTCTCCATCCTGTGGTGGTGCGTTGGGGAACTAATTCACCCTTATCATTAGGTTGCACCGTAATACCAGACTTCTTTGGAATCACTTGAGTGGGACTAACCCACTTGCTATCAGAGATGGGGTATATGATCCCCGCATCTAGTAACTTCACCACCTCCTTCATTACAACGTCCTTCATGTTTGGATTCAATCGACGTTGTGCCTCCCTTGAGGTCTTTGCATCCTCTTCCAAGTGTATGCGATGCATACAAATAGAAGGGTCTATTCCCTTAAGATCTACCACACTCCATCCTATTGCTTCTTTGTGCTCTTTGAGCACCCTTATGAGTTCCAATTCTTGAGCATTTGTGAGATTGGAAGCAATAATGACTGGAAGGGTCTCATTTGCGCCCAAGAAAACATACTTGAGAGTAGCTGGAAGAGGCTTGAGCTCAAGTTGTGGTGGGGAAATTAAAGAAGGAGTTTGGGGAGTTTTGGACAAAGGGGGCAAGGGTTCTCTCGGCACTCTCCACTTAGGCAAATCCATGACAGTATTAACATCGAGCATGGAATTGACTTCACATATGGATTGCTCAATGTCAAAATCGTCATAGTTAAAATGATTTAGGCATGCCTCTAAAGGGTCCGTGGAAAGAATAGAAGGAAGTGCTTCTTGAACAAGGTCGTTCACAACATCGACACAAAAGCACTCACTTTCATCGTCGGGTGTGTGGTGGGAAGCATTGAAGATGTTCAAGCGGACTTTCATATTCCCAAAAGAGATGTCCATCACTCCAGTACGGCAATTAACGCAAGCGTTTGCCGTGGCCAAGAATGGACGACCTAGAATGATAGGAATATGATGATTCGGATTTTGGACCGGTTCCGTGTCAAGGACTATGAAGTCCACCGAAAAATAGAATTTGTCCACTTGAATGATGACATCCTCAATGATGCCACGTGGTTGCTTCACCGAACGGTCGGCAAGTTGCAACACAACCGTGGTATGCTTGAGTTCCCCCAAACCTAGTTGTTGGTAGACTGAGAATGGAAGCAAATTGACACTAGCCCCTAGGTCAAGAAGTGCTTTTTCAAAAGATTAATTTCCGATGGTGCACGAAATGGTCGGAGCACCCGGATCTTTGAATTTAGGAGGGGCTTGGTGTTGGAAAATGGAGCTTATGTGCTCAGTTAAGAGGATTTTCTTAGGAACATTATTCCTAGATTTGCGCTTTTGAGTGCATAAGTCCTTCAAGAATTTCGCATAAGAGGGAATTTGTCGAATAGCATCAAGGAGAGAGAGATTGATCTTTACTTGTTTGAAGATCTCCATCATGTCTTGGATTTTCTCTCCTTGCTTCCCGAAATGAGAAGGTTCCTTCAATCGTTGAGGAAAAGGAACCGGAGGTTCATAAGAGGTGTCAAGATTTGGAATCGATGATGCCACAACTTCACTTGCCTTTCCTTTTGGATTTGAAGGGGTATTTTGCAAATTTGGATTTAACGGAAACAATTTTGGATTTAATTGGGATTCTTTTGGATTTTTAGGTTGCTCTTGAAATTCCTTTCTCTCTTCCTCTCCTACCTTGGAGTTAATGATTTTACCACTCCTCAAAGTTGTGATTGATTGAACTTGCTCTGGAGGAGCATTACAAGTTGAAGATGATGGATCTTCAATCAAATGCACACCCTTGGGATTCGCCACCGATTGACTTGGCAACTTACCTTCCTCCCTTCTGTTTAAGGCATTAGCTAGTTGCCCGATTTGAGCTTCTAACCTAGCCATAGATTGAGCATTGGCCTCAAACTTAGAGATTGATTGAGAGTGAGTTTGCAATAAGCGGGTGTTGGCCTCAAGATTGCTTATCACTCGTTCTTCAAAGCTTTGGCTTCTTGGAGGAGGCGGTGGTTGTTGGTAATTTGATCTTTGATTGTAAGGTTGAGGGTTTGGCCTATAAAGAGGCTGTTGAGATTGGGAATTAAAAGAACTTTGCCCTTGGAAAGAGGGACTTGATTCTTGATTCTTCCATGAAAAAGCCGGATGGTTCTTGTAACCAGGATTGTACGTGTTCGAATATGGATCATTCATTTGTTTAGCGTACACGGCATTCGCTTGCTCTTGAGCATAATCGGGAGATTGCTCGGCAATAGGACAATCTCGCACAAAATGCGAAGTGCTATAGCAAAACGAACACCCCTCCTGATTTTGGACAGATTGGTTAGGAATAGGTAGCCCATTTTTCATGATTAAATCCATTTTTTGGGACAAGGCTTCTACGTGCATGGCTACCTCATCTACCCGTGAAATCTCATGCACTCCTCTACAAGGTTGGGTGGCCTTCCCTTTCCTAGTGGAGGAGCGTTGAGCTGAATTGTTGCTTAGGGTTTGAAAGAGTTTCCATGCCTCATCGGGGCTTTTCAAAAGGTACCCACCCCCACACGCGGAGTCTATCATTTGTCTATGTTGCTCACTCACCCCATCATAAAAACTTTGCACTAGCTGCCATTTTGGGACAGCATGATGCGGACAAGATTTTAAGAGATCTTTTAACCTCTCCCACGTCTCATGGAATTGTTCTTGGTCAATTTGGGTGAATCCGGTGATTACTCGCCGAATATCACTTGTCTTACCCATTGGGAAGTATTTTTTTAAGAACTCTATTTGCATTTCCGCCCAAGAATGGATTGAGTTGGGTTCTAGGGAATTGAACCAACTTCTAGCCTTATCTTTTAGGGAAAATGGAAACATACGTAGCTTTAGATCATCTTCCGTAAAGTGTGGTACACGAATGGTGGAACACACGGAAAAGAAGTAATCTAAGTGTCGGTATGGATCCTCATTAGGAAGACCGTGAAAGCTGTTAAGAAGGTTGAGGGTGGAGGACTTTATTTCAAATTGATTTGCCGCTACATCCGGAAATTGAATACATGAAGGTACTTCAAATGTAGTCGGAAGGTAAAAGTCCATAAGCAACTCTCCTTGAGGAGGTGGTGGTGGAGGCGGTTGTTCATGATTAAAAGGAGGTAGACCGGAAGGTTGTCTCTCATTTGGTTCCATGTTTTCAGTTCTAGGCAAAATAGGGTCCCTAGAGGTTCCTCTACGTTGTCTAAGTGTTCGTTCAAGTTCACTATTACAAGGAAGCAAAGGAAGTGACAATGACCGTCTACCTAGCATGCATTAACAATTGAACAGCACCTCTACACACAAAGTAACAATCATATATACAAAAGAATGTGAATGATTCAAACCACCAAGTTTTGAAGTTATACTCACAAAGGGTTCCAATTTGAATTCTTCTAGATGCCCGCAATGTGGTATACCTAAAATCAAGAAGTTTGAGATGTAAGAACAAGATATATACAAAAAAGAATGAAAGAATTTCTAGCCTAAGAATTAAACCAGATTTAATCTTCCAATGGCGACAATTAAACCGTAGTCCCCGGCAACGGCGCCAAAATTTTGATGTGGTCGGAACTAAATTATATTGTAAGCTTAATTTTGCCCTTTTTATCAAAATATAATTTAACCACTCGCAAAAGCACGAATCTTTGTAGATAAGGTTTTATATAGAGGGTATCGATCCCACGAGGACTAGTCGTTAATTGTCATAAAGAAAGATTAATTCTACTTTAATTCTAAAGAAACAGGTTTTTGGTTTTGTGTTTAAAACTATTGTGTAAATGAAATGACGATAAAATTAAAGAGTAAAGTCGGGAGAGAGAACTAGGGTTGGTTTCCACCACTAGCCATTCACATGTTCATAAGTGTAGCAAGCATGGGGTTCATTAATTAAATGCCTAACAATGTCATTAGGCTTGTGACCTCAATGACATATCAAAAGATCAATGTGTGTGCTAACCTATCATAATCCATCTTCAACAAGCATAGCTCTTCAACCTAACTAACTACCTAATTACCCTACTCTCTACGTAAACACTACATGCATCCAAACTACCTTGTCTTGGCATGGTCTATACAAACTACCATCACACATTCATTTAAACACCATTATCTAACCATCATTTGCACTTCTTGTGGAATATGCAAATGTTGTGCATTCAAGTGACAAAACCTACTCTAAGACAAGAATAAATTCCATATCAAATGAATATATATAAGAAATGTATTTGTGTACATAATCACTAGGCTAAATAATCAACATTTAATTACAAATCCCCAAGAGCTACAAAGATGAACAAGTTTACATGGCTAGGGGTTGAAACCAACACCCTAGTAGAAGAGTTAGTTGCTCATGGTTGCCTTGCACCCTTCCATTGACGAAGAGAATGAAGCTTCTTGGTCTGGTTCAGCTTTTCTCTTCCTCTCCCGAAGGTCTCTCCCTCTTCTCCTGATGTGTATGTTGAGACCTTGAGATATGTGGCTTTTGGTACTTTTTGTATGCTTTTTGGCTCCTTTGGGCCCACCATATATATATATATATCATTATATATATCTCTTGTATCAAGAAGGCCCCCAAAAGTCTTGTTCAAGTCAGACAATCCCCCTAAGTCGTGCAAAAAGGGGGATTTTGTTGCAAGTGGGAGAGCAGGTGAGCAAGTGGCCAAGTGGGCTCTGCAGCATTTCGATTGATCGAAATGAGATTTCGATCAATCGAAATTTCGATTGATCGAAATCCAAATTTCGATTGATCGAAATGCCTTGGCAACATTTTCTGATTTCATCTCTTGACTGCAAAAAGCTTCCAACTTTGCTCCATTTACTCCAATACCTGCAATACATCAAAAACACAAAAATACCGTAAACATATCTCGGTAAACGCAAAAACGGAACTAACATGTGCAATAAAGAGGGTTCAAATGCATAGAATTGAACACTTATCATATATAATATATCTTCATGGCATAAGGTGTGTCATTGCACTTTCTTAACCAAAGGCGTCTGAAGCTCCATTTCCCAATTCTAGGAAATTTCTTTTTGACTTTATCCTGGTAAACTTGTGCTTGCTAATTCTAGTTTTCTTATTTAGGAAGATAGACTCATCATCCATGAAACTAATTTCTAAAGTTAACCCATTCTGACCATCACTTCTAGAATCATTGATCGTTCCAATTTGCTTAATTGACATCAAAAAGTCATCAAGAATTCCATCACAAGTAGTGCTGCCCCATGATAAAATAGATTTGATTATCAGTGAGCCACTATAACCATTCAAATTTGATGGCACAAACTTCAGTTTTTGGAAGATGCAGATAGAGGACTATCTGATCCAGAAAGATCTAGATATACCACTTGGACAAAAGCTAGTAGAGATGAAAGAAGATGAATGGATTAAGCTTGATCGGAAGGCTCTTGCAACGATCAGATTGATGTTGTCAAAATCGATCGCCTTCAACATCAAAAATGAAAAGAAGACGATGTCTCTCATGGAAGCCCTTTTTGTATGTATAAAAAGCCGTTTGCAGCGAACAAGGTACATCTTATAAAGAAGTTGTTTAACTTAAAAATGTCTGAAGGTGGAAGATTCAATGAGCATCTCAATGTGTTCAATGAGATCGTTGGACAATTAGAATATGTTGAAATCGACTTCAAATATGAGGTCCGCACATTTCTAATTCTAGGACAGTTACCCGAGAATTGGAGTGGCACAGTTACCGCAATCAGCAATTCTGCAGGGAAATCAAAGTTGGAGTTCAATGATGTTGTTAGCATGATTCTGATTGAAGAAACCAGAAGGCAATCAGATGGCGTTTCTACCAGTGGTTTGGCGTTGAACGTCGAAAGCAGAAGCAGAAGTTCGAACAAAAAGAAAGGCGACAATGGACATGGTCGTTCCAAGTCAAAGAATAGCAGATCAAAGTCTTGAAATCCCAAAGACAATTCTCCAGATCTCAAAAACATTGAGTGTTGGAATTGCGGTAAGATGGGTCATTACCAGACTTCATGCAAAGTCTCGAAGAAAAGAAAAGAAGAGAATACCAAAGCAAACCTTGTCTCGAAATATTCAGATGAAGTGTTGATATGCTCTTTGGAGAGTAAGGCAGAATCATAGATGATTGACTCTGGAGCCTCGTTTCACGTTACCTTAACTAGAGAGCTATTTACTAGCTATTAACCCGATAACCTTGGTAAGGTGTATCTCAGTGATGATCAGTCATGCGACATAGTCGGCAAGGGTGATATACATATCAAGCTCGCTGGATCTGTTTGGAAGCTGAAGGATGTGAGATACATCCTAGACTTAAGGAATAATTTGATTTTTGTTGGTCAATTATCAGATGAAGGTTATGCTATAAACTTTATTGAAAATTTGTGAAAAGTCTCCAAAGGCGCTATGATCATAGCACGTGGTAAGAAGAATGACTCTATCAACACAACTGCTAGTGCTAAAGTATCAATAGCGATTGTTGAAAGAAAAGAAGATCACAACTTGTGGCACCAGAGATTAGGTCACATTAATGAAAAAGGACTCAAAGTCATGCACTCGTTGGGGAAACTACTAGGACAGAAATTGATTGATATCGACTTCTGTGAGAATTGTGTGTACGACAAACAAAAGAGGGTTAGTTTCAAGAAGAATGACAGAATTTTCAAGAGTGAGAAGTTTGAGTTAGTTCACACAGAGGAGCTAGCCCTGGTCTCATCCATTGGTGGAAAGTCCTATTTTGTGACTTTCATCGATGTTTATACATAGAAGGTATGGGTCTATTTTTTGGCGCACAAATCTGAGGTATTTGGGGTGTTCAAGAAGTGAAAGGCTATGGTAGAGAATGAGACGGGCTTGAAGATCAAGAGGTTGAGGTCAGACAATGGTGGTGAGTATGAAGATACCGGGTTCAAGAAATTTTATTTTGAGAATTTGGTTGTGGAGCCTGAGGACGATGGTTTTTGAAAAGTTGACTATTGAAAGATTTATTTCCTATTATTATTAGACTTGTTTAGAAATTTAATTTTCAATTGAATTTTCCTTTTGAAACCTAAAGACTTGGTTACCAAAATATCTCTCTTTATAAATAGGGGTTTTGTGTAACTCTAGATGTGTGCATCAAATTGTGAGCCGAAGAAATATTTTTGTAAAATTGGTGAGAGCAAGAGAGAAGAGAGTTTAAGTGATTATAATCGTCCATCATATTTTTTATAGTGAAAATTATTCGGTGTACTCCTTGGACATAATCCATTGTTAGGGTGAATCAAGTAATCTCTTGTGGTATTTGTGTGAATGTTTGATCTTCTATTGTGTTTTCGCATATATTCCAATAGAAAATACAAGTACAAAGAAAACGGAGAGAGAAAAGAAGAAAGAAGAATAATGAATGGATTAAATGTGGCTTAGAACATGCTTGTACCTTTAAGCAGTCGAGTTGAAAACTCAATCTTAAATATCAAATTATCTTTAATCGAAATTTTTGATTATGTTATTAAATTAAGTGCATTTGATAATGCAATTTAAACTTAACTTAAATAAGTTTTATTTAAAATGGGACAAAATTTTGAATCATCCTGAATACTTGAATTCAAAAATAATATCAGATAAAATTTTAATATATAATTAGCATTTAAAACTTTAGCACTTAAAATTTTGGATACTTACATTTAGTTTTAGTTAGTCAATTGAAAACAACACATATTAAATGAGCTCTTTAAATTCAAGATTTTAAATACGGCGTATTAATGGAAAAAATTCTAAAAAATTATGATAAGGACTTCTCGTGTATAAACAGTCCTATGCTTATTAATAAAGTTATTAATTAGCAACTCATAGAAAATATTAGTTGATGGGACATAATCAAGTAATTTATGACACATGAATAATTATTTTTATATCACCAAGTTTTTATTTTTATTCTTTTCTTTTTTTTGGATAGGTTTTTACAATTTTTTTTTATCAATTCAATTATCGGATAATAATATAAATTATATTTATCTCTCTCTTTTAAAATCAATAAACTTTATTCTTGTGAAGACTTAAATCTTTAACTTTCTACATTAATTAGGAAAGTAAAAGGAATATTATTGGATTACAGTGAATTTATATTTTTATTATGTAGAATTTAGAAATTAAATTAAAATTCCATACCGAAGAGGCATTTTATAATTTAATTTGTAACATATGTATTTTTTATTTGGGGGATATCCAACTAATAGCTGAATTCTGAAAAAGATAAATTGTACAACACATTTTATTTTTCATGGAATTGTACAACACTCATTGAGGAGTATAAAATTTTCTACTCTGCTAGTTAACAAAGATTATTGTTTATTTATTTATTTATAAATTTCCAGAAAAAAAGATTATTATTTATATATATGACTTTGTTGACAATTCTTTTTTATAAAATCCAATCAATGTATTATTCTAAGCACGATAATTGAGGCTATTTAGCACTATCGAGGATAAGGCGGGACCTGTACCCAAACATGCTCTGTGCTCACATTTAATCGAGAAAGTTTCAGCGGACTTCAAATTTTCCAGGGAAACTGAAAGAAAAACACAGCAAATCTCAACAATTATAGGAAAAAATTCCACTGTAATTAGAGATATACCAAGAAGAAATCAAAACCCTAACCAATAAAGAGTCGATGGAGAAACCATCGTCGAGCTCGAATGGCTCGCAAGAGCTTCAGTGCGTAGGGAGATTGGAAATCGTCAGACCAAAACCTGTTGGTTTCCTCTGTGGATCAATTCCTGTTCCCACTGACAAAGCTTTCTACGCTTTCAATTCTGCTCTCGTTCCATCAACCGAAACGTAATGATTCTCTCTCTACATATATGTATATATACACACATGTATAAATAATATATAGTTAACTGTGATCAATTCCTGTTGATTTTGTGTGTTCTTGTTTATAGAGTGAGAGCTCCGAGGTATCGGATGTTGCCGACGGAGACCAATCTGAACATGCCTCCACTTCTTTCGAATACAACGGAAAAGGTTCTTCCAGTTGCAGCAACACAACCAAAGACCAGTGGAGGTGCGAATTTTGAGTACTTCAAACTATTTATGTGCTTCAATTTTATTGAGTTCAAATTTTGTATTCTGATTTTGTGTGTTTGCTCTGGACGTTATGTTTTGATTGAGTGATTCTATAATGTAGTGGAGACTCCGTCGGACTGTGAGCAGTGAACTTAATTAAGGGTAGTTTGATAGAGTGTTGGATTTCTATTGAGTAATTTGAACCAATTTATATGTTATGCAATCCATTTAATGTCTGAAAATATCAATTACTAGTGAGAAAAAAGGTCGTGTGTTATTGTTTAAATGCAGAAAAATGCTTGAAACAAGTATGGAAGATCCATACATCTTTACTAGTTGAGCCCAAATCCTTATCACATTTCCTTTTGCTAGTCACTTTGAGTAACTTCTCAAGATGTTCTTTGTAGGGGTATAGTTGATTCACATTTCAAGTCAGAAGGGAATGGTGGTAACTAATCAGGATGGCAGTGAACCCATCCCTCACTGCTAAATCCTTAAGGTTTTCATTTGTTCGAGATTGTTGTGAAATAGGATTTTTTTTAAAAGGTGGGTAGATGCTACACTGTGTCCTTTGTATTTTTAGAGAATGAAAAGAAAAAGCCAAAAGTTTGAAGGAGGAAAGGAGCTTGGATAGCATTGAACAGAATATGTTTTCATTGTTTGTTTGTCTTCAAAAGAAGAGGGCTCTCTGAGATGTTATCGTTGAAGCCAATGTGAACTTTATTATGTTATACGAAAGTAAATCTTTGGTGTTGATCTTTTTGGGATCCACACCTCGTGGAGCCTACCAGTGGATTAAATGTCCATCCATGTAGTTTATGCATGCCAAATGTTAATTTCATCTACTATTTGTAGCTGAGCAGCTAAGAAACTATATTTTCACAAAATGTGCGGAAAAATGTTAATGTTATGATGGATTTGTGGTAAGAAAAGTAAGGACAAAATTGAATTGTTTGCATTTGTAATATGATAAAGTTCAAGTATTGGAGATTAAATTAGAGAAAGCCAAATAAGACTAATAATTGCACAAGTTAAAAAAGAATCCAAATTAAGAGAGTACCACGGAAATGAGAAGACCAAATTTAAACATGAGTTCTGATAGTTGGAAAAGACATTGCAGCGTGTGTGTTTTACTGAAATTATAGTTGTAAACAGAGTGGAATAGTAATATATTATTCATTTAGTCGATTTTAGTAGGGAAGTATTATTGACTTGAGTTGAGTTTTTTAGTCTTTAAGTTTGGCAAGCATGATGGGCATTCAATTGGATGATGGACTTGGTGAAACATGAACCCCGTGGAAAGTTAATAAATGTGATATAGGGACCTATAAAAGTTGAGAGATATGAGGTTAACAAGTTTTAAAACCAAGTCTAATACTCTAATATGATTCCGACTATCTTGAAATTGATGAAATATGGTTTTGAAGTAATGGAAAAGTCTAATTCGGTTCGCTCGAGTTTGATTGGTCCAAAGGTCTCAAATCTTTTATGGTTGAGTTGGAATCAGGCTGTTTGATCTAGAGGCCTACCTCAAATATAACCCTTTTATCATCAAATTGGATTCATTAAATGAGAATATGTGCTTTACCAAAACTTCTAACCTGCATTATTTTATTTCAGTGAGGCTGGCAGGTCTATGTCAATTTACGAGCTTTATCTGTGTCTTCTTGCTGTGAATATGTCATTTTAAGGTTGCAGCTTGACAAACACCGAGGCCATTAGAGTACTTGGTTTCCATCAAGTATCAAGATAGCCTTTTAATTAATGACCCCACAAAGAATTCTTGCTGTTTCAAGCTAGCTATTTGAGGGTCTGGCCTAAATTTATCACTGAATATGCTAGTGGATTCAACCCCTTGTGTCTTCTTCTTTTTGGAAATATTAGTTTGTCTTCCTCATTTGGCTGCAATGCTATTAAAAGAGTCAAAATCTTCTCCGACAGCCATATAATATAATGAAATAGAAGATTTTCTCTTTCTTTCTTTTTAAATTTTTTGTATATTTTTTTTAGTTAGAACTAATTTATGGCAGGCATGTTTTGACAAAAGTGTCACCACCTAGTTGATGCTAGTCCCATACCAATTTCTATGAGGCCACTTATCTTATACAACACAGAATCACATGCACTAAAAAAGAATCAAGGAGATGCATCCATGTTACTGAAATGGGAATCCTGAGATGGATGTTAGAAGTAAGTAGAAAAGACAAGAATAATGTAAGAGAAAAATTAGGCACCAAGAATTTAGGAGCGGCTCCGAGAAATAACACAAGAGAAAGTACGTTTAGGTGGCATGTACTACTTAATGTAGAGTAGTAGATGCATTAATAAGAAAAAGAAGACTGATTAAAATAGAAAGCAACAGAAATGATGCAGATCAAAATTAACTTGGGGTGGATTAATAATTAAAGATCTTAAGAAATTATATTTAACATAAGACATAACTTATAATAGGAAAAAGTGAACTTGAGAGAATTCATGTGGCCAACCGCGTTCAATTGGATCAAGGCAAGGTAGATGGTGATGATGATATTTAATGCACATTGCTAATCTAAGTAGCTGGATTGAAGGCTGTGTTGATTGTCTTAATGGTCCTATAAAAAGCTATAACTTTATGCTAAGACTGCATTCTGTGTGTTCCTCATGGTCCTAAAAGATCGTAATGGTTGTTGAAATTATCTCTTCAGGGTAATTTTGCAATAAAAATCTGCGATGCCTTGAAATCTGGATCTCTGTCATGACTGGCATAGTATGCCCTCGATCAAAAGTTGTCAGAATATTCTTGTGGTTTCTAGGTTTAGAAATGGTTAACGGCTTAATGTTTTTGTATTATGACTTTGAGTTATAATGGTATAAATTTCCAGAAAAAGGTGCTTGTCCTTATTTACATAAAATAGCTAATGTATTCTTTCTAATGCTTTACCACTCTACCATGTTTGTGTAAATACCTATCAGATAATTGCCCTTTATTACTCTTTTCTTATTTCTAGAGCTGCACCAACTAAAGTTAAAAATTTTGTGCTGACACTTCAGATTTACCTTGGGAAAGTGGTGCTATTACATCAAATCTCACCAGGAAAGGGGAAACCCTTGCTGTATCTGGTTTGGTCGAGTATGGAGATGAGATAGATGTCATTGCTCCAGCTGACATTATGAAGCAAATCTTCAAAATACCATATTCTAAGGCTCGATTGTCGATTGCTGTTCGTCGTATTGGACAGACTTTAGTTCTGAACACAGGGTATGTTTATGCATACTTGTTCCTTTTTCATCTCATTATATTGCTTACCATCTCCAATCTTCATGGATCACAGGCCTGACATTGAAGAGGGAGAAAAATTGGTTAGAAGACACAGCAACCGAACAAATGGTGCAGATCAATCTTTATTTTTGAATTTCGCAATGCATTCAGTTAGGATGGAGGCTTGTGATTGTCCACCAGCTCATCAAGCCCCACCAAAAGAGCAATCAAACTCATCTGTTCTTCCTGGGAGATTCAATTCCAGTGAGGGATTGTTTGAGTCTTCTGATCATCCAGTGCAAGTACATACATCCCAGTTTTTTGGGGAGAGTGATGATGACATTGCGCAAGAGGGAGGGTTCAACCATTGTCCAGAGTACCAACAGGTCAAACAGGATAACTTTTTTTGGGGAAGTAAAAAGAACAAGAGAAACAAAGGTCATGATGCTGTCAAAAAAGCTTCGCAAGTTAAAGAAAAGCCCAGAGGCTTAATGCAAGAGTCTGAAAAGCACAGACTAGCTGGGAATGATGGGTTCTTAAGGGTTATGTTTTGGCAATTTCACAACTTCCGTATGCTCCTGGGTAGTGACTTGCTTCTATTCAGTAACGAGAGATATGTTGCAGTGAGCTTGCACTTGTGGGATGTGTCACGACAGGTGTGTAGTGAACGAATGAATTGACTTCAGGACCGGACACCCTGCCTTCCTCCTCTCTCCCCTCTTCCCATGTTTTATGGTTTCTTCATTTTTTTTCCCCAATTTTGACAGGTCACACCATTAACTTGGCTTGAAGCATGGCTTGACAATGTCATGGCTAGTGTGCCTGAATTGGCTATCTGTTATCATCAAGATGGTGTTGTTCAAGGTTATGAGCTTCTAAAAACAGATGATATATTTCTATTAAAGGGAATCTCTGATGATGGTACACCTGCTTTTCATCCTCATGTTGTCCAACAAAATGGCCTTTCTGTTTTGAGGTTTCTCCAGGACAATTGCAAGCAAGAACCTGGTGCTTATTGGGTACTGTTGCGATTATTTTTATGTGAATTGTATTTTCATTTTCTAGTTTCTTGTCAGATTGGTTTGTAAACATTCTTCTTGTTTTGTGACTTTATATTTTGCAGCTATACAAAAGTGCAGGAGAAGATGTCATTCAACTTTTTGATCTTTCTGTCATTCCCAAAAACCATTCCCCCAATGATTGTGATGATAGTTCGGCCTCCCTGCCATCTCTAATTCATAGAGGGAGAAGCGATTCCTTACTGTCACTGGGCACTCTCTTGTACCGTATCGCTCACAGGCTCTCACTTTCAATGGTGTGGTATAGCTGTTTCTTTCTTACATGCAATACAACCTGTAACTGTCTGTTACTAATGACTGATGGTTTTGTTGCAGTCTCATAATAACAGGGCCAAGTGTGCAAGGTTTTTTAAGAAGTGTCTCGATTTCCTGGATGAGCCAGATCATCTGGTACCTTTGTTAAGAATAACATTTTAGTAAAAGAGTTGTTATCATTTATATTCTATATTTTACTTTTTTAAGAAAGTTAAATATTGCAATAGATTTGAACTTAATATTGAATAATACACTGAATAGGTTGTACGCGCATCTGCTCATGAACAATTTGCAAGGCTCCTTTTAATTTATGATGAAGAGTTGGATTTATCATCTGAAGCGCTTCCCGTGGAAACTGAAGTGACAGTTGCTGATACTGAAGAAGAATCCTTGGATCTTTTTAGTAGTATTTCTGAACCAATTGCTCGTGAGATAGTCTGCTATCCAGTTGGAGATTATAAAACTGATCCTACTAAAGATAGAGAAAATTTTCAAGATCCTGGAACAGAATTTCCTGTGAAGATGACTATGGATGCAACTGTAACTGCTTCCAGAACATTGACAGCATCAGGTGAGTCAGACTTAGGAGATCCAGTAATTAAGCCAAGTTCTGAGAATGACAGCTCTGCAGTTTGCAATACGTCTACCACTGCAGCTCATATTGTTCAATCTGTTGCTGATCCAATCTCCTCAAAGTTAGCTGCAGTACATCATGTTTCTCAAGCTATCAAGTCTTTAAGATGGAAACGCCAACTACAAAGTACTGAGCCAGAGCTGGAAAATGACAGCAGAACTCAGGATAAGCCCCCTTCATCTATGGTTTTTTCTGTTTGTGCATGTGGTGATGCTGACTGTATTGAAGTTTGCGACATTAGGGAGTGGCTTCCAACATCAAAACTTGATGATAAATCGTGGAAGCTTGTTCTTTTGCTTGGAGAATCTTATTTGGCACTTGGACAAGCTTATAAGGACGATGGCCAATTACTTCAAGCTTTGAAAGTTGTAGAATTAGCATGTTTAGTTTATGGATCAATGCCTCAACATCTTGAAGACACGAGGTTTATTTCATCAATGATCTATAGCTTGCCATCTCAGATGGAAAATGATGACAGAAATGATAAGACTAAATCCTTTAGTGGTGATGCATCAAAAGTGAACTCTAGTTCAGATGATGATTGTCTCACTTATGAGCGATTCTCTTCCACTTACCTCTTCTGGGCCAAGGCATGGACACTAGTTGGGGATGTGTATGTTGAGTTCCACATGATAAAGGGTAAGGATATTGCAATACAAGCGGATAGGAAACCTGTTACCAGAGAGTTGAGAATGTCATCTGAAGTTTTAAAAGAGGTCAAAAGGCTTAAGAAGAAGCTGGGACAATTTAACCAGAACTGCAATTCATGTTCCTTGGTAAACTGCAGCTGCCAAAGTGATAGGGCCAGTAGTGGCAGCAGTGCGAGCAGTAGCACTGGAGATTCACGCCCGTTAGGTTATGGCAGAAAGCAGAGCAAAAGGTCATATGTCAAGAGCAGCCCCTACTCACTTTTGGGGAACCCTGAAGATGACAGTGTTCGTGACAAAGTGGAAAATGGAAAGAGTTCTGACAAGCACAATAAAAGTGGCGATACCCTAATAGGAACTTCTAATATAGTGACAGATGTGCCTGGGGAAAATTCTTTGGAAGCTGGTGTCTCCAAAAGAGTTGAAGATACTGTGGAAGCAGGGTCAGCAGAGGCTGCTCAATCTGATTCTGCTTCGAGAGAAACAACCAAGGTGAAAAATGGTGGTATATTCAAATATCTTGGGGGTCCATTGATTGGAGATGCAGAGTACAATCTTTCAGCTGCCCTAAGCTGTTATGAAGAAGCTAGAAAAGCATTGGGTGGACATCCTCATGGTTCAACAGAACTACATTCTGTGGTAAAAAAGCAAGGATGGGTTTGCAACGAACTGGGTCGGAAGAGGCTTGAAAGAAAAGAATTGGATAAAGCTGAACTTGCATTTGCAGATGCTATAAAATCATTCAAAAAAGTCTCCGATCATACTAACATTATATTAATTAACTGTAATTTGGGTCACGGCAGACGAGCATTGGCTGAAGAGATGGTATCAAAGATAGAAAGTCTCAGAAAACTTGCAATCTTTAGTAATGCATACAACCAAGCGCTTGAGACTGCAAAACTGGAATATGGTGAATCACTAAGATATTACGGAGCAGCGAAGACAGAACTAAATTCTATTGCTGAAGAAGCAGACCCTGTGTCAAGCAGCTTGAGGAATGAAGTATATACACAGTTCGCTAATACATATCTGAGGCTTGGCATGCTTTTGGCAAGAGAAGATACTATTCTGGAGGTTAATGGAAGTGGAGCCTCAGAAGATTTTACCAGTCCAGGCATCAGAAGAGCTAAAAAAGAATTTAGCAAGCATGAGATCTCAGCTAATGATGCCATTAGGGAGGCTTTATCTTTGTATGAGTCATTGGGTGAGTTACGCAGACAGGAGGCTGCATATGCATATTTTCAGCTGGCTTGCTACCAAAGGGATTGCTGTTTGAAGTTTCTGGAGTCGGATCAAAAGAAAAGCAATTTGTCTAAAGGTGAAAACATTATTCTCCAAAGGGTGAAGCAATATGCTTTGTTAGCTGAGAGGAACTGGCAGAAGTCCATCGATTTTTATGGGCCAAAGACGCATCCCATAATGTACCTGACAATTTTGATAGAGAGATCAGCTCTTTCACTAAATGTCTCAAGTTATTTCCACTCTAATTCGGTACGTTTTGGGACTTTCCCCTATTGTATACAATGCTTCTCAGTGATTATAGTTCTCCCATCTAGTTTGATGCCTGCAAATTTAGATTTCTTAGCTCAATTTTACTATCCCCAATTTGACATTTGTTGGAACATTTTTACCATGTTACATCTTATTGCTGTGGGAATTAGCAAAATGTCAGAAGGCACCACAACATCAGTGTTGTTACTCTTCACTGTTTCAAGTATCAGTATTAATCTAGACTCATAATCAATAGCAAAATAAGTAAAAGTTGCATCCTGGATGAGCTGCCTTGGACATTAGATGATATATCACACGGCATGGCAAGGGCAAGGGCAAGACAATATAATATATATATGTGTGTGTGTGTGTTTATGTTGTACAGTTGCATTTATAAGCAGGTTACAGTCGGACTTCCATTAAATATAATTGGACTTGCGGGAAATTATATGTAAGCTTGTAATCTTATGTCTAATTAAACTTTGTACTTGTTCTTTACGGCGAAAAAATAAAAGCTGTATCATGTGTTAAAGAGTGTTGAAGATCTAAAAGCAATATTATTTAAAACTATGCGTGCTTCTTCGACTATAGGTAGCGACATCCTAAATTATTGTATTCTGTATAACCTTTAAAAGATTCAAAGAGATAAAAGGAAAAGTAATATGATCTGATATTCTTAGAAAGTTGAGATTCCTTTTTTTATTTTTTTGGGGAATGATTCTGTCATCCTGAAAAATCTTTCATATGGTTAATGAATGAAGTTTTAAATAACTTTTGCTGGTGAGAAGAATATAATATTCCATCTGTATATCTTTCTTTCTTAAATAATTCATGAGTACTTGTTGATTACAGTTACAAATTTATATCCGAAGCTTGTGCAATAACATTTTTATGCATTTTTATTTCATATTATATGTTGTGAGATTTTGTACATGCTACACATTCACTATTTAATTTTTTTTTTTTTTGTTGATTTTGTTCCACACAGTATTTAGAAAAATTACAAATACCTGCCTCGTTCAAAGAGCATTGCCAGTGTATTGCTTTACGTTATTGAAACTATTCATAGCCACTTCAGTCATGCCAGCTGTATTATAGCAAGACAAATAGATAGCTTCTCCCTTATATATGTCCATTAATACATATTAACAGAAACTAAAGTACTCTACTAAGTGCAGGATCTTGTTTGGAAACTTGCATCATATACGGAGTTCAAAGTTTTAATTATTGAACTAACATAAGGAAAACATGAGGGTGTCTTGTTGTGGTGATATGGCATTGGTTAGGTGCTCTTGTGGTTTAAAATCAGGGGATATATGAAAAGTCAGGCAGGCACACTTCCTCGTTCACACTTTGACATACACGAACACACACGTGCACGCGCGTGCACAGGCACAGGCACACTCTTTAGGCTACAGAGTATTCTACCGAGCTTATAGCCAGACAGCTGCTCACTTGGACATGAAACAATCACAAATTATTGAAATATCTCAAATCTGCAGAATTTTCAAAATTGATTTAATTGTCAAAAAATCTCAAATCTGCAGAATTTTCAAAATTGATTTAATTGTCAAAAAGTTCTACATATCAATGGTGCTAAGAACCATGTGGGCTCAAATAAACTCCACCAAAGTAGTAGTCTATCATGCAGATCTATGCTGAATCTGTAGGTGACATGATTTTTGCAACCTTCGTTCTCCCTTTTTATGCTCATGTGAAGCTGGATGAGGTTAGATTTCCTGGCCCCCACCCTGACCCCACCCAAAAAAACACCCAAACGCACACCCCTGCGCGGGGGGGGGGGGGGGGGGGGGGGGGGGGGGGATGGGGATGGAAGGAGGTTTGAAAAAGAACAACTATCCAAAGCAATGAAAAGTAAATAATATGCCAATATTTAATTCACTGCGACTTTTATCCAGCTGATATTCAAACTGTTAGCTTCTTCTTGTTCCTGCCATTAGCATAATCACTAACTATAGCTTTTTCATTGCAATTATCGTGGCTATAAATATAGTTATGGAAATTGCTCTTTTTGTTTGTCCTTTTCTAAAGGCTACAAGTTACTGATAAAGTTGATTTTGCTTCAGATGCTGGAATCAGCTCTAAATCATCTGCTTGAAGGACACCATGTATGTGAAGAAAAAACAACTTCAGATTCTTTGACAAACGACAATCCTGAGGTCTATGCTAAATTTTGGAGTCAGTTGCAGATGCAGTTGAAGAAAATGCTGGCCATGGCACTATCCGCAACTACAAACAAATCCTCTCTTAGTTCCCAATCAACTCCATCTAATCGGTCCGGGGATGTTGGAAAGCTCAGGGAGCTTTACAAGATGTCTTTAAAGACCACAGATCTCAGTCAGCTGCATGCTATGCACAGCTTGTGGACATCCTAATCACAACGGCTTTTATTACGGTTCACGATTCAGTTCTAAAATCTTCTGGCATATTATACAGAATGTTTATGTTAGTGTATGGTTTCTCCACTTATAATCTTCATTGCCATGATAGCCTAAAACCAATTTGGGAAGAGGTGGATCTCAGATTCAGAAGATTTTGAAGATGAAACACGTGACATTTTTTTTGTTGATACACAGTTTTGACTGAAATTTTCTGCATCAATGGGATGCTTTAGTCTTCAGATCTTGGATACATGGTTGGTTCTGTTGGCTCTCTCTTCTTGTGGTTGTTGTTGTATTGAAACCTGTTTGTTCATTACTTCACGAAAGCGGAGGTTCATAGTCAATGTAAATGTTGCTGAAATCTTACTTGTCTGGACATTATTATGTCCCTTTCTTTGTAGCATTGTATATACATATATGATGCATGCATTATATATATATATATATATATATATACACACTAGTAAAAGTAACGTGCAGATGAAAAATGTTTGTGAATATTTTATTTCCTTTTTATTTCTTGAATTATTCATTTAATTTTCATTTAGTGATGTGACAAGGTTTCGCATAAAAATGTTTGGCCGGAGCTTTTTAAGACGGTCAAACTTTACAAGAATTAAAAATACTTTCAAAAAATCAAATTAAGCACATAAATCAAATGTTTTGTAATTTTCATACAATACATCTATTGATTAGTTAGCAAGAGAGTCATTTCAACTATAACGTGACAATAGGGATGATCAATAAATTGAGTTTTAAAATAGCAATATAAATGCCAAAACAAATCAGAATTTAAGTCATGTTTACAACAAAATTAAAAAATGAGTCAAAAGATATAACCAAAAAAAAAAGAAAAAAGAAAATTGATAAAGTCAAAAGAGACCTTTAAAAATTCTTGCAATAAATTGAATATCAATAGAACAAACACATCCCTTGTGATTAAATTATACGAATTATAAATTCTACATCTAAATGCACTGCTGCTAGTCGTCTTCAACAAAAATTACAGTATTTTTTAAGTAATCAAACAAACATGCATTGTTACTTGAAAAACCCAAAGTATTAGCAATATTGATACCAAAAATGCAGGGTAAGAATTTTTTTTTTATTCTAACAATTTCTTTTTTATTCTAGAAATTTTGTTATAGTTAAAGAAGAATATATTAAACATTTAATGATGTTGAGAAAAACAATAAATGAAGGATAAGTTTCAAAGATCCAATATTTCCAAAAAACTCATCATCTCAGTTCTGTAGAGCATTAAGGAAACAACAAACTATTTTAATTTCACCGACACATTTCCTTTCAATAAAAACTATTCCTTTTAATTTTTAGTCTCCTGTACAAGTCAACTTTGGGCAAGTGAAGTGGCTAAACTTTTTATTTACTGTGAAAGCTCCAAACTAAAAATTGTATATTGGTTTATAATTTGGGACTTTTTTTTTTTTTTTTAATTTTTTAAAACACGGAACTTCGAGGTTAACTGAAATTCGAGGTTAACTGAAAAGGCCTACTTCTTTATGACTTGGTTGAAATTTTAAGTATTCAATGTTACATATTGCACAAGCAATGACTCCAATTCGAGGTTAACTGAAAAGGCCTACTTCTTTATGACTTGGTTGAAATTTTAAGTATTCAATGTTACATATTGCACAATGCATATACATATATATATATAATTCAAAATGGCCTGGAAATCAATTTTTGATTTTATTGGGTGGACAAGCTACCGGATGAATTAAAAAAATGATGACATAAATATGAAAATTGAGTGAAATATGCTAAGAAAAAGATTAATAAAGTTAAAAAAGAATACTTGGATTAAAATTTGTTCAAAATGTTCTCCAAGTCAAATTGAAACATACCTTTCATAAAATAGGGGTTTGAGTTTTGATTTGATGCACATGAAGCAAAGACAAGTCTCCTCTCAAACGGTTTGAAGGTGTTGGAGGAAGAAGAAAACCTCTAACAACCTTTTTACAGTGGGATTTTTTTTTTCACAGAGGGAGAGTGAGATACACTGATATGTTAGAACGCGTTTCAAAATTATTTATATTTTAAACTTTTAGTTGTAACGTTTCATCTCCTTCATTGATTATAAAATTAAATGGTCATAATTTGTTGATTGCATGACTAAATAAATCATTTAATCATCCATGATTAAGAAGACTCTTGGGTCGCTTATAACTCTTGTCTCTTGAAATTCCATAATTAATCCATCATTTTATACCTATTGTAACTCGAGTCTTTTGGGCTTCCATCATTATGTCTAAATTCAATTACCCATAAATAACAACCATAGATATGAAGCCTATAAAAGGGCCTACAGTGAGCCTATACAATACACATTGATAAATTCAGAAGTTGAGATTAGTTCAATGTATAGTGAGTGAAGTTACCAAGTCCAGAGAAATTTTGATGACTGGTGAAGTCTCTGAAGACCAAGTCCAAAATCTAACGAGAATTTGATGAAGTTTTAGGCGGTCAAACTCAAGATTCTGATGGAGGTTTGACAACGAAATTTTGGAATTCTGATTAGTTTTCTGGTAACGAAATCATAAAAATTCTAGGAATTTCATTCTGGTAACGTTTCCAACTTCTATGATAAATATATATATAAATATTGATATATGTGTTTGAATATAATTTCTTAAAATTATATTTTTTTCGTCGAAAATGAATACATGGGTTCATAGAGGGTGCCACTCTGTGGGTATATAGATTGTTGAATCTGACTTATTTGAATCCCAGAGATAGTTTTGCCATTTTGATATTCTGATTACACCTAGGAGATGTTTCAACTATCTTCAAGAAGCGATTACGCGCCTCTAAGCTTTGATTTGAAATTATGTATAATATCTTAATTATACTATTTTGGAATATTATTATTTATCACATATTTGTATTTATCTGATGATCTTTTCTTATAATTGAATATTGTCAATTTTGATTGTCTGGTTCTAACAATTTGAAGGTAGTTGGCTCATATTTTGTTGTATGTGATAAATGTTATACACTCCTCTAACCAAATTTCATGGTTTTTTCATGAGTTATGCGGTACGGAAGCGGTTGCGAAAGTTAGATTTAAAACCTAGAGGAGGGTGATTAGGTTTACTAGCTTTTTACTTAATAATTCAAAATATCTAATTTTAAGTCCAATTAATACTTAAAGCAATCCTACCAAGTAAGTAAATAAATAAACTGTAGTAAAGTAAAAATTGCACTAGATATACGTAAAAAACTCATATCGGACTAAATTCACGGGTGAGGCTTTGTAGCCCCGGAGAAGCAAATCAACTATCGTCGAAGCAAAGTACAACAGATTCTGTCCCAAACTCACACCCACTCCACTCTGACAAGAACTCTGATGCGGAACACCTCAGGCTTACAAATGCGACTACCTCGTCCAACGGCTGCAGATTCCCGGCTAATGTCAGAATCCTCTCAGAAGGGTAACTAGAAGAACACAAACACTCATGAGTAATACTTTTGAGATGAGCATGGTTAGTGAATTAACAATTTTTCTTAGACTCCAGGTGAAGTAATTTGATGATGAAATTTTTATATCTCAAACTAAGTATGCAAAGGAATTAGTCAAGAAGTTTGGTTTGGAAGGTTCCGAACATGTGCAAACTCCTATGAGTACTTCTTCCGTGTTGGAGAGGAACTCGGATTCTAAGAGAGTTGATTCTTCATTATATAGGAGTATGATTGACAGCCTATTGTATTTGACAGCAAGTAAGCCTGACATTGCATTTAGTGTAGGAGTATATGCTAGGTATCAAGCTGGTCCTAGGGAATAACATCTCATTACAGTTAAGCGCATCATTCGTTATGTCAATAGTACTTTGAATTCTGGATTGCGTTATTCTATAGAGTCTAACTCTGAAATTGTAGGTTACATTGATGCTGATTGGGCTAGTAACAAGGATGATAGAAAAAATACTTCAGGTGATTATTTCTATGTTGGTACTAACCTTGTGTCATAGTACAACAAGAAGCAGAATTGTGTTTCTTTATCATCTTGTGAGACTGAGTATATTGCTGCTGGAAGTTGCTACACACAATTACTTTGGATGAAACATATGCTACTAGATTATAGAATTGATCAAGGTATAATGTCTATCTTTTGTGATAACAATAGTATAGGCCCCGTTTGGTATGCGTTTTGTTTTAGATGTTATATTTTTAGATAAAACAGAAACAATGTTTTTGTTATATGATATTTTGAATTGAAAGCAAAAGTATGTTTGGTGACAAAATTTTGTTGTGGGAATTACTGAAGTAGAAACATGCAAAACACGTTTGGTAACGTCAAAATTTTTGAAAACAAAACACTTAAACATGTTTGGTAACTCTAACTGTTGCCAAAAATAGAAGAAGCAAAAACAAAAAACATGTTTGGTACTGACTATTTTTGATTTTATATTTCATTTTTAAAATTTATTTATATAATTAATTATTTATATAATAGACATAATTTTTAGTAGTTGATCGGAAAAAATTGTACACATAATATTTTAGTTTATTATAAGTTAAAATTTTTATATAGATAGAAAAATAGATAATATAAGGCATGATTTTGTTTAAAAAAAATATGTAATGTTTTATAAATTATAGAAATTTTTTTAATTCATTTTAAAGATATTAAAAACTCATCACATAATGACTTTTAAACATACTTTACATATAATTTTTTTACATCTCGAGGAAAAACAAAAATTTGACCCTTCTTAAGACCAATTTTAGAATTTTAAATTTCTTGTTTGAATTTTACTTGTTAAAGTTTGGTAATTTAACAATCATGAAAGTCTGTTCACGTAGCGAAATTCCTTGTTACGTAATCGATCACGGGCACTAGCAACAACATATGTGCATGAATTGATTCATTTCTTCATATTCTCATATGTGCTTTATATACACACCTAAATGGACCAAATCCATGTGTCATTGTTAGATATACTAATCCCAACTATTTAAGATAGTATTCCCTGCTAAGCCTACATAACGTATGAAATTAAATGCATCAGGGTCATATAAAGGAGAACTATGTACAAGGATTATCCTTTTAACAGTCAACTTACTTGGAACCATAGATTATAAGTGCATCCTCGGTCATCTTCCCTGACTTGATGTCTTTATATTTCTTAGTTAATACTACCATGCCTCAGGGTAGCCCATCAACTTGAATGACTAAGGTGTCTTATTCAATAAAAATGCTCCCATAGAAAGCAGGAGAAAGAGCAGATTACTTAAGAATCCCATTATTGGATAAACCAGAAAATATGTTGATCTCCCTTCTGACTAGAAAAGGTCAAAGAAACAACTACTTTGATGGATCAAGGAAAAAAAATCCACCTGGTTAAAAAGAACCTCTCCTACCTATTAAAAAGAACCTCTCCTACCTATGTTCAAGCAGCATTAACAATTCAGCAAACTAATAGTTCAAGGAACAATAACAATTTAGCAAAATAATAGTTCAAGGAGCAATAACAATCCAAAATTTCAGCATTATAAAATCCAGGCAGCAAGCAACATCATAATTTCAGCAATAAGGAATTCAAGGCAGCAATACAGAAATATCAGCAATTCAATTTTCAGCAACATATAAATTCTGACAGCAATGTTAAATTTCAGCAACATATATAAGGCTGGCAGCAATTTAATGTTTCAGCAACATGAAAATTCTGGCAGTAATGTTAAATTTCAGCAACATATAAATTATGACAGCAATTTAATGTTTTAGCAACATGAAAATTCTGGCAACAAGATGTATTAGATTTGAGGTATGGGAACTTAAAATGAGAAGCATGCCAGACCTTTACTAAATGCAGCTATAACATGACTTAGCATGTGTAATGATATATGCTCAATCCATTAAAACATTATATAGATCACTGCATAACTGACAGGAACATGAGTATATATGACAGCAACAATAACAACTCTAAATCAGGGCTTTAGTACATCAATTTTGGGGAAATAGTTTGCATTCACAGAAGTAACACAAATTTGAGTTGATTAAACTTAAAATGATATGCTCAAACAGAATGGAGCTCTATTAATTAATCAAATAATCATTTTATGTCAGCTTTAAGGGTTAGATTCGCATAAACCCTTGAATACAACGTGTATTGTCAAAACACGGCTTGCAAAAAAAAAAAAAGATATTTCTTCTCAACAAGCTCAAATAGCAGCATCAGCACTGTCTACAATATATAAAATAGATAGGAAATTTGCTGCACCATAGAGGTTAAGACATAACTAAGCATTACAAAAATTAAAATAAAAATAGCAAGTAATGGTCCTAATATAGCAACGCACATGGTAGCACTCCATCTCAGTATCACAACAAGGAAACTCCTAGCATAAATGGAACAGATAATACTTGAATCATCTAGGCATATGAATTGACCTTTAAATACCAAGGCTAAGTAACCTTCAGTTTTTTTTTTTTTTTTTTTTTTTTTATAGAATAATTTAGATATAGTGGCTCTAGATCTCACAACATCATGTGTTCCTCCAAACTCCATTTTCTTCATGTCTCCTTTTCTTTCTGAAAATTCTCAGATTTCTTTCAACCCAGATACAATAAACTTTAAAACTGAGCAAGGACAAATGCGTTGAGGTGAGTAAGAAAAGAACTCCCAAACAAAATCTTCCAAGTCCTAAACCCCAATAAAAGAAATGAACTACATATAGTAGTACTACTCTTTTACATTAAAATTTATACTAATATTCGTATAGATTAAGAATCAACGTGCGTGATATAGAAGAACTGCCACTTATCCTCATGAAAATGCGGAAAGACAGATGAAACAAACACCTAAAAGAGAGAGAGAGAGAGAGAGAGAAGGATAGGTAGTATCCTAGTGAGTAAAACAGGGAGCTCAATTTGCTCTGATTTTCTACTTCCTACCAATTAGGTCAGTGAAAAACAACTTCCCCTCTCTCTCTGGAGGTCGTGTCCACCAAACCAACCATGAAAAAAATATACATTGGAGTACGTACAATTCTTTGATGAAGTTCAAAAGACTGTATATGTCATTCTTGTCTGCTTTTTTTTTTTTTCCTTTTGTGCAAGTGAGTGACAACAAGTTATCACAACGTGCACCTGTGCAAGTGAGTGACAACAAGTTACCACAATGTGCACCTGTGCAAGTGTGAGTGAACAGAGATTAAGAACTCAACCATAATTTTATGTGCGCTTGTGCAATTTGTAAAGAGAGAGAGAGAAATTATACCACATATTAGCTCTGAACTTGAAGTTGTGCCTGTGCATATGTAGGGTAGATCGATATTGAGATTTTTGATACTTCGAACTCAATTTATGTACATTCTCTGACATGCAAAGGAAATGCATTGGAGAAAGTGCATTAGAATATTAATAAGTGGATTAGAATACTAATAAAGATATTCAAATATTCAGTTTAAGTCTAAAATTTTTGAAATGAGAAAAAACACAGAACATATACATTTTTTCAGACTTCGTTGTTATCCATATCAATTTGTGTACATTCTCCCACATGCAAAGGAAGTGCATTAGAATTCAAATAAAAATATTCATATATTCAGTTTAAGTCTAAAACTTTAGAAATGAGAAAAAAACACAGAACATATACCTTTTTTCAAACTTCGTTGTTATCCATATCATTTTTTGTACATTCTACCACATGTAAAGGAACTGAATTAGAATTCAAATAAAAATATTCATATATTCAGTTTAACTCTAAAAATTTAGAAATGAAATATAGAACATATACCTTTTTTCAGACTTCGTTGTTATCCATATCATTTTGTGTACATTCTCCCACATGCAAAGAAAGTGCATTAGAATTTAAATAAAAATATTCATATATTCAGTTTAACTCAAAAAATTTAGAAATGAGAATAAACATAGAATATATACCTTTTTCAGACTTTTTAAGTTATCGCAATGTCATTCGTTCCCAACTTGTTAAAATTGCTTACTCCCCAATCATCATTCCTCAACCACAAGTGATATACAATATGATATTCTACATATCTATTATCATCTAAGATTAAATGTTACATGCTGAAATATATATCATAACAAAATAAGTAGCATTAATATTATATGCCAAAATATAAATTATAACAAAATAAGTAGCATAATTAATTTACAAATATATTACAAACCCATCATTTCTTCTTAACTAATACAATAAGCATTATGAATATGACAATCAACATAAAGATTATGCAAATAGCAACGCATCCACAACCACCATATAGGAGAATTTTTTGTTTATATTGTTCAACTTGCATATTTGCAACGATATTCTCCAAATCACCATAAACATTTTCATGAACCTTTGCACCTTGTTGTAATTCATCCAACCACATAAAAGCATTGATGTGCGACTACAATAATAAATACAATTATTTAAAAAACATGATTAGCTACATAAAATATTATATATAACACACTAATTATTTTCAATTGGCATATTTACCTCCCAACCTGGACACCTAGAGAAGTAGCGTCCCTTATTCTTGTTAGTTTTAGCCTGATATAGGTTCATGGGACCTCTCCCACATGCACATAATGGTCCTTCACCTTTTACTTGATACATTACTGCATTATATAGTACTAAACACATTAAATAGAACTCATTAAATTGTTACAGTTATCCATTTGTTTAGTAATTAGTTGCTACAGTTATCCATATTATAAAAAATTACAGTTATACAGTTATCCATTTACTACCTCTTGGCATATCAATCAATTATGTTGCACACTCTGCCAGATTCTATTAGCAATAAAATCACGCTTCTGATTTATTTGTTGAAGCAGAGGTGTAGAAACATTTGCATTAACATCAACATCAACATCAACATTAACATCTTCAACAGGTTCATTTTGTGAAGAAGAAGATGACTCAGTGACTTGACCATTAAAGATAAGATCGGCATGACTTTGGATTCTTATGAAATTGTGAAGGGTACAGCATGCCATTACTATAAGTACTTGAGTTTCAAACTTAAAGGGAGACATTTGTTTCAAAATAGGGAATCTCATCTTCAATATCCTAAAACATCGCTCAATCACATTTCTCAAAGACGAGTGTCTATGGTTGAACACTTCCTCTCGACCACGAGGTGCCCTAGTCCTTCGGTATTCTTGAAAGTGGTAACAATGACCCCGAAAAGGGGCCAAGAACCCATTCTGGTTGGCATACCCAGAGTCCACCAAATAATACTTTCCTGTCATGTTTACGAACTATATATAAAGGTAGACTATGTATAAATAGCCATACAAGCATTAGTTTTTATAAAATTACCTGATGGTGGAGATGAAAATTACAATTCCTCGTCATTAATGCATTCGTTTAAAATCTTTGAATCATTCGCAGATCCTTCCCACCCAGCTAAAACATATGTGAACATCATATCAAATGAGCAAACGACCATGACATTTTGGGTGGTATCACCCTTCCTCCCACGAAATGGGATTTGTATATCTGCTGGGATGTTTGCATCGACATGGATTCCATTTATAGCTCCCACACAATCTTTAAAGAAAGGATAGAACCTTGTAGACCCTTTTATATAATTAGGAATTATATTCAAATCTGGGGGAACAATAATCATTTTGCCCAGCTCACAAACTTTATGCAACACACCATGAAAGTGTCTAGAAATTATCTCGGTTGAGTGCTGAAATCTTTCTGCTACGGCACAATTCCTTTCATTGTAAGCTAAAGTAAGCAAGAAAATTACAACTTGTTCATAGACAGACAAACTTTTTGAATCTTTCAACCCTAAAGCTTTAAGTTGACTACACAATTTCCTAAAAATATTGGGGAGCATCCTAAGGTTCTCGTAACATCTGTTTGGGTTGCCATTTAGAATCTCCAACACATATGTTTCACCTTGTAAGATAGAATCCCTACAAGGTAGCTTCTCGTAATGCTTCCTATGATACTCGAACATACATGCCACCAGAATGACACTCTCATCCTCTTCATCATCATCATACAACTCAATAATTGTTCTGATCTTATCCCAATTCATAATATCCTAGGTGAACAAATAAATATAAGATGCAAATTATAAGTAAAAGCAAAATACATAGTATCATTAATGCATAAATAGCAAATAAAACACACATAAGTGAATAACATAAGGTCATAAAGTAATTAAAGTATTCAGCAAGTCGTTGAGAATTAAATGTAGTTATTACAGTCATCCAACAGGTAAATTAAACAGTTATCCATAAGCGAAATAGCAGTTATTAATACAGTCATCCAAGAACAACATCAAAGGTTCATAACCCCACCAACCTTCCTCTCCTCAGGTATGTTCATAAAGAACTCCCTCCACATATCAGAATCATGAAGCATCATGGATGCTTTAGTGTAATGATAATTGTTAATCCCCTGCAATTGATCCAAAATCTTAATGCATGAGTTAAACATTTCTTTCTCCATATCTTTTTTCACGGGAGATGTAACTTCAAGTCCTTTGTCACATGATGCAGCAAGATTAGAAGACGAAGTTGCAGCTATGGCCCTTTCAATTCTCTCAGCTTTCATATTAGCATTCTTAGTCATGGTAACCATGACTTGAGACATTGTCGAGTGAAAAATATTATTTTTTTTGGCTTTTTTATTTGAAGGTGGTTGTGAGGGACTGATCTCACGACCGTCAACCTCAGCGAAGTCATCACTCTCATCAAGGTCATGTATGCCTACATGGTGTGTGGGCACTTGGGACGTGGTGGGTGCTCTAGTGGAAGGGTGGACATGCGCACCTGTAACATATGTGTCCTCAAAAATTGTTGTCATCTTGCTGTAATGGAGACATCCCTTCCTGCGAAACTTTCTTGCATTCTTAACCACCTACAAATTATTATCTTCCATATTAGTATATCCTAAATTCTAAAATTAATATAAAAGTTAATGTATATTTTATGAAAATGGATAATACATTAACTTTTAAACTACTAACCTTGTTCAACCTTTCCCATCGTTCATCCTCTACTATAACCATGCCCGTCTCAGAATTGAAACCCACACCAGTCTCTGATAATAGTTTTTTAAAGTCTTTGTAAATTGCCCTCAATTGGTTGAACTTATTTCTAAGTTGAATCTTTGTGTAGACTTTCCGTGTTTCTAGCCTCATTCCTTCAACTAAATTCCTCCAACCAATAGTGTTAAAGGTGGAATTAGTTTGGTTTTCAACCCTAACTTCTTCTTCCATACGCAAAATGAAAATTTTAATATGGGACTCATCCTATACTAATTTTCCATCAACGCCTTGTTCTGTCAAGTCCTCTCCTTTTAATGGCATATCATTACTAAACTCAACCACATTCTCAGCATTGATATCCATCTAATTACCCAAACCGAATTTTAATTTTAGAAAAAAATTTAGTGGGTTTTAATTTTAATAACCATGACATCAAAACATATCATACTATTTCCATACAACATGTTAAGGAAAATTTATTATAACATCAGAATATATCATAGTCTACTCCATATAGAAAATCATCCAAACAGTTTAGAGTGCTTCTAAAACACAGACTTTCTAAAAAATAATTTTTGCAGATATATTATCACATGCTCAACACAATAGTGGTTTGTTAGACATTTTCAATCTTTTATTGGATAGCCATGATGGGGTGAGAGGTATATAAAAGGCTGCTTGGTTAATGGAGTAGTTCTAATTGTGCATTGTATAATTGGCAGTTAGGTGCTTGTATATCAGACTATAGAGTTGTTGCCAACTTGCTTCACTAGAATTTTGTAACTTAGATTTGGAAAGATTTTTATGTATAGTTTTTTAATTTATAATTTTGTAGTTGGCAACTATGTTTTTTATTTATTTATTTTTTGCCAGTCTTCTTGAGTCTTGACCTCAACCAAAATAATATTATGGTTCTAGCAAATTTTGTATTTCTAGTTTTGTTTAAGTTATATTATATGTTCAAAGCTATTACTCAAAGCCATGATCATACTTCAGATTTTTTAAATTGACAATAAAAATTATTAATTTCTTCTAGAGATTCTGTCAAACACAATCCTACCAAAAAAATTCAAGGGTCATATATAATAATATGTGACTTGCAAAACAAAGATACAAGTGATAATTCTCTCAAATTGGCACCAATACTCTATATAACACTTCACCTAAGCATGAATGTGTGTATAACTATATATATATATATACCTAAAAATCAAGAGAGGAAAATCAAAGAGAAAGAGAGAGAGGGGGATTATTGGAATTTACCTGAGTGACTTTTGCATAGGTGACCCACATAACGAGAACAATGACTATGAAAAAAAGCCCTGTCTTGTATCTCCAGCCCATCAAAATTTCGAAGACTAAATGGTGAAGAGAATGGCAATAATCTGAAACAAAGCTCTCTCTTTCTATAGTTTCTTTCTCTTCTTCCTCTATATGTAATTATATATAGAGAGAGAGAGTAGGGGTGGGTGGGTTGGTTCTTAAAATCATTTTTAATAATTTCATTTCTTGTTATATTTTTTAATTAATCTATAATATATCTTAAAATTACATTGAAATCATATTTTTCTAAAAAAAATAATTTCAAAATTACTCATCATGTCCTTATAGTGCCCAAATATATCTCGGCTGAAAAAAAAAACAAAATTTAAGGCACTTTTAGTCATGTCGTTCAACTCGTGTCTCTCTTTTTTTCTTTTTTTTTTTGGGTCCTTTTTCTGGTTTCAAAAAAATTTGTATCTATGTTTAGTCACATAGGAGCCAAAATCACATTTATTCACTTATCAATTAATTTCACAAGAAGCAACACTTTTCAATTAAAGTGCTCTAACCATCAGTTAAATTGATGTGTGGCTAATTCTTGATGTTGTTAGACTAAATTATTTCAATTAAATAAGAATCAATTTTCAATCAAAAATAACCCAACGATCAATACCCACTAGTTTTAGTTAGTGGCCATGTTATTTTTTGTGGAATTCCTTCTTTTAGGGTCACTAAAATCTCGTACAATCAATACCCAAGTTAGAGGCCATGTTATTTTTCGATGGAATTCCTTCTATTAGGGATGCTAAAATCTCAATTTTCAATTCTATTACAAGACTTTGAATATTTTGAAATTTTTGTTAATCATCAAATTGAATTTGATATAAACTGATTTTTGGTATCTAGTAATTAGGTTTCTCATAATTTTTAGAAACAGTACCAATTTTGAAAGTTCTAGGATTTTCAAGTTTTTTTAATATAAATACATGTACGGAAAAGAGAAGATTTATTCATTAAAAATATTTAGAATTCTCTTGCTTAGATTTTGCACTCTCAAATTTATTTTTTCAGTCAACATTCTTAGCTTCTGTTTCATCATAAATCTATTAAAAAACTATCAATAGCCATCATAAATTAATTAAAAAATTATCAATCTCTAGATATATATTTTTGCTAAAATTCACGTACTATGAAGTGATTGATTTTAATACAACAATTATAAATAAGAACACGCATTCTGCACTGTCAATAACTACATAACATAACTCAGTTCCTCATTCGTTCACTATTTGCAAATCACAACAAGTTCAGAACATAACTGATATATATATATATATTTATTTATTTATTTATTTATTTATTTATATATATAGAATACTTGAACATTTGAAGAACAAAACTCAAGATCTTAGGTCAAGATCTTAGCTGAAGTAAATAATAAGTTCAGAACATAAACTGATACATATATATATATACATAGAATACTTGAACATTTGAAGAACAAAACTCAAGATCTCAGCTGAAGCAAATAACAAGTTCAGAACATAAACTGATATATATATATATATATAGAATACTTGAACATTTGAAGAACAAAACTCAATTGCTCGAAGGTCAAGATCTAGGCTGAAGCAAATCACAAGTTCAGAACATAAACTGACACACACACACACACACACACACACATATATAAATATATATATATATATATATATATATATATAATACTTGAACATTAGAACAAAACTCAAGATCGAAGGTCAAGATCTCGGCTGAAGCAAATCACAAGTTCAGAACATAAACTGATACATATATACATATATATATATATATATATATAATACTTGAACATTAGAACAAAACTCAAGATCGAAGGTCAAGATCTCGGCTGAAGCAAATCACAAGTTCAGTAGAGAGTGAAAGATTTGCAAATCACGACAAGTTCAGAATGATTCTTATAGTAGAGAGTGAAAGATTTGCGTCGCAAGTGCTTCAATTTGTCGTGGTTGAACACAGAAGCTAGGGTTTGCAAAATCGCCCAAGAATCGCCTCCAAATCGGCTACGTAGAGGAGAGAGAAAGACAGTGCAAAAATGACCTAAAATCGCTTATATACCTGTTGCGAATGTGGGCTAAATGTTTACTTCGCTACAATAGTTTTGGCCCAAATGTTTTGGGTTATTAGTTCCGCTATAGTACCAGAACAAGAAAAAATACCATTTTCTTGTTTTCAGTTTGGGCCTATTTTATGAAAATGTTATACTACTGTGCACAACACAACAGGCCTACACTAAACTTGTTTTGGGCCTCAATTTGGATACTGTAGCGGGCCTACAATAAAAACACTAAAAACAAATCAGGAACCAAACAGGGCCATAATTAATATCTCATAGAATTCATTTTTACATTCTAGAACAAAACACGTTGACATTTAACATTATTTTATTTAAGAATTGGTTGAACAAAATGTCGTGTCTTTGGAGAAAGTGCATACTGATCATAATTTGTCTAACATTCTCACAAAGCCTTTAGATGCTTCTAGGTTTCATCGCCTTAGAAAATCTATAGGCAATTGTTGTCTTGATTAGATTGCATGGCTTGACATAATCTAGAAAGAAACTTCATATTCATCTTATGAGTCTAGGTTATGCATTTAACCTTGTAGTTTTAGGTTTTATTTTTATTATTTTTGTGAAGTTAACCAAAACATGTTAGAATGAGTATATTGAACATAAGGAAATTAATAACACTCATATTATATGTGTATGACATACTATGGCTATGAGTTAAAAATTTTAGTTTTGCTTACTTATTTCGTTTAGTAGATGAATCATGCTAAGTACATTTACTAAATTATTTTTATGTCATTGTTTTGGTCAAAGATAGTGTTGATCTGATAAATCATTATCTTGGGAATTGACTTATCAATGTTGTGCTAAAAAGACCAAAAAGAGTGATGAGTGAAAAAAAAAATTTCAACAGCTAGAAAAGAAAAAGTATGTGAAAAATTGTTGTTGAGCATATTCTTATGAAAAAGGTTATCTTCGGGATTTGTTTGAAGCTACCACTATGACATAAATCTTCAACGAGATATCTTTTCAAAAGAAGTTGTTTTGAGGAAATAGTTGGCTACTCGTAAGAGTGAAAACCACCGAATATGTATATGCGAGGAACAGAAAATGAAAAATTGAAAGTCTATGCAAATGTTGATTGTTTGGTTTCTCAGTAAGTGTAATGTCATTAAAATATTATTTAAAAATTTGAACGAGTGACAAAAGGAATATTTTGGTTTATGAAAATTTATGGTGATTTTACTACACTTACTAAGTGTGTGAAACTAATTGATTAAGCTTTGATTTTAGTTTGTCATGTTCATATAGTCTTGTGGAGTCAATATTTTCTTTTGTCTAGACATACAAGTTCTATATGTTTGCTTGTTTCCTTCCTAGTTTTTTTTTCCAGTCCCTTGTCAATTTGTGAAAAAAAGGGGAAGAGATTTGGGAACTTTATTGGAGAAATTGTGTGACTTTTGTGACTTTCAGGGAGAGTTGTCTAGTCATCTATCATTAAGGGGGAGATGTAGTTGGTTGTTTGAGGGAAAGTATGCATAAGCATTGTGCATTATGTGAGCATTTTGTATGCATTGTCATTACATGATTATCTTTATTTATGCTTATGTTTATTTGTCTTTATTAAGCTTTCACGAAGGTATTTTTGAGTGTTGTTTTGTAAAATATCGAGGTTCATCGTATTTGCTGAATATAGGTGTTCTTTATATTTGCTACAAGCTCAAGATCATAGTGAATGCTCGGTTTGGCTCAGCTATGTTATTTTTGTTTTTGACAACTTGTAATTTATCTTTTCTACTGCGGGATAGATTACATATTATTTATGATGGTTTTGTCATGAAATTGCCAAATGGGGAGATTGTGACATATAAATTTGTAATTGGCAATATTCAGTGTCAAAACTAAGTTTGATTGAGTTGTATGCTTTCATTCATGTTATTGTAATCGATCATGGGATTGAAGACTGAGAGCAAGGAGTGTGTTCTTCATCAATGCATCATCTAGAAAGTGCCTCAACAAAGTGTTTGGTTGATTGAGGCATTCAAGTGACTACAAGTGAGCATGGACGTTTGTGATCATGATTTGAGCATCATTTAGTCCAGGTAAGTTGGTGAGGACACAGAGTTTTTTTAAAATATGTTTTTTGATCTTGAGAAATAGAGTTTCAAAGTCATATTTTCACAATTTTCAAGGTTGGACCGGACTATGACTTTCCCAGACCCGTCCAAGAGCTCTCAAGGTCTCAATATTGAGTATCAACACAGTTGGACCGGTCTAAGTGAAGGCTGGACCAGTCCAAAGGGTTTCAACATCTCTTTAAGAAGTTGCTACAGTAGACAGACCGGTCCAACTGAAGCCCAGACCCGTCCAACTTGGCTGGTCTGCGAAAATAAGCCTGTTTTGACCTAGATTTGACCCGAAACTTTCTAAAATCATGGGGACTTGTTTCCTATTGAATTTTAACTTATTTTTCAAGAAAAATTAGATTTTTTAATCTCTATAAAAATATTATATGGTTTCTCTCTCATTAAGCTTTCAAGGGAACAAAAATTTATATTCTAGAGAGAGAAAACATTGAGATATTTTTCTTATAAATGATTTTCTTTCCCAAATTCTTTGTTTATATTTTTTAGAGCACACACATATGGAGTGTTTAAGTTATGATGCTCTTCACAATCTGATCAACCGGATTCTCAAAGACATCATTATCAGTCTATACAGTTTGATCAGAGCGGCAGAGGTAGTTCCTTAACACTACTTGATTTTATCTGAAAATGAGGAAAAACGATCACTACGAAGGGAAAAAAATACTTGTAGAATATTTGTGTTATTTCAGTTACCCTTCTGGAATAATTGAGATGTTAGTCGGGAATATGCAACAGTTGGATAAGGGAGTCGTAATTGTAAGCCTGAGGTGTTCCGCATCAAAGTTCTTATCAGAGTGGAGTGGGTGTGAGTCTGGGACAGATTCTGTTGTACTTTGCTTTGAGATAGTGGATTGACTTCTTTGGGGTTTTCTGCCTCACCCCAGTGGTTTTTCCTTTTCTAGGGTTTCACGTAAAAATCCTAGTGTCATCTCTAACTTTTCTTACTTGTTTTATTTATTTTGTGATTGGTTTGGATGTTTAGTTTATAATCATTGTGAAAAATTAATCAATCATAAAAATTGGACAAGAAGACCTAGTCACCCCCCTCTAGGTCTAAGGATTAACATCTTACTCTAAATTAACTGAACCATTTTTGCACCTCGTAAATCACATTATGGACATTCAATGATGCACATATGTTCGTTTTGACTCTATACAATCTATTTTATGTATGTATAGGCTGTTATATCTAAGGTTTTGTATAACTCGTGTTTATAATCTGTTATATAGATGTATTTGTTGCTTCATTTTGTGTTTTCTTATATTTTCATGTTATGTTTTGAAATATATATGTGTAATGTTGTTCACATGCTATTACTTGAAATTTGTATGTATTATTGTATGATTTATTTTCTAAAATTTATGAACTAGCATGATAGGATTAAAGTTATTTAGTGTATTGATTGTTTTGGTTTTCAAGTTATGTTGATGGTTGAGTGGAAATATTTTGAGTATGTATAAGAGCATGGAATGTTTCTCATTAAGTGATAAACGTGAGAATTGTCTAAATAAACTGTTACATATATTTATGTTACTTTTTATCATATTGTGGAATGTGTATATGTAATGAAACCACTGTAGGCTGGCTAATAACTCAAACTTACTAGTACCAATTAACATGGTTTATTTGTTACAACATAGTTGATTTGATGGGTACGTGGTTATCGGTAGGCATGGTTGATTTGCCTATTCATCTTCTTATATAATTGTAGGCATGGTTAAGTTGCCTATTTATATTCTTATATATTTGGTGGGCATGACTGAGTTGCTTATACATATTTGTTGTTAATCACGTATGTATATTTAATATATGTGGATGTTATTGTTGGTTCTCTATTATATTTATGGAGATGATTTGTTTATTGGTACTCTGTTAAGCTATAGTAGAGAGGACTTGCTCGTGTGATTAATCCACTTGTTATTGACGAACTTTTAGGTCACAGACAATTTTAGCCACATGGTTGAGTTCGTGGTTCTTCTTAGATTCATGTGTCAACATTCTATTGTAGTCACTTTAGAGTAGGGACTTGATTGTATTTTATTTCTAGACTATGGTATTCCAGTTATAGATTTAGGGTCCGAGGTTTGTGGGATTCCTGAGTTGTATTTAATTTAAGATTTTGGTATTTATTCCAAATCATTTATGAATTATTACATAGAGGTTTATGGAGATTTATGGTATTGAGACTTATTATTTATTAGTTTCTTTTCTGCTATTTAATTTTTTCTTTATTGCATCTTGTATTATGTGTTTGTTTATTGTTGATTGCTTAACGCCTCCCCGTTTTTGTGTGTGAGCCAGGCCAACTCATGCATAGAAATCGGGGGGGGGGGGGTGTTGTCATACAATATGTGTATTTTATTAAAATGTCTTTCACAGTTGTTGAAAGGACATTAATGTCTTAGAATTGATCCATATTGACATGTCAGAAATGGACTAATTACTTTCAAGAAGGAAAATGCTATGTTCTCATTTTTATTAATGATACTAATTTTTAATCCTTGAAAGCTCCTAAACAAAGACATGACAAGTTTAGGAATGAAATGATTGCAGCTATGTTTCAAATTATGATATGAAACTTTAGTCGATTTCAAGGGAATTGTTACATCGTTATTTGTTTATAAAGTTCCTAACTTAAAATTTTAACATGAAGGATTCTTGAGATGCTAATTTGATTTCAGAAATCAAAAAGTTGAGATACAGACATGATTTAGCACTTTTGCAATCCAACTATATCGAGATCATTCTGGAAAACTTTAATCACTTTTCAGATACTGCAGTTTCTATTCCAATTGACCAGATTGTGAAGTTGATTCGTAATTCAGAGATAATTTTTATCTATATTTCTCTTAATACTAGTGCGGAGGTAGTTCGCAATCAAGATAGTACAGTGAATCAACTTGAATTCTCAAATTATTGGTGGTGTTTATGATGCAATGTACCATATCAAGCCAAACATAGGCTTCGAAGTGGGTACTTTAAGCTAGTATATAAGTTATCTGAGAAAAGACCATTGAATTTCTCTTGTGAGAATCTTGGGGTACTATGAATTATGGGTTGCGTTATGGCAAAAACCCATCATTCTTGGAGACACAGTGATGCTACTTGAAATTATGATAAGATAAGGATTTTTCTTTATTTATAATCGCTTGGATATTCACCTTAAGTGAAGCTGCAATTTTATAAAATCAAGAGGCTGAAGTTTATAACTCATTTTATGATGAAATCAAATTTTATTTTCCTTTGCTGATGAGGAAGCTGGGTGGCTAAGGAGCATATTGGAGAACATTCCAATATTGAGTAATCTCATGATTCCTTTGGCAATATTTTGTGACAGTAAGGCTGTGATACTTCAAGCTAACATCAAGTGTTACAATGGAGAATCTAGCTAGATGCGATTGAAACACAATCACGTGAGAGGGATCCTAGCTAATGGAGTTATCACAACTTGGTATGTAAAGACCAAATCTAATTTGGTGGATCCACAGTCCAAAGGCATATGAAGGGACCATGTGTCCAAGATTATACTTTATTGTGTAAAAGCCAAAGCTAATTTAGTAAATCCACTATCGAAAGACATGTGAAAGGACTTTGTGTTCGAGACGTTGAAAGGGATTAGATTAGAGCCTATAATCGATGATGTTGTAATTTTATGAGAACCCAACCCAGTGATATATTTCTTAGGTTCAATGGGAAAAATAAGTAACATAACAACTTGTGAGAGCACATCAACATTCCTTTCCCTATGATGTGATATATGTTCTCGATATTGTAAATGAGGAGTTTGAGGCTTAATTAGATCTCTTAGTGATTCTATATATCAATTTTTTATTAGAGTGTACAGGACCACTCTTGATAGATTCACCGAATACTTTTTGTAATGAGGAGGTTGAAATTTGGTGAATTTTCAATTAGAGTGTACATGATCATTTTTAATAGATTCACCAACTAATCTTGCAATGAGGAGGATGATATTAAGTTCTCTTAAGGAGTCTATAACTGATATTTAGTTGGAGTGTGTAAGGTCACTCTTGATGGAATTCACCATCTAATCTTGCATTGAGGAGGATGATATTAAGTTCTCTTAATGACTCCATAATCAACATTCAGTTATAGTGTGAAAAATCACACTTGATGGACACACCGGTCTTAGTGTGGAAGTGGGGCGCTTCTATAGGATCTGGAAAGGCTTGATCCTTAACGACATTTAGAAGTATGGATTCAGGACACATGGCTGAAACGTGTCAAAGCTTAAGTATTTTATCTCTGAAACAAAGTGTGTGTGAGGTACTTCTGGTTTGTTAACGTGGTTCTTGGTTCAAGACTCCGTTTACCAAGTTCTTAGATAAATCTAGAATATCTTCACTAAGTAGTGGTTCAAGTCCAAAAGGCACCATTACTGATGCACATAATTGTATGAATTGTCCATAAATTATTTTTAAATTTTTTTTGAAACAAGTGAGAGATTGTCATAACGTGTTTTAAAATTATTTATATTTTAAACTTTTAGTTGTGATTTTTCATCTCCCTTTATCGGGTACAAAATTAAATTGTCACAATTGGTTGATTACATGATTAAATAAATCATTTAATCATCCATGATTAAGGAGACTCTTGAGTTGCTTATAACTCCTCTCTTAGGATTCCGTAATTAATCCACCTTTTTTACCTATTGTAACACCTGTCTCTTGGGCTTCCATCATTATGTATATATTTAATCATCCATAAATAGCAACCATAAATATGAAAACTATAAAAGGGGGCCTAGGGTGAGCCTATACAGTATACATTGACAGATTCTGAAGCTGAGATAAGTCCAATTCATAGTGAGTGAAGTTACCAAGTCTAGAGAAATTTTGGTGACTCTGTTGAAGACTCCGAAGTCTAAGTCCAGAATCTGGCGATATTCTGATAAAGTTTTAGACGGTCAAACTCAAGATTCCAGTGAAGTTCCAATGGAGGTTTGACAACGAAATTTTGGAATTTTGATTGGTTTTCTGGTAATGAAATCATGAAAATTCTAAGAATTTTATTTTGGTAACGTTTCCAATTTCTATGATAAATATGCATGTAAAATTATATTTTATTTTGGACGGAGATGAATGATGGGTTCATAGAGGTGCCACTCTATGGACATACAAATTATTGAATCTGACTTAGTTAAATTTCGGAGATAGTGCTGCCATTTTAATATTTCAATTGCACCTAGGAGAGACTTCAATTATTTTTAAGAAGCAATTACGCGTCTCCAAGCCTTGACTTAAAATTATGAGTAATTTTTTAATTATTCTATTTCGAGATAATATTATTTATTATATATATGTATTATCTGATGATCTCCTCTTATAATTGAATATTGTTAGTTTTGATTATCTGATTCCAAAATGATATAGATAGTTTGAATGTGAGTATGTGTTTATATATAGTTAAAAGATACTTTCAATCCTTGTACCGTCCAAGGAAGAAATAACTGTCACATTTTTAAAACAAATAACTGTTAATATGAAAAAGAAGAGGTATTCTCGGAAGGTGTTTGAATTTGAAGGTAACTCTTTAGAAAACATAAACACTACTAACTAGACAACTCTTTATTTTTAAATAGAAGATGTGTTTGTTGTGAAAGTGACTTTTGAAGACTTTTCAATAATTTTGATTTTTTTATTTATTAGGTTAAAAATGTATTAACCTGTATATTTTTAAACTAGGAGAGGTGTTTGTAATTAAAAATGTGATTTTTTTAATGATTTTATTGTTTTATTTATTAGGTTAGAAAGTATTAAAGTGCATATAAATACTAAAATTTTATAAGAAGATAGAGAAGTTTAAGCTGAATGGATGTTCCTATTTGATGACAACTCTTTGAAAATTGAAATTGTTTAAAAACACAAAAGAAAATTTACTCTTTGAACGTTTCAAGTAGGAGACAGTTTTAAAAAGTCACATAATTTTTATTTTTATAATTAAGATAACTCTTTTTAAAATGAAAAGTCACGTAAAATATTTTTTAATTAAAATATATAGATTTCTAAGGAGTATATATATATATATAGCAAGAAAACTGGTAGAATAAATCATTATCCTACTTTGGTTCAAACTCTTGGACGTTAGAATCATTATCGCGACTTAAATAGTAATTTTTTAAATAAATCCAAATCTGTTCAAATAAAGAAAACTGGACAGCAATATTTGCTTGATTTAGAGTCCGATGTTTCATTGTCCAAATTTAGTAGAATATATTTTTGTTTTTTTTTTCTTTAATAAGGAGTGGTTATGGTTAATCCTTGAATTAAGTACACTGGGTCGAACCTCTTCTCTTCTATTTTTTTTTCTCAATTCTATTTTTATCTTCCGAAAACGAAGACCTCGGAGATACTATCTATGGCTCGATATATGTAGACGTGTGTGTGTGTATATATATATATATAACTTGGTCCACATTGATTACCAAAGTAGACCCTTTTGGATTCCCAATTTTGACATCGGAAATGAAGATGACAAACGGCTGCTTGTTGATTTCATTGTTGTTAATTTGGTCATCCTCTTCTTCTCTTCTTCCATCAGCAATGGCGGTCTCACAAGCATCCGTTAGCATCGTTTACACCGACAAGCCCAAAGGCCAAGACCCAGATTCCTATCACCTTCATATCCTAGCTTCCGTCCTCGGCAGGTAAGGCTCTCTCTCTCTCTCTCTCTCTCTCTCTCTCTCTCTCTCTATATATATATATATATATATAATTCAAAAAAGACAATATTTACTTACTTATTGGTGAGTAAATACCATTTAATGTGGTTCAACCTTTACTTATTATTAAAAAAAAGTGATAAGGAAAAAGAATGTGAGTTATTTTATTTTATTTATTATTATTATTATTATCATGGCAAGTGTTATTTGTTAGTATAATAATTAGGGGTGTGAAGAGTCGAACACAACCTCCCACACATTAGAAGAAGAGCTCCATCCACTTGAAATACCTATTATATTAAAAAACGATTGAAAGTAGGATCGGCGCATTTAGTGTTGGTCTCTGTATATACACACTCACCCCTTCACTTTCTAAGACTAAATAAACTTGTCAGATATCTCAATTTTTTTCTGATAACTTGTATATATGTACATATATGAAGAGTAATGATATGGAAAACGACCTAACATGGTCAAGATTATGTAAATCATTCTATAAATAGTATTTTCTTTCTCTATCAAACAATATTATCTCTTCATCCTCTTTATATTCATTTGTAATTTATTTTTTTACCAAAAATATATTCTCGTTCTAATATCTCTTTGTTCTCTCTATATTTGTTAGTATTTTCTTTCTCTGCCAAATAATATTATCTCTATATTTGTTAATACTTTCTTTTTCTACGATACCATATTCTCTTAGTATATATATCTCTTCATTCCCACTGTATTTTATGTTGTCTTTGTATATTTGCACTCTCTCTCTATATATAACTCTCCAATTCCCTCTATATTTAATACTCAGTTTATTTACCTATGTTTATTTCTCTTAAATTTGTTCTATTCTTTTTTACCGATTCTCTCTCTTATCTCATCTTGGAAACTAAAGGCTATATATAATAAAATATATAAAGATCATGAAGAAATGGGTCAATCCAACATCCATTCCTTTTTATTTTTAATATTGTCCATTCATAAAACTCATAAATAATAAATTTTAATTATATAACCCCTAATACTACTTAAATCTCATTAAACTCCAATGACACTTCCAAAATTTAATCAGTGCCGTCAAATACTAACGTGTGTGACATGTGCGAGATTATAACTTTTATATAACTAAAATGCCCCTTAATAATATTTTATTCAAGGGGTTAAAATCACTAAATCCCCTTAACTATGCACATTCGTCACATATTCCCTGAACTAACAAAATTAATCAAATAAGTCATTTATGTTAGGAAGCAGATTATGTGAATTGACTAACTTATCATCACTATTTTGTATACATTTAAAAGTTTCAAGAATGGAATTTTTGAATCAACAAAATTTTAAAGCATCTAATTCAAGGATTTTAAAACAAATATGAGCAGAGGGCAATGTAAGGATTCAATAAACATACACAAGCATGAAAATAACATGCAACTACTATATATCTATATATATTTTAAATGTCTCACTTGTAATAATGAGTTATAAAATTTCTAATCTTAAGGTAACGTTAACAAACTATCCAAGCTTTAATTATAATTAAAATTTGCCAGATTTTAATTATAAGTAAAGCTGTCTAATTTCTTTAAACAATTTTTTATTCATAAGCACCAAATTTACAGCCCTTTTTTTATAACTATTTTTAGTCTAACACTCCAAAAATAATTTTTAATTATTTATTGTCAAGTCAAGTTTTATATTAGAAACAATTTTTGTTTATCTTTTAAATGTTTTATTGTTCACACCTGTTTATATATATATATATAGATTTATTGTTTGAATTGCACATTTTCTTTAAATAAAACACTATCTGTAAGGGACATTTTGGTCATATAGAGGTTATAATCTAGCGAATGCCACTTGCGTGGGTCTTCTCCGTTAGTGTTTGACGGCAAATTGACTAATTAGGAGTCCATTGATGTCATTTTGAAAACGTTATGGGGATTACACGTCGATGGAGCTGTGGGCGAGTGAGTATAAAGGAGTGATATAATGAAAATATATAATACTAGGTGGTCGAGTGAATTAACCCCTTTAAATTTATATTAAATGGCAAGGGCAAGTTAGCATATATATCATATGTTTGTGTTTATTGATTGTATTAGTGAGAAGGCGGCGAAGGAGGCACTCGTCTACAACTACGGGAGTAATATGAATGGATTCTCCGCCAAGCTTACTCCCGATCAGGTTTCCCAAATGTCAAGTAAGGGTTTTTTTTTTTTTTTTTCTAGTTAGTAATTTAGATGTAAGAGTCATGATAGGAAGCCTGAATTCGAAAGTTTTCGAATAAAATTATGTGAGTGAATGATGACATCATCAACGTAGTGATATCGTGATGTTGTCGTCTCCATTCCCATAAACTCATTCAAAAACTTTTGAATTCGAACAATATATAATTTTCCTAGTTGTAATGGTTGCTTTATTTACGTTGTGGTCAATTCTAAATACAATGATTGCATTTAATGGTTTTGGTTGTCCATGTATATGTTGTATATATTAGAAGATTTTGACCAGTAGTCCTGATTGAAATATATTTTTTTGGCAGAACAACCTGGTGTTCTTAATGTTGCCCCATGCGGGACAGCCCATACGTTTTCAGGACGTAAAGTGTGAAACTCCAATTCTCTCTACATAACAAGTAGTTTGACTCTGAACCATGTTGGTTTCCTCATGTTTAAACTACTTTTATCTCTATATATGTTCACAACACTTTGTATTCCAAGTTGATTAGTATTCACATGCTCTTAATGTGTATTGTCAATAATACACTTAGCTTGGGATAGCAATGTGCTTTTGCAAATAATATTCCAAATTGCAATTGTGACTCTTAACTTGTTCACAAACATGGATGTTATGGTCACAAAATAAATTGGTTAGCTAATGATATATATATATATATATATATATATATATATATATATATATATATGTATTCAGATTGGTTAGCTAATGATATCTCACTTCTTATAGAAAAATAACAAAGAGCAGATGGGGATATTTTGTCACATTTTAAAAGCACATGCGTTTAGTACAATTTGACCAAACAAATTTCATGAATGCGCAAAGCATTACTTACAATTAAACCCTTCTAATTTGTATTTCTATAGTTGCATTATTGTTTTATTTATGTTTTCAAATCGTAACATTTGACATGTGATGAATTTAAATTAGTCCAATATAAGTACCCTTCTTCCCATTCAGCAGATTTGAATATTTTTCATTAGTTTTTCTCTCCAAGTCATCATTCATCCGTCATGAACATGCCACGTCATGACTTCCAAGTGCTCATTATCAATTCTTGAGAAGAATTTCAATAGAAAGGAGGAGACTATCAAATCGGATCAGTGATTTGAAAAGTAATTGATTTTTTTTTTTTAAAAGTCTTGACTCTTGAGTCATCTTTGAAAGAGATTCAAATGAAAGTGGTGGGTATCGTATGAGTTTTATTCCAAATCCATACAATCGAACATAATTTATAACGAGAGTTCTCTCATATGGAACTCACACTATTTTAGTTGTTCAATCAAGAGAGATTGTGATCAAACAGTTAAGATAAATAGAGTTCAATCTGAACGATCTCGTGATGGAATTGCTCTTGAAAACCACCTAAACAGAATTTGTAATTTTACTTTGATCATATTAAAATCCTTTTAAGCCCTCGGATGTATTTTTCCAAATACGTGTTAGGCTTTATGGTATTTTTTATTTTATTTTATGGATTCATAATATTTAACAAGTACGAGATGGAGTATTTCTTGTTAAAAAAATCAAACTGCATTTACTATAGTATACGCCTTAGATCACCATATCAAGTTATAACATCATCAGACTATAATTCTGAAACACATGACCATACAAAAGTGTTTGTATATATATATATATATATATATATATATATATATATATATATAGGGGCGGATCCAAGATTTTAGTTCAAGGGGTGCAATGTATTTGGTGTGAAAAATAATTTACAAACTAACATGACAAATATAAAATTTTCACATCAAAAGGCAAACAAGAAATAAAAAAAATATAATAAAATCAGTATTTTTCAGGTGGTAATATTTAGAGACCGGATTCAATTTTGACTGGTTTTCTTTTAATTCCATTTATTGCTATATAAATAATGTGAAATGATGTTACATGTGTTTTAAATATCAAATGTATGCTGGGGGGACTTGTTTAGAGGTCCGGGGATGTCTTGAGCAATTTGGCTCATTTTGACATTTTCGGATGGGTGGGGCCTGTGGCACAGGTCAGGTGGGACCGGGAGACCGGATATTTTTTTTAAAATATTTAATTTTGGTTTAAACCCAATGAAATGTTAAAGGAGTTAAGGAAGTGATTTTGGAGCCATAGCTGCTTTCGGAATAAAAAATGGAGGTCGGGATGGTACGTTAAATGGCATAGGGGCATTTTGGTCTTTTTGTACCCTAGTTGATATAAATATTAAGTGGCTAAGACTTATCTTCATTTCCCATAGACCAAAAAATTCGGCCACTTCTCTCATTCTTTTTCCTCTTATCTCTTCTTCCTTTCTCCTTTGATTTGAAGTCCTGTGGCTTAGATTTTGAAGTTTTCGGAGAAGAATAAAGCATTCTACGGGTTGAGAGTTACATTTTAAACCGAACAAAACATGATTTAGGCAAACTAAATCTTGGAGGATTTCTAGGGTTTTGGCTAGAAAAGCTTCAATCTTGAGGTAAGGGTGTTTTTTTTTCTCTTAGTCATCGATTTGTAGGTTGTTGGTAAGTTTGGGAGGGTTTTGATGGGTTTAGCATGCTTGAGAGGATTTGTATAGTTATGTATGACTTTTTCCTCTTTCTTTGTGATTAATTGCATACTATGGAGATTTATATCTTGAGATATATGATGTAGTGATTACATACATGCTATATGCATTGATTGAGAGCATATTTGATATATGTTGAATTGTAAACATGTATGAATATAGACATATATCTGTTTATATGTGGTATGTGAGAGCATGATGTATGCTAGAGTTGCTTAAAAGCATGATAATGAGTTTAAGAGTATATAATTTATGTTATATAAGATATTGTTTCCTAATATGCATGTATATCGGAGTTTTATCCAAGTGAGCCATGCATGGGGTTCAGAGATGTCCAATCATGTTATAAAAGTGGTAATATACATATCCAATACGGAGTGACCGTCGGAGTCGCCTCATCATATCGAGGCTAATGCCTAGAAATTAGAGTAGTTCAAAATCATGTGATCATTGGAGTTGTTCAATCACAATGGCAAGTCCATAAATTTTCAAGAATGTATGATCGTCGGAGTTACCCAATCATACGAGTCTCTTCAGAGTTGACTAACACTACATAATCGTCGGAGATGACCAATTATGTGTATGTATCAGATTATGACCAAAGTAAATGTAAATCTATAAATGCTTATGTGTTTAACTGTTAAGCATGATGAATGTGTTAACTGCATATATAAATTTCATTGAATTGGTTTGACATGCAAGCATCGAATATTTCATGTAGAGTAGGGATATCATAATTGCATATCATATAGAGCAGTGTTGAGTTGATGCCTAGGTGGATTGGGCATTCCTATTGAGCTAGTTCTTTGCTCACCCCTCTCCTCTAAACATTTTTATAGATAAGGCACTGGCAGTGGATGGGTTAAGTAGCTTGTGAGGAGCTTTTAGATGTATTTTTAGGTTATTTTGGACATTTTATATATTATTATTTGTGTCGGCTTGTGGCATGTTGATACACTTAGAAATGTATAATTGTGGATGAACACTTCTCAAATATATAGGTGCAGTTGTATATGTATAATATGTGTTGGATGTATTGGGGACTTTGAGAAATTGTGCATTAAAAAGTAAGTTTTTGGGTTATATTCATGTGAGATATGTAATTGACACTTATGAGGCTCAAATGTATGAATTTTGTTAGGTTTTATCCAGGTTGTAAGATAACATATGTATGTATGAAGTTATAAAATGCATTTAGACTTGAGTTATACAAGTTTTGGACATCAGGAGGATTGTCGATCAACTAATGGACCTTTCAGCCGATCGATACTCTGAAAGTCCCAAGAGATTATAATTAAAACCTGCAGGGTACTTGTTTCAGTTGACCGGAGAAGGGTTTTAGCTAGCCGAAAGAGGGCTTTCAGCAAATCAAAACTACTCACTAGTCGACCAACTGAATTGGAATTGAATTCCAGTGTATTGGCTATCTGGAGGTCAGCTAAACCTAGATTTGAGTCGACCGAAACTGTGCTGGTTTGGAATTTAATTAATTTTGTATTAGAAATGAATGTGAGTGGATGCATAGACCATTGTGGGGCCTATTGGGATAAATAATTGTGACTGTACGCATATGTAAGTGTATTTGTTGAGAAACAAGCCTCCAATCATGTACCACCAAATATTACAATGTAATAATAAGTAAACAAGCACAAAGAAATTTGTAAGAACACACCAAGAATTATATGTGGTTTAGTTAAACAAGTCTACGTCCATGGAGAGCCCGATTTCACTATATAGATTGTAACAGTACAAGTTAAAAGATTGTATCAAGAGTACGCTCAACTCTCAACACTTAACCCTTATACACACAATCTCACTCAAAATGAAATTACAAATTCTAAACAAGAATTTTTTCTTTAAGTGTCCTCTCACTAACAACGAAAGTATTACCTATATACAAGAGTTGCCTTCTCAAAACAATAAGAGTTTTGCCTCTTTTCTTCTTACTTGTCTCAACCTATAACATAGGAAACTATTTATAGAGCCCAAAACTCAATTCTTTAGTGGACAAGGATTATAATTCCTTAGAGCCTAAGACTTGCCGAACAAGTACTTTCCTTTATTGAGACCAAGACTTGCCTACTAAAAAATTACCTAATAAGATACAAATCTATAATATAAACCTAATCATAATAGGAATTTGAGCCAACCTAACAAATCTCTCCATTGGCAAAATTTTTAACAAGTCTTCAATACACGAGACTCCCGTCTGCAAATTCAAAAATGATCTATCGATTTTTCAAACTCCATCTACATAACCCGAATCAAGTATAAAAAAATATTCCCCTTGATCCACATGGCCAATGTATTCATGCAACTGTATCAAGTCAACACTATCAAGTGACTTTGGAAGGGGACTTCAATGCAACCTTTCTCCAAGCAGGAACTTTCATCTCACCCTCGTCTGTTCGAAAACATGCAACCCGTGTCTTCGATAAATCAAACGAAACACGTCTCAAGATCTTGTTATCATGTGCACCACATTTCCTATCCACAATTGAAGTTTGAGTGCTATTAGCACTCCCCATCAGACAGTATAAACCTCCACTCTGTTCTCCTCACATTAATACCATACAGCCCCTGGTGATCTTCATGACTCCCCCTGCAATAGAGCACTTGTAGCCCATGAAGGCCAATTGGCTCAAGGAAATTAAATTACACCGTAACTTGGGTGAATCTAAAAATCATTCATGTTAAGTAAGAGTGTCACCTTTGTGAGTTGTGAGAACATCGCCAATATAGAGTCGAAAATAATACTGACACTCTTTGACTCTATATCCTACCAATCATCAATGACATGTTTCTCGGCTTTCCATATTTCCCTTTTAACGCCCGCGCTAAGCCTTGTTGAACTAGGATGTCCTTCACCCTCCCTTGCCATAGGTTGAAGTTACCCATACCATCAAATCTCTCCACATTGTATTGTGTAACAATATTACCGGTCATGAATGTCACAAGTGCCTAAGATGAACAACACGCGTATTATGAAGAAAAATCTAGAAAAGACTTTTATCAAACACCTTGTATACACCTTGAAACTCTAATACTAATTTGTTGAGAAACAAGTCTCCAATCACGTACCACCAAATATTATGATGTGATGATAAGTAACAAAATACGAAAAAAATTATAAGAACACACTAAGAATTATATGTGGTTCAGCTAAACAAGCCTACGTCCACAATGAGCCCAATTTCACTATATAGATTGTAATAGTACAAGTTTAAAGATTGTATCAAGAGTTCTCTCAACTCTTAACTCTTAACCCTTATACACCCAATCTCACTCAAAAGAAAATTACAAATTTTAAACAAGAATTCTCTCTTTAAGTGTCCTCTTAATAACAATGAGAGTATTACCTTTATGCAAGAGTTATCCTCTCAAATACAATGAAAGTTTTGCCTCTTTTCTTCTCACTTGTCTTAACCTATAACATAGGCAACTATTTATAGAGCTCAAAACTCAATTCCTTGGTGGACAAGGATTATAATTCCTTAGAGCTCAAGACTTTCCTAACAAGTACTTTCCTTCCTCGAGACCAAGACTTGCCTACTAAGAAATTACCTAATAAGATACAACTTTATAATAGTAACTTAATCATAATAGGAATTTAAGCCAACCTAACAAATCTCTCCCTTGACAAAAATTTTGACAAGTCTTCAATACACGAGTCTCCCATCTGCAAATTCACAAATGATCTATCACTCTTTCACTCTCCAGCTACATAACCTGAATCAAATATGAAATAATACTCCCCTTAATACACATAGCCAATGTATTCATGCAGCTGTATCAAGTCAATACTATCAAGTGACTTTGGAAGGCGGTTTCGATGCAACCCTTCTCCAAGCAGGAACTTTCATCTCACTCTCGTCTATCCGAAAACGTGCAACCCGTGTCTTCGATAAATCAAACGAAACACGACTCAAGATCTTATTACCATATGCACCTCATTTCCTATCCACAATCGAAGTTTGAGTGCAATGAGCACTCCCCACCAGATGGTACAAACCTCCACTCTGCTCTTCTCACATTAATACCATGTAACCCCTGGTGATCTTCATGACTCCCTCCTGCAATGGAGCACTGGCAACCCATAAAAGCCAACTGGCTCAAGGAAATTAAGTAAGAGTGTCACATTTATAAATTATAAGAACATCCCCAATATAGAGTCAAAAATAATGCTAACAAACCTTAACTCTACATCCTACCAATCATCAACTGACATGTTTCCCGACTTTCCATCATTCCCTTTTAACACCCACGCTAAGCCTTGTTGAACTAGGATGTCCTTCACCCTCCCTTGTCATAGGTTGAAGTTACCCTTACTATCAAATCTCTCCACATTGTATTGTGTAGCAATATTACCGGCCATGATTGTCATAAGTGCCCAAGGCGAACAACACGAACAATATGCGTATTATGAAGAAAAATCTAGAAAAGATTTTTATCAAACACCTTGTGTGCACCTTGAAACTCTGATACCAATTTGTTGAGAAACAAGCCTCCAATCACGTACCACCAAATATTAGAATATAATGATAAGTAAAAAAGCACAAAGAAATTTTTAAGAACACACCAAGAATTATATGTGGTTCGGCTAAACAAGCCTACGTCCATAGAGAATTTGATTTCACTATATAGATTGTAACAGTACAAGTTGAAAGATTGTATCAAGAGTACGCTTAAATCTCAACCCTTAACCCTTATACACCCAATCTCACTCAAAAGGAAATTACAAATTCTAAACAATCTCTCTTTAAGTATCCTCTCAATAACAAATAGAATATTACCTCTATGCAAGAGTTACCATCTTAAAACAATGAGAGTAACCTCTCAAATACAATGAAAGTTTTGCCTCTTTTTTTTTCACTTGTCTTAACCTATAATATAGGAAACTATTTATAAAACCCAAAACTCAATTCCTTGGTGGACAAGGTTACAATTGCTTAGAGCCCAAGATTTGCCTAACAAGTACTTTCCTTCCTAAGACTAAGACTTACCTACTAAGAAATTACCTAATAAGATACAACTCTATAATAAAAACTTAATCACAATGGAAATTTCAGCCAACCTAACATAATTGTATATGTATGATTGGCTTTCGCGGATGTAAAGGTTTTTGTCATTCATTAGGGTTAAATGAGCAGATTCACACTTGGAATTCAAAAATGGGGATTCCGGTTACTTGAATTTTGGGGCGTGATAGAATGGTATTAGAGCCTAACCGGGTTTGAATACCTGAGGATGAAGGGTGAGAATTAGATCATGTGTTTATTTGAGGTTAAGAATTTAGACTTAAGGTCTATAAATTGTTATTTGGAATATGATTAATTGTTTACGCCTTTATAACATGCAAATTATAGATTGATTTAGAATGACATTGTGTAAGTATGGTGAGAGTAAAATGACTATATATATTTGGTGTTCAGTTTTCTTATCATGTATATAGTAAGATGCCACCAAGGAGAGCAAAAGGTAGAGGTGCTTATGTTCCACAAGAAACCGTGGATGAAGCTCAATTCATAAGAGACATGGTAGATACTATAAGACAAATCATGAGAGAAACTCGTGAGAAGGAAGTTCAAGCTCAACCACGGGGTGGTTTGAATCGAATGATGACAGCAATGAAGGAGTACATTAAGTACAAACCACCTACTTATGCAGGCGGGTGAGATCCATTAGTGGCTGAAGAGTGGGTAGACCAAAATTTGAAACTTTTGGTTGCCTTGCGAATTGATGAGGACCTTAGGGTTGGCATAGCTACACTTCACTTGCAAGGTGAAGCGAATAGGTGGTAAAATTCTGTGAAAAACACTCGTGATGTGGAGTTGATGGAATGGGAAACCGTCATGAATATTTTCTTTGGGAGATATTTTCCATTAACTATGAAGGATAGACTTAAACAAGAGTTTATTGATCTTGTGTAAGGAGATATGAGCATAATGGAGTACGAGACCAAGTTTACATCTTTGGCTCATTTTGTACCAAAAATGGTGGGTGATTATGTAATGAAAGCAAATCGCTTCGTGAGAGGACTTAAAATGTCTATAAGGAAAAGGATGTATATCTTAGGCTTGAAAGTCTATGCCGAGGTTATTGATAGAGCCTTGGTAGTGGAAAAAGATGACAGAGAAGCTCAAAGAATTTGGAATTCTAAAAGTCATGCTAAAAGTGTCAGATCATTTACAAGTAGTCAGGCAAGGAAGAGGTAGAGGGGTAATGTTTCACTTTTTTAGTGGCAGCAGTCTCGTTTTGTATCCTTAGTGCCTTTGCGTATAGGATCTTCATGGTCTGGCGTGGTATGCTATCATTGCTAATAACTGTGTCATTATAACTTTTAATAATAATACTATAATATCATATATCTTTTAGGTTAAAAATTTGTTATTAGGCCTAGTTAAAAAATAGTTGTATTGTATTGTTTAGATTAAGCCAATTTGTAAATCCGATACGATCCAATCCGTTATTTCACGGATCGGATTGAGTCTTTTTCACGGATCAAATTGTATATTCACTAATCCGTAGACCGCGAATCGGATTAAGATTATGCCTAATTCGATCCGATTCATAATCACCCCTAAATTTGAGTGTGTAAACTAATAAACATCCAAAATAAAGAGAACTTTGCAACTTAAATAGCAGATTTGGATTTATATAAATCCATCCAAATAAAGAAAATTCGACTGCGTCATTTGCTTGAATTGGAGTCCGATGTTTCATTGTCTAATATAGTAGTTTTTTTTATTTTTTTAAAGAAAAAGTGTTATGTTTATCCTTGAATTGAGGTATCAAATCTTGTGAAAGCATTTGTATTTCTTCTAACATGCGTATTGATTTAATTCGGAATGGTCTCTAGAACTCGACCCGGAAAAACAACATTTTAAAAATGAAAATTATTTGTCTTTTTGTTAAGTTAAACTCATACACCTATCTCCCTTTACGAGAACTTGAACTTTCAAAGATAAATAGGATACCACTAGTATACAATTATTTATCTTACTATTTATTTATAAAAAATTCTATTAATTGGATCCTCTTATATATTGGAGGAATTTGAATATTCCCTTGACTTGTAGCATTTTGCAATAAACCACCCTTGAAATTTCTTTTGGCAAAAAACCCCCTCCAACTAACTGGAGAGGGTATTGAAGACAAAAAATGATTAAAATAGCCATGATTTTTGTTTGAACGTGTGCCTTTCGCTACAATCAATATTAATTAATTGATTCTTGTCTTATTTGAGAAATTGGAATCATCTTCTTGCATGGGAACAAACAATTAGAAAGTAAAAAAAGAAAAAAGATCTGCTTAAATATTATTTGCGGCCCATATGCTTATATGATAGAGACAAACCTATATACTTTGACTATGCACGCTTTTTATGTTAGTTAATAAATTATGTAATGTAGCTATTTCATTTCATGAAATTGGAATTATCTTTAGCACCTTTGTACTTAGTTACATACAAAAACGAAATTTAAGATGTGTAAATGAAATTTACGTCCACAATAATCTTAGATCATTACTATATATATAAGATTACATAAAGCGTATGTCCAAACAAAAATGATAGACATTTTAATCATTTTTTGTCTTCAATGCCCCAGGTTAGTTGGAGGAGTTTTTTGCCAAAACAATTCTCAAGGGGGTTAATAAAAAAAGGATAATGCTACTCAGGCAGAAATATTAGACAGAATTCATAGGCAGAAACTTTTAGAACCATTGGATGCATGTGGTGAGTGTATGTGATGGGGCCTACTAGATACATCTAATGGTTCTAAAAGTTTCTGTCTATAAATTTTGTCTAAAAACTCATCCTAAGTAGCATTACCCATAAAAAAAACGCTACAACTCAAAGGGGGATTATCGCAATTTGCCCAAAAATTAATTGTGGATTTTGTTGAGTCAACATTGGATACTCTATTATTTTTTTCTTGACAAAGAACACTTACATAACCATTTGTCTCAAAGGTGAGTCGAACTATCACCTTCAATTCTTCCACTTTGCAAGTGAAAAAAAATTCAACTAGCCCTTCTGGTATTTCAAAAAATTGTATTATAATGTAGTGATATTTTCTAACCTTTCAAAATAAAAAAGTGGTCCAAGTTTATATATATAGTAATCATAGGATATAATTGTCATTTTTTTTATACGGGCACTCACACACATTTTTTTGTTCACGCCGGCACTTGAACCCCTTCCCGCCTCTTTAAGAATAGGGAGATTATTGGAGTATAAGTCTACAAGCCCTTTGGTAACCGGTACTATTCTTGATGCGTTGAAAATTGTTTCGATGTATATACATTTTCTCCCAATTTATTTTGACTTGTTCACTTTGAACTTGGACCTATCAAAATTATCGGCAAAAAACTTGGACCTATCTATGGTGAACCAGCAGTGGATAAATGACGTGACATGATTATAGGGAATCTGTTACCCAAAGAATTGCCACCTCACATTTCTGAAACAAGCAAAAACGAAGACCTCGGACATACTCTCTATGGCTCGATATATATAGACATGTGTGTGTGTATATATACATAACTTGATCCACATTGATGACCAAATCAGACAGTTTTGGATTCCCAATTTTGACATCGGAAATGAAGATGACAAACGGCTGCTTGTTGATTTCATTGTTGTTGATTTGGTCATCCTCTTCTTCTCTTCTTCCATCAGCAATGGCGGTCTCACAAGCATCCGTTAGCATCGTTTACACCGACAAGCCCAAAGGCCAAGACCCAGATTCCTATCACCTCCATATCCTAGCTTCCGTCCTCGGCAGGTAAGGCTCTCTCTCTCTCTCTCTCTATATATATATATATATACACACACACACATACTTCAAAAAAGACAATATTTACTTGGTTTTATATTTTTAATACCATAAATGCATTTCTTTCTAATATTTAACATATTATAGTTTAGCTAATATAGGAAACTTGACTTTATAAAAAATATGTGATTAGTATAAAAAGTATTTGAGTTGAAAAGCAAATTTTATATCAATGAATAAAACCAACCTATCTCATTATAGGAAAAATATTAAATTGAAAGCAAACTATTCTTTACAATAAACACTAATCTTTAATTATTGTTTTTCGAAAGACATGATTAATTGAATTGAAAATCAAAAGAAAATCTAATTTTACTTAAATAAAAATTATGTTGTATAGTTTAATAAGTAAGTGAGGGAAACCTTATTTGATTTTAAAACGGAACTTTTAGAAATTATATTATTATATAACTAAATTAACTACTTTTAAGTAGTATATAATATAGTGTACATATATTTTCAGTGTATATATATTATATAAATTTGTGAAAGTTGAGGCTCAAAACAACAAAAAATTCCTTTCCAAAAAAATTCATCTTCATCCCTAGAGGAGGAATTGTGTTGTCTAGTTCGAAACTGTAACAGTCTACTCCACCACATGGTATGATATTATTCACTTTGGGCCTAAGCCTGTATAATTTTTGCTCTTTGGTTTTACTCCAAAAGGTCTCATACTATTTCGAGAGAGCACACCACATATATAGCACATCCCCTCTCCACACTCAGACGATGTAGGATCATAAGTCCCTTAGGAACAAGAGGGGACAAACACACTTTTTTCAAACAACCAAGGTCTCTACAATCCACTCCCCTTGAGGCCCAACATCCTCGTTGTCACACTTCCGGTTGGATTTGACTCTAATACCAAATTGTCACACCCTCCAAGTTGAGGTCGAGGTATTCCTGACCTTTCCTCAACCTGTGGTTGACTTAATGCCACAACTTACCATAGAATTAACAATATCCTAGCACAACATGTTCTTACATTGTTCACATATAAAAAGGTAATAACCATAACATATGTTCATATGACATAACCAACTGATATCTAGAAAATTAAATACAATGAAATCAAAGTTATCTATCTATAACAACCCTTCTTGTAAAAGTTTGTCTCAAGAACTGAAATAAAGGAAAACAATAACAATAATCCACTGGATCAATCCTTAATTGGAATCATCATCCAATACACTACTGATAACAATCTTATGCACCTGAAATTTGGAAAAAATAAATGGGTGAGCTTAAAAGTCCAGTAAGTAATGTTCTAATTAACCGACAATAACTACTATACTTTAGTAGCTAGTACAGTGAATTAATTAATATAGATAATAGTACGGTGCATTAATTTACAAAAAAGAGAGTATTCTTAACATATTTAAGTACTTAACAATAAACTGACAAGATATTCAGGTTCCATCTACAGCCCTAACTCAACCATTTCAAGTCCATTGGTCAATACGATGTGCACCCTAAAAATATGTCTGTGATGTACATGAACTGTAAAGTTCTTCAACATGTTTAACTCGTGGCCTCATCAAACCCCACTTCCATTCAAGCAATCTATATTCATGACAATAATTTTTACCAAAGATCACTAAAGACAATACAACTCAAGCTCTAGTAGAGAGTTAACAAGTATGATTTATGTCTAGATTGTAAAACAAATGATGTAGAGGGACACACACACTCTAAATCAGAGAAAAATACACACATTCCACACAACATAAATAATATGGAGGGACACATGCTTTACATCGAAGGGACCCACAATTCCATCCAAAAAATAAGTAATGTGGAGGGACACACACTCTATGCTAGAGGGACCCGCAACTCCATGTTGGAGGGACATGTACACACTCAATGAAAATATGAGTCATGTGGAGGGACACACACTCTGCGCCAGAGGGACCCGCAACTCCACATTGGAGGGAAATATATAGTCCAGTAATTTCAACCATCACCATCGGCCACACACTTACACTCACACCCACACACACACCACTCACCCCCCCCCCACCACACACACACACCCAACCACCATGCATGCCTGCTCTAGACATATTTTAAATTTTATTTCTAATCTACAGACCTAATCTAGAGAGAATATCGTACCTAAGACTATGTCATCCTATCTATCTTAGCAACCAATAAAATTTTAGAACTTAACTGTTCATAGATAATTCATACTTTATGTTTTTGTGCTTAAAAGCCTACTTTTTGTACTAAATAAATAACTAGTGCGACTAAATCTAGCCTAAACCTATAACTCCATGCATATTTTATGCTAAAAAGACTAATTTGATTATTTTGGAAACTTTCTAGCATTCATCAGTATTTTTAAAGCATTTTTTTTCATTTTTCTATAGTTTTAAACATTTTAAAATATATATAATATATTTATATATTCTGGCGCGTGGGCCCGAAATTGGGCCCAGAGGTTAGGCTCGGCAAGTGGGACTGGTCTAGCATTTTTTTGATCCGAAAGTCGTCGGCAGTGCGCATGAGCCTTGTGGCACTATTCATCATCATCTTCCTTCTCTCTCTCCCAAAAGACTCCAACTGTGCTGTTCACCAACAACCACTTTTTGACACCTTTTTCGGCCAATTCAAGCCATTAAACAACTCAAATTACATACCATATTAATCCTTATGATTTAATCTATTTATGAATACAAAATTCTCAATGGTTCGTTGCTTGAATCAAAAACCCCCAAATTGTGAATTCATAGGAATCATAACAATTCTTCAATTTCACCATCAAATTCCACAAGTTGACACAATCACTCATGTATCACAAGCAATATAACACTGGGATGATTAACTAGAGCAAGAAAGCCACAATACTTATCATCTATAGATCAGGTTTACTAGCCATCATCAAAGTTCAAGTAGCTTATATATATAACAACGAAAATACCTATATATATATATATATATATACCTCCATGTACTCATATAGACAAGCACATAGTATTCACATGGAAATCCCAAATTTGACAAGACTAACTCCTTAAATCACAACATCATCAATTCACGTATATATATCCATGCACATAAAAGTATATACCCTCATATATACACACTATTTACACATTAAATCATTCCCGACATAAGATTTAAGCACATTGTTTCAAAGTATTCCAAGACCCATTTCCACGCGTACAGTCAGTTACATCTAATTAACAAACTGAAAAATACGCTTACACTCTTACAAATCATATATCCAATACAGTGACCTCGTTAAATTTAATTAAATGATAAATATTACTAAAACATAGTAGAGATTGTGAGTCAGATAGAATCGAACTTATAAACAGAGATGATTAATCTCTCATAGAATAAGTTGTAATGACCCGCTCCATCACATAATATGATATTTTCCGCTTTGGGCCCAGCCTGCACGGTTTTGCTCTTGAATTTTACTCCAAAAGGCCTTATACCATTTGGAGAGAGCACACCACATATATAACACATCCTCTTTCCACACCCAAGTGATGGGTGATTGTAAGCCCCTTGAGGACAAAAGGGGACAAACACACCTCTTCCACACAACCAATGTCTCTACAGAAAATTTAAAGAGGTGTTTTGATGAAGATATGCTTCAAGGAGTTATAATTGTTATCCAGAAGAAATTTTGGCTTTCAATGTTCATAATGTTTGATTTATAATATCTCTTTTCTTGCTCTGCAAAATAAAAGAAAACAAATAGTGAAAAAGAAACAAAAACTATAATTTAAACTAAAATGATGCATTAAAACTAGAGAACGTTAGAGAAGAGAATGAATTAGAATTGAAGAATCTTGACTTTTTATAAAGAAGGACAATTATGGTATTAAAAATGTAAGAACCAAGTGTAGTGTGATTTAAGGACTTTTTTGTATTTCTATTTTAAACAAAAAGGAGAGTGGAGTGCCTTAGTAGAGTAGTGGAGTGCGAATATTAGTAACCTATATATATATGAAGAATAATGATATGAAAAACGAAGGTTTCTCGACCTAACATGGCCAAAGATTATGTAAATAATTCTAAAAAATAGTACTTTTTTTCTCTACCAAATAATATTCTCTCCGTAATATCTCTTCATTCTCTCTATATTTTTTAGTGCTTTCTTTCTCTACCAAATAATATTCTCTCCGTAATGTCTCTTTATTCTCTCTATATTTGTTAGTACTTTCTTTCTCTACTAAATAATATTATCTTTCTAATATCTCTTGGTTCTCTCTATATTTGTTAGTATTTTCTTTCTCTACCATATAATATTCTTTCTCTAATATCTCTTCATTCTCTCTATATTCATTAGTACTTTCTTTTTCTACCAAACAGTATTCTCTCAGTATATATATCTTTTCATTCTCTCTATATTTATGCTCTCTTTGTATATTTGCACTCTCTCTGTATATAGCTCTCCAATTCTCTCTATATTTAATACTCAGTTTATTTATCTATGTTTATTTCTCTCTAGATTTTTTATTCTTTTTTATCGATTCTCTCTCTAATCCTATCTTGGAAACTAAAGGCTATATATAATAAAATATATAAAGACCCTGAAGAAATGGGCCGATTCAACATCCATTCCTTTTTCTTCTTAACTGTTTTATTAATAATTAAAGGTAATGTGTCACTATAACATTAGACCAAAACAGTAGTAGTAGATGGTACCTACTCACCGGTGAGTAGGTAAGTATTGTCCATTCATAAAACCCATATACAATAAATTTTAATCACATAACCCCTAATACTACTTAAATCTCATTAAACTCTCATGACACTTTCAAAATTTCATCAATGTATCCTTAATTTGTCAACTTGCCGTCAAACACTAACGAAAATACCCATTTGAGTGACGTGTGAGATTATAACTTTTATACGACCAAAATACCCCTTAATAATGTTTTGGTTAAAATCACTAAACCACCAATACTATGCACATTCATCACATACCCCCTGAACTAACAAAATTAATCAAATAAGTCATTTATGTTACGAAGTTACAGATTTTGTGAATTGATTAACTTTTCATCATCATTTTTTATACATTTAAAAGTTTAAAGAGTGGAATTTTTTAATCAATGAAATTTTAAAGCATCTAATTCAAGGATTTTAAAACAAATATGAGAAGAGGGCAATGTAAGGATTCAATTAAATATACACAAGCATGAAAATAACATGCAACTACTATATATTTAGATATATTTTAAATGTCTCACTAGTAATAATCGGTTTTAAAATTTCTAATCTTAAGGTAACAAACTGTCCAAGCTTTAATTAAAATTAAAATTTGCCAGATTTTAATTATAAGTAAAGCTGTCTAATTTCTTTAAACTGTATTTTATTCATAAGTACCAAAAAAAATTTATTTTAATTTAATTCACAACCTTTTTTTAACTATTTTTATTCTAAAACTCCAAAAAAAATTTTTATTTATTTACTATCAAGTTTTATTTTAGAAACAATTTTTGTTTATCTTTTAAATATTTAGTTGTTCACACCTATTTTTATTTATTATATATATATATATATATATTTTTTTTTGAATTGCACTTTTCCTTCAAATAAAACACTATTTGTAAGGGATATTTTTGTTCTATGGAAGTTATAATCTGGTGAATGCTACTCATGTGGGTCTTCTCGTTAGTGTTTGAGGGCAAATTGATGAGGTACGTTGATGTCATTTTGAAATCATGACGAGGATTACAATGTCTAGCCTTGACGATACTAGGACCTGGTCCATGTTGATGGAGCTGTGGGCCGAGTTAGTATAAGGGGGGGTGATATGATGAAAATAAATAGTAGTAGGTGGTTTAGTGAATTAACCCCTTTAAATTTACATTAAATGGCAAGTGCATTTTAGCATATATATCATATGTTTGTGTTTAATGAATGTATTAGTGAGGAGGCGGCAAAGGAGGCACTGGTCTACAACTACAACAATGATTTGAGTGGATTCTCTGCCAAACTTACTCCAGATCAAGTTTCCAAAATGTCAAGTAAGTTTTTTTTTTTGGTTAGTCATTTAAACGTAACAGCTTAATAAATAGTCCGAATTAAAAATTTTTGAATTAAATTATGTGAATGGGAATGACATCATCAACATAATGACATCGTGATGATGTCATCTCCACTCACAAACTCATTCCAAAACTCCGAATTGAAGATATATCAATTTTCTTGCTTTATTGCTTTGTGGTCAATTCTATATACAATGATTGAATTTAATGGTTTGGGTTGTAAATATATATGTTGTATGTATTAGAAGATTTCGAGTAGTAGTCCTGATTGAAATATATTTTTTTGGCAGAACAACCTGGTGTTATTAATGTTGTCCCAAGTAGGACAGCCCATCTGCATTCAGCATCTCTGGTGTGAAACTTCAATTCTCTCCGCATAACAAATAGTTTCACTTTGAACCATATTGCTTTCATGTTTAAACTACTTTTATCTCTATATATGTTCACACCACTTTGTATTCCAAGTTAATGAGTATTCAGATGCTTTTATTGTGTATTATCAATAATATATTTAGCTTGGGATAGCAATGTGCTTGTGCAAATTATATTCCAAATTGCAATTGTGACTCTTAACTTGTTCACAAACATGGATATTGTGGTCACAAAATAAATTGTTTAGGTAATGATATCTTTATTACTGTACATTTAAGCTTTGTTCCTAAAAAAAAAAAAACCTAATCTTACGGTTTGATATATTTATGTCTATCTAGGGTCTAAAATAACTCTCCCTATTTACGATCTAAGATCACGATTCACCGTCTGCATTCACACGTAAATTCGCATACACTTTCAAACACACATTCACACCCTCACACCTAAAATAACAGTATATATCATCTACCCACACCACTATCACCAACCGGAGTGATTCATGCATCATCACCACTTCTGGAAGCCGAGAGTATAACCACCGTATTCATCATCTTTTCTGGCCAAGCTATAACCACTGCAACACCACCAGCACCATAGCAAAGTTCTGAAAACCCACTAATACTTCAACATAATCCACCCAAAACCCATGGCTTCCGTTAAAGCTCCACTGCTGCCCCACCTCCACTGTCAGCTACAACTTCATCTTTTCCGTCCAAGCAGAGCCACCGCGGAGCTGCCCAAGCTTTAGCCGTGACGTACGCCTCATGGAGTTCCATGCATGCAGCACCTACTGCTGGAGCAACCACGCGGAGCATCCATACACAAACCATCAAAGACCCATCTCAACCAAACTTAATTCCACAATGGCCGGACCTCTCCCACCACCATGCACCACTGTGAAACCATCATAACCAAGCATCACCGACAAACATTATCCATCACCGCCGGAGCACCTACTGCCGGCAAAGCCATAAAAACCGAAGCCACCATTGATGCGGAACTTCATCTCCATTTCAATAGCCATGACATCACAACCATTGAAGATGACCCAAGGACTATCAACCTACTGTAACACTAGCATGAAGCTTCACTATCAACCAACCACCATAACAACCGAGGGAGGGAGCAGGAAGAAAGAGGAGAGAGAAAATATTAAATAATATTATTTATATATATATATTAAGAGTTTTGGGTTAGAGTTAGAGAGAGAGAGAGAAAGAGAGAGAGAGGTGAGGGGCAGGCTGTGGTGGTGAGAAAGAGAGGAGAGAGAACTGTTCTGCGGCAGTGAAGTCGACGGCGACAGACCCGACGATTGGTGGTGGCATCGGCATGGCAATTGGAGCTTGCTCAGCCTTCTCTCTGCAGACCCATTTCTGCTTCTAACGGTGGTGACATAAGGTGGTTGGTAATGGGCCTTCACTGTTGGCTGAGCTCCGGTGGTGTTGTAGCCTCGGTTGGAGAAAATGGTCTGGATCAGTGGCTGAGCTCTGACGGTATAAGTATCATTTTCCTTTTTATAATTGTATAATTAACGCATTAAAATAACATTTATTCAAAAGTTAAAAAGTATCATTCTTTAATTGTTTAAGTTTACATATATGTCACTATATATATTTTTCCCTAGACAGTGTTCATTTTTCAAATATATGCATATAACTTTTGTAGAAAATAATAAAAAATCAACTTATATTATAAAAAATGTAAAGAGAAGCGAATCAAACTTTATTAGGATAATGATAATTTTTGTTTTGTTTATAAATTATCAAAATACTTTTAAAATACCACTATAGTTAAGCCTTCAAATTCTAAACTCCAAAATGATATTTTAGTGTTTATGTTTATTAAAAAAGCAAAACTTTTTTTTTCTTTTTTTATCTAAAATGGTGGTTATATTATTTTAATTAAAAATTGAAACTAAAAGTAAGATAATGAAAAGAATTTTTTTTTTATAAAAGATTATTACTTGATACAATGATGAAAATATTAAAATTATCGAATGACAGAATTAAAAAACATCTACTGTCTTAAAAAAATAATATTGGGTACAATACGAATAATTACTAATATACTTAATAAGAAATAGTTACTTAAGGGTACCCGTGCTAAAAAAAAAGCACCTTATTTAAAAAAATATAGTAGTAGAATAAGTTCAAGAGTAAGAATATGCCATTCAAATCCCTCTTTTCACTCCATAGAAATTAGAAAACTTTCAACTTTTTCATAGTTATATATATTTTGTTCTTATTGGTAGGGGTGCACGAAGAACTACTGAAATTGTAAAGAATCGTAGCTAAACTAAACCATTCACTACGATTCCGGTTCCAAATTTTAAGAATTATTCACTATGGTTACAATTCTAAACCTTGGAACTAGAACTAAATCGGAACTGTTGAATATATATATAGTTATAAAACTCCTATAATAATTTTCTATTATATAATTGTTATAAAATCATTGTAATAGTTATAATAATTTTTTATTATGTAAAAAAGTTTAAACAATGGAGTTATTATAACTATTATAAGGTTAAATACAATTCCTATAATAATTGAATTGAACCGAACTCAACGATTCGGGTTTCAAAATTAAGGGAACGACTCTGGTTCTGATTCTTTAAATAACTGTACGGAATTAAACCGTGTGCACCCCTACTTGTTGAAGCCGTTTAGGTTGTGGGTCATTCTAGTTTTATAGTATAATTTACAGTGTGTAAATGTATATGTAACCCAATATTATTGGTTTCCTTTTTATATATATTTCTTACTTTGTTATTACTGTATAGATTTATTGTAGCATGAACTTAACCTTTTAACCTTTTATGCAGTTTATTGTGATGATTTTTTTTTTTTTTTTTTATAAACAATTTGAGGTTAACAAACATGTTTCTATTTATGATTTTTAAAATAAGCCAAACATTTTTTCGATATCAAACAATACTCATGTTTATGGATAAACAAAATCGTAACATAAATACTATTTATATAAACACTTAAATAACAAATACTAAACATAAACTATTACCAAACATAGCTAATTTAATCCATTTTGGACCTTTCACAAGCAGAGTGAGATGATGAATCAGGAAGAGAGAGAGCCAAACCCATTATACCCCAACAATCATCTTAATTAGAAAAATAATTAGTATTAAAATACAAATCAATTCTTTGGAGTTTGGACTCCTGACCACTTAAATTTCGTACGTATTCCATAAGAAATAAAGAATCCTTTTGCAACTTGGTTTTGTCACCATCTCCATATCAATGACCAACATTAAATTTTATTTCTAAAATAGACTTAGTTTTATGAATCTACTGAATAGAAGTATTATGAATTTTTCATTTTAATCTCTTATTCTATTCTTTCTCTCTCTTCAATCTCCAACCTTTTTCTCTCCTCTTGCACCATCTCTTTCTCTGTCCACCAATTCTCTCTTTCTACTTCATGGATCTGCCACAGGGCAGAGAAGATAGTGACGAAGGTCAAGGTCGGCTCAAAATAATTTGAAGCCCAATGCATAAAAACATCATGTGGCCTGATATAAAATTATATTAACAAATTATTTATAAATCATTCTTTTTACCTCTTCAAATATAAAATCACTAGTTATATGGTTATATTGAAAGTATTTTTAATACTTCTTGTACATTTGAGTATATAATTGACACAAGTTAATATATATGTTCTTGCCTTTTAAAATTGTTTCATATTTAAATTCACATTTTTTTTTGGTGTGTCGATAAAAAAATTACAAATAAAATAAACACCCCTCCAATGTCTTGTGTTCCATCACTTGGGACACACAAGTACAAGGGCATGAAAAATGATAAAAGAGAGAAAATGTGTGATTAAATAAGAAAATAAAAGAAAATAGATGAGAGAGAAAAACATGAATAAAAAAGAGATAGGCACCAGAGAACAAAAAAAAGTTAGGAATAAGAAGAGATAAGTTTAAAAAATAGAAGAAAAACAACATAACAAGACTGCAAAATAATTTAATGTTAAAAAAGAATAGAATTTGTTAAAAGTTAGTATGGAAAAGTGTTATCAATTAGGAAGAATGGATATTGATACGGGACACGGGTACGATATAATACGAGTACGACGATACAATAAATTTCAAAAAAACAGGAAACGGGGACTGCAGGATACGTCAATATAAAAATAACAAATTATATTTTTATATATACAAAAAATAGATTTATTTACATTTCTTTATAAAATATTATGATTAAGAAACAAACTAAGAGTTAAAAATCATATTGCATAATTTGCATGGATAAATTTTGTACTAAATTATGATATATATATATATATATATAACAACACTTATTTTTTAAATAAATGTAAACTTTTCTTAACAATTATAATATGATATTATTGTTCGAAATATGTCTGAAGTATTCAAGAAGTATTAGATATATGGTCGAAGAATCTAAAAAGTATCATATACGTGTTAGAAATAAAAAAATATATTTTAAAATTATGAATACGTTTAGGAAGTATCGGACACCTGTCCACAAGTGTCCGAGAAGTATCAGTATCCGCCAATACATATTCCATACGGGTACGTTGATCTTGTAGAAGTATTCGTGCTTCCTAAGTTATCAATTCCCACAATTAAAGAAAAAAAAGTTAATACAAAAAAGTTTTATCAATTCCCACAATTATTCATGTGATATATATTCACTAATTAATATAACACAACTATGTAATGATAGAGGGGAAAAAAAACATGGGATGAGGAGAGGAGAGAAAAAATGAGATGAGATAAGGAAAGAAATAAGAATTTTAATAGAAAGTGGACTGAAAAGTTTTAGAAATTATTAAATTATTTGAGCTCACTATTAAATCTCTACCATTGGTTGGGGCCTAATATAAAGAAATAAAAAATTTTAAAAATCTAATCCAATACAGAAATAAAAAAATTGGGGCCTTCTATTGACTGGGGCTTTAGGCGACCGCCTAAGGCTCCAGCCGACCCTGACAAAGGTGGTTCATGGTGTAGCTTTTAGTGCTTGCCGAAAATGGGTTCAATGGTGGAGATGGTGGTCTATGGAGTCATGGTTGTGGGTCTTCGGTTTCAATGGAAACTGGCAATAGTGGCGGATGGAGTTCGGCTTCAATGGTGTGCATGTATGGTTGATAAGCCTCAAATGGTGGATTGGATATCGGTATGGGTGATTTTCTGTTATGAGGACTTAAATGACGGTTGATGAAGCTTTGTCAGTGACTAAGGTGGTGTGGCATGGGACTTTGGCGGGTCTGTGGTGGTGGAGCTTGGCAGTGAGGACGGATGATGGGTCTTCGCTAGTGGAACTCCGGTAGATGATACGGCAATGGGTTCTGGTGGAATAGATGCTCCGGCAATGTAGCTTCAATGCAGCAGTGGTGGATAGAAGCCTGTACATGGCAGTGGTGATGGCTGGGATGATGATGAACAAGGTGTACATATTATATATATATATATATATATATATATATATATATATATACTATAAATAATATCTATATTAAATTTAAGCATGCTTGGTGAATCTACCTCTAAAAGAAATCATAATCAAATGGTGAAAAATACATCGAAATCAAGTTTACAGTTCAAAATATCTATGCCTATTTATGGTCTAAAATAACTCTCTCTGTCGTTGATCTAACGGTCACGATCAACCCACTATATTAACACATAAATTCATATGCACATTCACCTACCCTTACACCTAACTAAAATGATTCAGTCCAATAACTTTTTTTATAGTGTTGTACGTATAAGCAATACACTAGTGTATATATATTTTTTATAGGGTTAATTTGATTTTTGATGGCCTAATTACAAATATGTCAAGTTTCAAATAACATATGGTCAAAAAGAAACTTATAAAAAAGCATTTATGTATTTGACACTTTTCACTGTTCCTCAATAAATAGGACCAAGTTATCCCTCTACAACTCATTGCCCACTGTTTAATATTTTATAGCAAAATTATAATACAATGCAATTAAAGTATTACATAAATGTAGTTAAACTATTACATTGTACAATAAAAGTTTTATATTGTTACCAAATCTTTCGAATGGATACCATTAAAAAAAATTGTACAATATTTAATATTTTGTGTAGTAAAATTATAATACCATGCAATTAAAGTATTATATAAATGCACTAAAATTATTATATTATGCAGTAAAAGTTTTAGTAAATTGATATGTGAAGGGCCTTAAGGACAATTTAGACCCAAATAGTATAAATTGTCATATTTGTAATTACTTTTTCAAAAGTCATTTTTTGACAATATATTATTTGAAAGTTGGTTTCTTTGTAATTACTAATTAGGCCATCAAAAGTGGCCATCAATTAAATTAACCCAAAATTTTATAAGAATGTGTTCAGATTGGTTAGCTAATGATATGTCACTTCTTATAGGAAAAAAAACAAATATCAAATGGGGTATTTTGCCACATTTTAAAAGCATAGGAGCTTAGTGCAATTTGACCAAACAAATTTTATGAATGCGTGAAGCATTACTCACAATTAAACCCTTTTTATTTGTATTTATATAGTTGCATTATTGTTTTATTTATGTTTTCAAATCGTAACATTTGACACTGATGAATTTAAATTAGTCTAATATATTAGTACCTTTCTTGTGATGATGCATCCCATTTAGATCTGAATATTCTCCATTAGTTTTTCTCTTCAAGTCACCATTCATTCGTCATGAACACGTGTGCAACTATCTACTGTGTTATGGTTAAACACATAACTAAATCCAAATAAAAGTGATGAAGTGACATATTCATAATAGTTGGATAATGACTTGAAAATTTTTGGAGAAAAAAACTAATAGAGAGGGTTTAACCTAATTGGAGCACTATACGCCGAATATACTGGTTACATTAGTCATGATTTAAAATGTTGGGACTGCAGACAACCTTCAGAAGACAATCCAGAAATTCGTCTTTACAATTGGTGAGAGACTGAGACTAGATGAATGTTAACACAAAACTCGTATAATCGGATCTTTGACTTTTGTCCAACCACAAACCAGATCTTTGACTTTTGTCGAACTAGACTCCATTGGGCCCCACAATTTAACGGGCCGAACCCACAGGCCCAGCAATGATCGACTGACCTAGCTCCTTGGGACCGGCAGCCGACTTCTTTGGGGGCCGACAGCTGACTGGCCGGCCTCCTTGGGAGCTGACAGTGACCAGCCGAGCCCTTAAAGCCCAGCAGCTGGTCCACTGGCCTACTTAGGGGCTGACAATTGACCGGTTGGGCACTTGGAGCCTGTCAATTAACCGACTGGCCTCCTTGGGGGGCTGGCAGTTGATCGGCCGACTATACATACTAGTAGAAGGGACATGCATTGCACATGTTGAGAATTATTTGTGGATTTTTTTAATTTGTTGGACTATTTCTTTAATTTTTATTTAATTATTTGACAACAATTAATATAATATTTGTTAAAGTGATGTTTATCAACCGATCCCGCTAACAATAACGAAACATTAAGTAACTGAGACTGATCATGTAACAATAACCTTGTTCTTCAAATGTAACAATAACCTTGGTCTAACAACTTGCATTTCTAATATAACACTAAGAAAAATTAACTATAGGAGACTCTGATGTATGCATCAATATTTGATAAACAACAGATACTAAGATATTACGCAAGAGTGATCATAAAGGAAGACTATTAAATGAAAGCAAAGTAATTAAAAGCTAATTTTTAAAATGAAATTTTGTCACTTACTTTAGAATTTCAATCCCCTTTTATGTCAATTAGCAAAATATATTCTTGTCAACAATCCAACATGCTTTCTGTAAAAACCTAGGTACTTGTAACAAGCTTTCTGCAAGAAGGTTCGCCCACAAAACTTGAAAATCACATTTGAGTCTCATAATAGTATTTGGACAACACTTACCTACTCACATTAAAGCTGATGTATTCATTTTTTATTGGAATACATCATCGATCAGGAGGGCTTACCTACACACTGTTGAATAGGTAAGTATTGTCCATAGTATTTTTTTTCGGACTTTAATGCTATGTTTGGTTGGAGGGATGGATTGAAGAAGGATGGAAGAGAGGAGAGATGATTGGTGCTTTTCATGTTTGGCTAGAAGGAAGTGAAGAGAGGGAGAAAGCAAGGAGGGATGGAGTATCCCTCCTAACTGTTAATTTTGTATCTGTTCGAAATTGGACGAAATAGAAGAAGGGAAGAATGAGAAACTAACATATAAATATGAAATATCTAATTTAACTTGAATGAATTACAAAATTTCTTGTTATATCCTATTAAAATTCTATCACATAAACAACTATCCAAAGTATATGAACTAGTTTTTTATACAATAAATGCCAAAGTATGTGCACTCTTTTTTTTTTTCATCTTGCATATTTTTTTTCCGAAATTAAAATTTTTATTGAAACAAAACTCCCAATCACAATAGTTATGGAAATAAATTCCTTCATCCACATGAAGAATGCATACTGATCAATCTAATTAATGAGGGTATATTGATAAAATCATAAAAGTATATAAAAACTCTCATTTCCTTCATTTCAACCAAACAAAAAAAAAAAAAATTGTAACTATTATCAATCATTTCTACTATCTCTTTTATTCAATCAAACAAACAATCAGGGAGATAATATCTCATTTTTTTGGAATGCCTCGTCTATCCCTCCCCCTCTCCCTTCTATTCATTTTTTTCATCCCTCCAACCACACATAGCACAAGACAAACTAATTTGTCATAAATTTTTCATGTTTCATCATATTTGGAAGATGGTTTATTTATTATTAACGTTGATTTGAGTGTGTGAACTAATAAACATCCAAAAAAAGAGAACTTTGCGACTTAAATAGCAGATTTCTTGACTAATATAAATCCATCCAAATAAAGAAAATTTGACAGCGCCATTTGCTTGAATTTGAGTCCGATATTTCATTGTCTAATTTAATAGTTTTTTTAAAAAAGAAAAAAGAAAAAGTGTTCTGTTTATCCTTTAATTGAAATTCGTATTGATTTAATTCAGAATGGTCTCTAGAAACTCAACCCGAACAAACAACATTTTAAGAATGAAAATTATTTGTCCTTCTATTAAGTTAAACTCAAACACCTATTTGTCTTCAGGAAGACTTGAATTTTCAAACATAATGAGGATACCACTAGAATATAACTATTTATCTTACTATTTATTCATAAAAAATTCTATGATCCTCTTATATATTGGAGAAATTTGAATATTGAACCAGTAATTATTAAACATCACATCATTAACATAAAAAAAAATAGGAGCTAATTGCAATAAACTTTCCTTGACTTGTAGCCTTTTGCAATAAATCTTCTTGAAAATTTTTTTTGACAAAAAAACCTCTCCAACTAATAGGAGGAATTATACTAAAGACAAAAAATGACTAAAATAACCATCATTTTTGTTTGAACATGTGCAATTTCGTACAATTATTATTAATTAATTGATTATTGTCTGGTTTGAGAAACTGGAATCATTTTCTTGTATGGGAACGAACAATTAGAAAATAGAAAGAAAAAAAAGATCTGCTTAAATATTATTTGTGGACCATATGCTTATATGATATAAACAGACCTATATGCTTGACAATACATGTTTTTTATATTAATGAATAAATTATGCAATGAGTAGCTATTTCATTTCATGAAATTAGAATTATATTTAGCACCTTTGTACTTATTTACTTACAAAAACGAAATTTAAGACTTGTAAATGAAATATAGGTGCACAATAATCTTAAATCATTACTATATATATAAGATTGCATAAATCATATGTCCAAACAAAAATGATAGGCATTTTAGTCATTTTTGGTCTTCAGTATCCCTGGTTAGTTGGAGGGAATTTTTTGCCAAAACAATTCTCAAGGGGGTTTATTAAAAAAAAAAACACTACAACTAAAGGGTGGTTTATTGCAATTTGTACAAAAATTAATTGTGGGTTTTGTAGAGTCAACATTGGATACTCTATTTTTTTTTCTTGAAAAAAAAAAAAAAACTTACACAACCATTTGTCTCAAAAGGTGACTTGAACTATCACCTTCAATTCTTCCACTTTGCAAGTTAAAAAAAAAAAAAAATTGTTTTATAGCCCTTTTGGCATTTCAAAAAATCGTATTATAAACTAGTGATACTTTCAATCCTTTCAAAATAAAAAGTGGCTCAAGTTCTTTTAAAAGCGAAGTAGGTGAGTGAATTTTTGACAATGAAAATATATGCTCCTGTGTATAGACACAAAGTATAAGAGATGATTTCTACTTCACCTATGAGCAATAAAAAATTCCATACCATATATAATAATCATCGAATATAATTGTTATATTTTTTTATAACTACTTTTTTGCCCTCAAATCATATTTAAAGGATACTATTCTTGATTTGTAAAAATAAAAATTTGATGTTTATATTTTCTCCCAATTTATTTTTACTTGTTCACTTTGAACTTGGACCTAACAAAATTTCCGGCAAAAAACTAGGACATATCTATGGTGCACCAGCAGTGGACGAATGACGTGACATGATTATAGGGAATCTGTCACCCAAAGCCATGCCACCTCACATTTCTGAAACAAGCTATATATATATATATATATATATATATATATATATATATAAAACTATCTATGGCTCGATATATATAGACATGTGTGTGTATATAATATATATAACTTGGTCCACATTGATTACCAAATCAGACCCTTTTGGATTCCCAATTTTGACATCGGAAATGAAGATGACAAACGGCTGCTTGTTGATTTCATTGTTGTTGATTTGGTCATCCTCTTCTTCTCTTCTTCCATCAGCAATGGCGGTCTCACAAGCATCGTTTACACCGACAAGCCCAAAGGCCAAGACCCAGATTCCTATCACCTCCATATCCTAGCTTCCGTCCTCGGCAGGTAAGGTTCTCTCTCTCTATATATACATATACATATATATAGGGGTTAATTCATAAAACCCCTATACTACAAATTTTAACCACATTACGCTTGTACTACTTAAACATAAATGTAGCCTCAATTTGACATCTTTGTCAAACACTACTGAAAAGACTTTCAGGAGTGACATGGACAAAATTATAACTTTTATAAGATGAAAATACCCTAATAATGTTTTATTCATGGGATTAAAATCACTAAACCCTCTGTACTATACACGTTTATCACATACCCTCACATATCTCATGAACTAACAAAATTAATCAAATAAGTCATTATCATTACGAAGCTGTTACATATTTTGTGAATTGACTCACCAAATGAAAATCTCTCTATGCTTGATTTTTGAATCAATGAAATTTTAAAACATCTAAATTCAATGATTTTAAAACAAATATAATCAGAGGGCAATGTAAGGATTCAATTAAACATACACACCATGAAAATAACATGCAACTAGTATATATCTCTATATATATTTTAAATGTCTCACTTGTAATAATGGGTTATAAAATTTCTAATCTTAAGGTAACAAATTGTCTAAGCCTTAATTATAATTAAAAATTTTCATATTTTAATTATAACTAAAGCTGTGTAGTTTCTTCGTACTATTTTTATTGATAAGCACCAGAACAATTTTATTTCAATTTAATTTACAACCCAGCTTTCTGTAACCATTTTTATTTTAAAACTTCAAAACAGTTTTTATTTATTTACTGTCAAGTTTTATTTTAGAAACAATTTTTGTTTAGCTTTTAAATGTTTTTCCATTCACACCTATTTTTATTTATTTTCTATATATATTTTGTTTGAATTGCACTTTTTCTTTAAATAAAACACTATTTGGAAGGGATATTTTGGTCATATAGAGGTTATAATCTAGCGAATGCCACTTGCGTCGGTCTTCTTCGTTAGTGTTTGACGGCAAATTGACTAATTAGGGAAGAAAAGGTTAAGGGGATTACACGTTGATGGAGCTGCGGACCGAGTGAGAATAAAGGGGGTGATATGATAATAATATATAGTACTAGGTTGTCTAGTGAATTATGACAGAGTGATGAATGAACAGGCTTTTGCCAAAGTTGCTTTTCATTAAACAAATAGCTAAATATATATACAAAGGAGAAGTTGTAACTGAGAGCTAATAAAGTAGTTACAGATCCTATATACTAGGAGAAATACAACTGGAAAGATACAGCGAATAATATTTAAATAAAAGCAACTATGACTGAGTCATAACAGACTCCTAAGGCTAAGGGTACAGCAGATAATGATCTGCTATTATGCCCCCTCAAGATGGAGTACGTGAAAGAAGTCCAATCTTGGATTTGAGTTGAAGAAACCGTTGTCTTGGAAGAGGCTTGGTAAGAGCATCAGCAATTTGATCAGCAGATGAAACATCAGCAACACGTAGGGCACCACTTTGAACTTGATCCCTAATAAAATGAAAATCAATGGCATCATGCTTCATTCTTGAGTGAAAAAACTGGATTGGAACAGAGTTGGGTGGCCCCAACATTATCACAATAAACTACTAGACAGCAAGGAAGTGAAACACCAAGGTTTAATAGAAGATAACAAAGCCAATTTAATTCAGCAGTAGTATTGGCAACAGAACGATATTCTGCCTCAGTTGAGGATCGTGCGACAGTCTTTTGCTTTTTAGAACTCCAGGAGACGGGATTTCTGCCAAGGTAGACAACATAAGCTCCTGTGGAGCAGAAAGTATCTTTGTCTCCAGCCCAATCAACATTAGAAAATGCATTTAAACTTAGAGAGGAGTCAGTAAAGGCATGTAAACTGATGGAGGAGTTACGATAAATTTGTAGACCATCATTAATGGTACCAACCAAATAACGTATGAGCCTCTTTACAAAGGACCAATGATCTGTGGTTGGGCAATGCATATATTGAGAGAGTTTGTTGACGGCGAATGCTATATCTTGCCGTGTAATTAGAAGATACTGGAGGCTACCAACCACTTGACGATACTCAGATGGATCAAGAAGTTGAATTTCAGAATTCAATATGAGAGAAGGACTTGTGGGGATGGGAGTGAGAACTGATTTCGCATCATTCATTTTTGTCTGAGATAAAATGTCTAGAATATATCGCCTCTGAGATAGTAATATACCATATTTGTTGGGGACAATCTCTACACCCAAAAAGTAAGTTAAAGAACCAAGATCCTTAAGTGAGAATTGCTGAGCAAGAGCTGTCACGAACTGATTGATAAAGGCAGTGGAGTTACCCGTAAGGATAATGTCATCTACATACACAAGTAGATACAAAATATGACCAGCAGTGTTGAAAACAAATAAAGAGGCATCAGCATGGGAGTTCTTGAACCCAGAAGACAACAGAAAAATTTTCAACTCTTGATACCAGGCACGAGGAGCTTGTTTCAGGCCATAGATTGCTTTCCTCAGTTTACACACATGTGTGGGATTGTCTTGATCAACAAATCCGGGTGGTTGGGACATGTAGACATTTTCGGAGATGTTGCCTTGAAGAAAGGCATTGTTGAAGGGACCAGCCACGACTTATGGCTAAGCTGAGCACAACTCGGATGGAGGTTGGCTTAACCACAGGGCTGAAAGTGTCATGATAGTCTATGCCAAGGCATTGATGAAAGCCTTTAGCTACAAGACGAGCTTTGAACCTGTCAATAGAACCATTAGATTTGCGTTTAATTCGAAAGATCCACTTACATCCCACTAGATTTTGACAAGTATCAGGCGAAACCAATTGCCAAGTTCCATGCTTGACTAAAGCATCATACTCCTCAGACATTGCTTGACGCCATTTAGGATCTTTTAGAGCTTGTGTTACTGTAGTTAGTTCAAGGGCAGCGGGGTTGGAGAGTTGAGTGTGAAGGTTCATCTTTTTGAGAGGTTTGTGGATGTTATTCTTGGCTTGAGTGGTCATTTTGTGAGAGGTCTGAGTTTGAGTTATACGTAGGGAAATGGTGGTTGTGGACAGGGAAGAAGGTGGGTGAGTTACATGGTCCTGTGAGGTGGGTTCAGCTGGGGCGTTGGGCGGGGAGAGTGGCATTGGAGCTTCGCTGGAGAGCTGCTGAGAAGTGTCAACTGCAGATGGTGTATGAAGTGGCGTGGGCAGAGGTGTGGTAGATACACGAATGGGTTGTGGAATCTAAGTGGCAATAGAGTTGGGTTGAGGTCGGGGTGAAAGATTGGAGAGATGTATGAATGGAAATGAGGACTCAACAAACCTAACATGTCTAGAGATATAAACTTTAGAGGTAGAAGGATCAAGGCAGTGATAGGCATTTTGAGTTAAAGAATAGCCAATGAAGACATATGGTTTGGAGCGGAAATCTAGTTTGTGAGTGGTGTAAGGTCTAAGCCAGGGGTAACAAAGGCAGCCAAAAATTCTTAATTTTGAGTAGTTAGGAGCTGTTCCAAAAATCTTTTCAAAAGGAGAAGAGAGATTGAGAGTTGGAGTGGGCATTCGATTGATTAAGTAAACTGAGGTAGCAAAGGCATGAGACCAGTAAGCTAGAGGAAGAGAGGCATGAGTAACTAAGGCTAAACCAGTTTCAACAATGTGAAGATGACGTCTTTCAGAGAAGCCACTATGCTCAAGGGTGTGAGGTGGTGTGGTGAGATGAGAGATGCCATTTTCGGCAAGAAAATTAACAAGAGCGATGTATTCACCACCATTGTCTGAGTATAGTGTTTTGATGTGTTTGTCAAAGTATTTTTCAACAATGGTTTTGAACCTAATAAAGATTGCTTTGACATCTGATTTTTGTTTTAGAGGATAAAACCAGACATATTTGGTGAAGTGATCAAGAAAGATGATGTAATATTTATATCCTTCAATTGATATTATTGGTGAGGTCCAAACATCAGAGTAAATTATGTCAAGAGGGTGAGCGGAGAAGATTGTTGATTTGGAGAAGGACAATTTATGGCTTTTATTGCATAAACAAGCATTACAAGAAAAATCAGAGGATACAGATGAAGAGGAGCCTAGTTTATTGCGGAAAACAATGTGTTACAATATTGGAAAGGCTAGATGGCCAAGCCTATGATGCCACTCAGAGGGGGAAGTCTTTATGCTTAAAAAGGCAAGAATTGGAGAGGAGATTGGCCACTCATATACACCATCTTTAGTGTGGCCCTGCAGGAGTGCAGCTCCCGTGCGAAGTTCCTTCACAATAAAAGAAGAGGGTAAGAATTCAATAGAGACATTGTTTGTAACACAAAATTGTGAAATGGAAATGAGATTCTTTTTCATTGCAGGAACACAAAGAACATTATGTAATTGAAAAGTGGTGTGAGATGTGGGTATGAGAGAGGTGGAACCGATGTGGGTGATTGGAATATTTGAGCCATCTCCAATCATTATGTCATCCGAACCTGTGTATGGAGTGTGGAGGGAGAGGTTGGTGAGATCAGATGTAACATGATGAGAAGCTCCGCTGTCCAGGAGCCATGTCGAAGAAGGAGATGAACTAGCTACATAATGGGCTTTTGGTTGCTATGGCGAAGTAGAGTGATTTGGTGGAGGAGTGGGGTAGGTGTTGGGTGCAGAAACTGGAACTAGCTGAAAGGAGGGACATTTTTTGGCAGTGTGGCCTTGGATTCGGCAGATCTGGCAATATCCAAGGTATGGACGAGAAGGACGGTTGGCAGGAGAAGAAGGTTGTCCACCATTTGGTGGTGTGGAATACCGATTGGTATTGTGGTTGAAGGGATGCCATGATGTGTTGTGGTCAGAACCTGTGGGAGATCGCCAGGGTGGTGTGTAGCGGCTGGTAAGATTGGCAGTGGCTAGGAATGGAGATGGTTCAGGCATTGTCGTTTGCAAGGATGCTTCAAAGTTGAGCAACTTCTCATGAAGTTCTTCAAATGTAATTGAAGAATCACGTGCTTGAACAGCTCGGACGGGTTCCTTGTAATCATCTCCAAGGCTGTCAAGAACTTTCTCTCTTAGGTCCTCTGCATCAAGTGGGACTCCAAGAAGGGCAAGTTCATCAGATCTGGTTTTGATGTGCTGTATAAATTCTGAAATACTCTCAGAACCTTTGGTGAGTTTCTTTAGAATGGTTTTAACTTGCTTGATTCGTCCGCGAGATGGCTTGACGTATGTGTTGGCCAAGATATTCCATGATTCACAAGAAGTTTTGGATTGAGCAATGAAGGGAATGATAGTTGGGGTGAGGGAGCCAATGAGGGCATTGAGGATGAGCTGATCTTGTCTAATCTAGAGAGTATATTCTAGATTAGAGCCGCTTTTTGTGTTATCAGTGATGGTGGCGCTGGGACAGGGGTGTGTTCCATCAATATAGCCTAGGAGGTCATACCCAATGAAGAGGGTGTGAAACTGTATTTTCTAGGATGGGTAGTTGCTGGATGTGAGTTTAAGAGGTGTTTGGGCAGCTACGTTGATGGTGATGAGTGTATTATGACTATCATTTGTGTTTTGAATGGTGGTTTGGGAAGGAGTTGTAGCCATTGTGGCTAGAGAGGGGACGGAAGACAGGAAGGAAAAGGGAAGAAAACAAAAAAAAATTGGACTGTCACTAGTGCTCTGATACCATGACAAAGTGATGAATGAACAGGCTTTTGCCAAAGTTGCTTTTCATTAAACAAATAGCTAAATATATATACAAAGGAGAAGTAGTAACTGAGAGCTAATAAAGTAGTTACAGATCCTATATACTAGGGGAAATACAACTGGAAAGATACAGCGAATAATATTTAAATAAAAGCAACTATGACTGAGTCATAACAGACTCCTAAGGCTAAGGGTACAGCAGATAATGATCTGCTATTAAATTAACCCCTTTAAATTTATATTAAATGGCAAGGGCAAGTTAGCATATATATCATATGTTTGTGTTTATTGATTGTATTAGTGAGAAGGCGGCAAAGGAGGCATTGGTCTACAACTACGGGAGTGATATGAGTGGATTCTCCGCCAAACTTACTCCGGATCAGGCTTCCCAAATGTCAAGTAAGGTTTTTTTTTTTTTCTAGTTAGTAATTTAGATGTAAGAGTCATGATAGGAAGTCCGAATTCGAAAGTTTTCGAATGAAATTATGTGAGTGAATGATGACATTATCAACGTAGTGATATCATGATGTTGTCTACTCTCATATAAACTCATTCAAAAACTTTTGAATTCGGAAGATATATAATTTTCCTAGTAGCAATGGTTGCTTTATTTACTTTGTGGTCAATTCTATATACTACAATTGCATTTAATGGTTTTGGTTGTCAATATATATGTTGTATATATTAGAAGATTTTGACCCGTAGTCCTAATTGAAATATATTTTTTGGCAGAACAACCTGGTGTTCTTAATGTTGCCCCATGCGGGACAGCCCATACGTTTTCAGGACGTAAAGTGTGAAACTTCAATTCTATCTGCAAAACAAGTAGTTTGACTCTGAACCATGTTGGTTTCCTCATGTTTAAACTACTTTTATCTCTATATATGTTCACAACACTTTGTATTCCAAGTTGATTAGCATTCACATGCTCTTAATGTGTATTGTCAATGAAATACTTAGCTTGGTAATTGTAACTCTTAACTTGTTCACAAACATGGATGCTATAGTCACAAAATAAATTGGTTAGCAAATGATATATATATATATATATATATATATATATATATATTCAGATTGGTAGCTAATGATATGTCACTTCTTATAGGAAAAAAAATCAAATTTCCTCCTACATCCAAGTGTATTTAATCCTATAAACTTAGCAAAAAAATTTGGCTGCTCCAATCATGATAGATTGTGATTATGTCTGTGATTTATATTTTCTGATGCTACATTGCTACTGTGGGTCACCATTGGGCCCGCAGCCTGGTCCGACCCAAGCCCATGAGCCTTTCAGTAAAGGCCCAAACCTTAGCCTTGCTTGCAGCTTGACACATTAAATGCTTTGGATGAGATTTGAGCACACGATGTCTCTTTTTGTGTAAGGTTCCGTTTGTTTTGATGTAAAACATTTTTTCGAATAAATACTCTCTCTTTTCCTGTTTTTGGTTGCACAAGCATTTAGTAAAAACAAAAATCAGGTTAGAGAGAGTTCACCTGTTCTTATACAAAGATTAATTCCGTGGAATGAAATAAGGCTTGTTGAGTTAAGAAACCACAAAATTTTCTTATGCATTTTAGTTTCAATAATAAAATTAAATGGTTTGGCTCAAACCCACCAATATTGGGAAGTTCTGAAATCATATGAGTAAGGACATTAATCTAAAGAGTCTTTCAAATCAAATAACTTAATTGTGTGGTATGATAAAATTGGATGGTTGTGAAACAAATTGGCCAAATTGACAAAAATAGTAGAGGGTTTTTAATTTGTTTTTGAGTATTTCCTGTTTTTGCACCTTTATGTTCTAGTGATCGATTCATCAGGACAAATATAATGTGCCTCTAAAACCTTAGATCATCCATTATTGATCCTTGTTGGACTTTACACATGATTTTGTAAAAAGTAATAGCATTTGCATGACCTGGCATAAGGCATAACTATTTGATTTGATAAAATATCTATGTTGGGTGGTTTTGGTATTCAAAATATCTATTATCTCTCTCTTTTTTTTCTTTAACTAGGGTATTTATGTAATTATACATGGTTCCTTAAGAAAATTTTCATGTCATAGGAATTCTTTGTGACTTTTGAAAGGACAATGGGGTTATGTCATGACAAAAATAGCATATGGAGTATTTTGTCACTTTTTAAAAGCACACGGGGTTTAGTGTAATTTGACCAAACAATTTTCATGAATGCGTGAAGCATTACTCACAATTAAACCCTTTTTATTTGTATTTCCATAGTTGTATTATTGTTTTATTTATGTTTTCAAATCGTAACATTTGACACATGATGAATTTAAATTAGTCCAATATAAGTACCTATTGTGACAAACAGTCGCGAACCAAGTACAATTACGAAACACGACAAAAATGAAACAAGCACAACACACAGAATACAATAATTTAAGTGGTTCGATAATACGCCTACATCCATGGTAAAAATTCGGTGAAAATTTTCATTATGCGAAAATCAGGAGATTATAAGTTTCAACCCCAAACCCTAGCTCTTGCTCTCGCTCTCACTCTCTCTCTTTCTGCGTTTCAGTATTTTCTCTCGTTACTCACTTCAAACCCTAGATGCTCTTATATATCGGGCTACAAAAGATTCTTAATCTGGATCCAAAACTCGAAAGCGAAAAACAAGTCATAAAATTTTTCTAGTCAAAATCAGGTCGCAACACGACCCAGGTCGAGACAAAATATGGGTCACAACATAACAAATCTCCGCAATACCAATTACTTCTTTCTCCTCCTTCAGATGCCCCTAAGGGCCTCAACAACTGCAAACACCAATCAAGCTCAAAAAGTGTATGAACTTGATAGTAGGAATGACCTTAGTCATCATATCAACAGGATTCTCTGCTCTTCTAATCTTCCTCACTGCAATAGCACCTTGTGTAATCACATCTCTGATAAACTGCAACCTGATATCAATATGATTGGTCCTCTCATGGAACATCTGATTTTTAGTTAGTATAACACTCTGGCTATCACAAAACACAATCAAATCATCCTCTTGCAACCCTAGATATCTAACCAAGATTCTAAGTCATATAACTTCCTTCACTGCCTCTGTGGTAGCCATGTACTCAAACCTCTGTAGTAGACAATGCAACTGTAGATTGTAAAGTCGCCTTACAACCGATTACACTTCGATAAAGAGTAAAGACATACCATGTCAAGGACCTCCTCCTATATAAATCTCCAGCATAATCTGAATCAATATATGCAATAACATTCCCAAACATGTCGCTGCCTCTGTCATAGATTAATCCTATATTTGCAGTTCCTCACAAGTACTACAATATCCATTTCACAGTCTGCCAATGAACCTTCCTAAGTTTATCCATGTATTTGCTCACTACACTAACTGCATGTGAAATGTATGGCCTAGTGCACACCATAGTATACACGATACTACCCACTACACTAACATACGGAACACGAGACATGTGCTCCACCCCTTCCTCAATCTATGCTGACAATTCTGTTGAAAGTCTAAAGAAGGCTGCCAATGGAGTACTCATAGCCAAAACATTCCAACACATTCTCAATGTATTTCTTCAGTGACAAATAAAATCTATCCACTCATCTGTCTTTGTAAATCTCTATACCCAAAATTTTTTTCATGACACCTAGATCTTTCATCTCAAATTCACTACTAAGTTGAGCCTTCAACATGTTGATTCTGATATGTTTCTGCAAACTATCAACATGTCATCAACATAGAGCAACAAGTACAAATACGAACTATATAAAGCCTCTTGTGATTCACACAACTGTTGAACTCATTCCTTTAGTAGCCTCTCCCGGCCATAAAGGTGTTGAATTGCTTGTACCACTATCTAGGAGACTGCTTCAGCCCATACAAGGACTTCTTCAATAAGTAAACATGGTCTTCCTTTCCCAAAAACTCAAACCCCTCAGGCTGATGCATATAAATCTATTTTTCTAACTCTCCATGCAAGAACGCGGTCTTAACATCAAGCCGCTTAAGCTCTGACTCATACAGAGCAACCATAGCAAGTAACATTTAGATTGAGCATTATTTCACAACAGGAAAGAAAACTTCATTAAATCTACCCCTTTCCATTTGTGTATAGCACTTCACCTCCGAGTGTGCCTTGAACCTCGCATCTTCCACTCCTGGAGTTCCTTTCTTCTTCTTAAATACCCATTTATAGCCTATAATCTTCTGGCCCTTAGCTTTCTTGACTAGCTCCCAAGTCTAGTTTTTATGAAGAGACTCAATATCCTTACTCATGGTAACAGACCACTATGTTGACTTTCCACCCATGATGGCCTCATGATAAGTACACGATACATACTCGATCATCAATACTCTTTACCATACTAAGTGCATAAGCAACCAAATCAGCATGTGAAAAGCTATATCACTAGCCAAATTATACTTCTGCAACTACGCATCTTCTTCCTCAACTTGAAACTGCACCTGCTCATCATTCTGTTGTCATCATTCTTGCCTCTATCATAGCCACAAATTTTCCCAAAAAAAAAAAAATTAATGATAAAAATCCTTATATATTATTGATTTCATTGATCGCTTCCTTGCATTTGGTTATGACAATTTAATGTAAAAAATCATATCATCCTATAATGGAGATATATATGATGTGATTAAGCAGCTCATTTCTTGCTACTGTTGATGTATGATGTGGTCGGAACTAAATTATATTGTAAGCTTAATTTTGCCCTTTTTTTATATCAAAATATAATTTAACCACTCGCAAGAGCACGAATCTTTGCAGATAAGGTTCTATATAGAGGGTATCGATCCCACGATGACTAGTCGTTAATTGTCATAAAGAAAGATTAATTCCACTTTAATTCTAAAAACAGATTTTTGGTTTTGTGTTAAAAACTATTGCATAAATGAAATGACAATAAAATTAAAGAGTAAAGTTGGGAGAGAGAACTAGGGTTGGTTTCCACCACTAGCCATTCACATGTTCATAAGTGTAGCAAGCAAGGGATTCATTAATTAAATGCCTAAAAATGTCATTAGGCTTGTGACCTCAATGACATATCAAAAGATCAATGTGTGTGCTAACCTATCATAATCCATCTTCAACAAGTATAGCTCCTCAACCTAACTAACTACCTAATTACTCTACTCTCTAAGTGAATACTACATGCATCCAAACTACCTTGTCTTGGCATGGTCTATACAAACTAACATCACACATTCATTTAAACACCATTATCTAGCCATCATTTGCACTTCTTGTGGAATATGCAAATATTGTGCATTCAAGTGACAAAACCTACTCTAAGACAAGAATAAATTCCATATCAAATGAATATATAAAAGAGATGTATTTGTGTACATAATCACTAGGCTAAATAATCAACATTTAATTACAAATCCCAAGAGCTACAAAGATGAACAAGTTTACATGGCTAGGGGTTGAAACCAACACCCTAGTAGAAGAGTTAGTTGATCATGGTTGCCTTGCACCCTTCCATTGATGAAGAGAATGAAGCTTCTTGGTCTGGTTCAGCTATCCTCTTCCTCTCCCGAAGGTCTCTCTGCTGATCTTCTTGTGTGTATTGAGAGATATATGAGATATGTGGCTTTTGGTGCTTTTTGTATGCTTTTTGGCTCCTTTTTCTCCTTTGGGCCCACCATATATATATATATATCATTATATATATCTCTTGTATCAAGAAGGCCCCCAAAAGTCTTGTTCAAGTCAGACAATCCCCCTAAGTCGTGCAAAAAAAGGGGGATTTTGTTGCAAGTGAGAGAGCAGGTGAGCAAGTGGCCAAGTGGACTCTGCAGAGTTTCGATTGATCGAAACTGAATCTCGATTGATCGAGATTTCGATCAATCGAAATGAGATTTCGATCAATCGAAATCTCGATTGAGCGAAATCCACATCTCGATTGATCGAGATGCCTTGACAACAATTTCTGATTTCTTCTCTTGACTGCAGAAAGCTTTTAACTTTGCTCCTTTTACTCTAATACCTGCAAAACATCAAAAACACAAAAATACCGTAAACATATCTCGGTAAACGCAAAAACAAAACTAACATATGCAATAAAGAGGGTTCAAATGCATAGAATTGAACACTTATCAATGTATTTGTTCAATTTTATATTGTTGAGATACTAAAATTCTTATATTATATATATATATATATGTTTTGCAGAAGTCATTTCCAAACCTCCTAATCTTCTACGTTGGCATTCAAAAGATCACATCCATGTCCAGTGGGAATAAATGAGCTTGATAAAAGTTTAAACATCACTAGTTCGATGAGGACAAAAAGTCAAAACTGAAATTAATGTTTTACAAATGTCATGGGGGAAAAAAACACTAATATTTCCACTATTTCCTCTGCTTTGAGCTGGCCCACAACTACATGTACACTTCTTGCCAATATGATATGATATTGGTTAATTCTCCAACCAGCAGAAATAGAAGAGATATTGATTCGGACTTTGACATTAAAAAAATGTGGACAAGACCAACAACAATGCCCTTAAAATTGCTGCTCTAGAAATGACCTTTACTCTCTCTGAGTTATTTAGATTCACCACAGGGAAAATGCAATCCCCCTTGGAGGGTTCATCAAAGAGTATCACGCCTTCTAGCACTTCCTTACATAACTTTTAATTTTGCGTTTGAAAAAACATATTAAAAGCATACGAAACATTCCCATAAAAATCCAAATTATCGCATGAAGATCCATATCCCAAGCGTGTGCAATCCGACTGTGAGTGTCACGCCCAAATTTTTGACACCCGGTTGGGAGCGAGGGAAATGGGGGTGAACGGTGAAATCTAATTAAAACAATCGTTTTGAAAAATTTAACATCCAACCTAATTCTCTTAACCGCGGAAGCAACTCATAATGCATATAATTAAGTGAATATGCATAACTAACCATGGTACTCATTGTTGAAATCATTTAGAAAATTTTTAAAATAAAAGTGATTTTTGGCCCTCGTGAATAGTAACTTTTCGTAAAAAGTTCTGAAATTTTTTTCAGACCATTGTCTCATCCTGCTATAGTTCCAAGGTGCTTCAAAACATAATTTAGACCTTTTGAAGAGGTCCAGAACCCTGATTTATCATCACCGGGCAGTAGCTAAAAAGTTACAGTAACTCCACCATGTACAGTGCACTGCTAGAGTGCAATTTGTGCAACAATCATAAAAAAATTCATAGAAAACTCATTTCAACTCGAAACGAGGCAAACAAAAATTCTATAGAAACTAGACTAAATATAGAAGAATCTTGATCCAACCTTAATGGCTAGAGGTTAGCTAAATGAAACATTTTTGACAATCAATTTGGTGCTCAACAGAAATTATAAAATCTGGTGGCAGAATCTTGCCAGATTTTTCTAAAATTATGTGGTTGTGCAAACTACACCAAATTAAATATGGAACACTACACATCTAGGGGAATTTTAGATCATTTGGAGTTGTGTAGACCCCTCAAAAAAATTCGCCAAAATCCGGGCAGAATGTATTCATTTGACCGGTAATACTTATTTTCATTTCCAAAATAAAATCTTACACCCAACATTCCAAGAATCTACAAATGGTACATCTCCATACACACACCCTAATTCATACATTCATATCACCATAATCTCATAAACCCTTATACATTTCTCTTAAAATCATACAAATCATTTTATATGTCAGTTACACCTTAAATTCAAAATGGACACTTTTGGGCACGTTCCCCCCCCCCCCCTAATGGCTATACAATTATGTTCAAAATCTTCCATACATGTCCAACATGGCTTATACATACATATGAAATTCGAATATAAATATATTATCCAACTTTAAGAATAATATTTTTCAAAAGAGTCCATATGCCACAAAACGGCATGGACATCTACATACATATCAAAAGATCCAAAAGAAACTCAACAAGGTCCATTGAGCTAATCATGGCTAGTCCTTCATTGGTGCCTTTCTGAAAAAAAGTTGTATATAGGGGGTGAGCACCACTACGGCTCAGTAGGAATGATCCACCCAACTCCACTCTAACTCAAGCGGCTATGCATGGATGCATATGACAATTATCCATGCTTTTTACCCATAAATAATCACGTTTTATAAATCATGCGTAATGCTTCACATTCCAATGTATACATACATAAAGCAAAATGATCAAGTCACAATTCAATGTAAAACTCACACCACATAAGTCCGAAAATCAATTCAATGGGGACTAGCTTATCAAACCACCTCATAGTAAGGGTCTCTTTTGCACCCAAACTCTGCTTACGCTTCTCGATTCACTATTCCGACGGATGTGCCATCCGCTTGGCCAAGTCTTGGGTCTTTCATCCTAGGGGTCATCCCCCTATCTTAATTTTCAATATTGTCACGCCCCAAAAACCTTGCTTTTCATATAGTGCACATAATCACATCAACGCACTCAATCAACACAATGCAATGCATTTTATCAAATCAATGCATTTTTCTTCACTTCAAGATTGTCACAATGTCATCACACTCACATCATGGAAATCATCATTCTTATGCATTTTTCAAGAAAGTCATATCTTTCATGTATAAATCTATAAACACCCACATTTTTATATTTTCACCAAATGAACACATTTTCAATAATTAGCATATATAGTCTCAATATCACATATACAACACATATGAGCCCTAACTAGCATGTTAGACCTATACATATGCATAAATCACACACACACACACACACACACACACACACATATATATATATATACACATATACATAAAATCCTAAACTCAAAAAATCTCAACTTATCTTTCATGTCACAAATATGTGACCTATAGAATCAAAGTAAAGATGAGTCTAGCACCCCTACCTCAAATCATATGCTTTGAATCCAACTTTGAGAAATCCCAGCTTTTTTAACTTCACAAATTGTGAACTTTGTTCAGTTCAAACCGAAGCCCTCAACGCCCTCTACACACTTTCCTTCTTCGGGATCTTACAAATCATACCCCGAGTGACCTAAAATCTAGAGAGAATGGAGAGAGATGAAGTGGTGACTTTTAGAGAGAGAGTGAAATCTATAAATATGAAATATCCCAGACCTTGTGATATTTATTTCATTCCTAGGGGCACAAAAAGACCGTTTTGCCCCTGGGCCACTTAACGTACCCTCCCGACCTCCGAATTAATTCTCGAAAACTCTGTTGGATTCAAAATCACTTCCTCAACACTTTAAACATTTCATTTAAGCCATTCCCCAAAAAAAATATTTTTGAGAAATTTTCGAATTTCTAGGCCCACTTAAGTCGCATCCCAGGCCCCGGTTTGACCAAAAAGTCAAACTTTTTCAAAAGTTTCCAAAATCATATTTCAACCTTCTAAACATGTTCCCCGCAGTCAAAACATGTTAAATATCATTTAAAATACATTTAAAGCAATAAATGATAAAAAATTCAAAAAGTAACCAAAATTGGGCACGGTCTCTACAGTGAGCATGCAAGTTTAAATTTCTCTTCCAGAGCATGTTTGCCCTTAGTCTCGTTGTTAACCACACACCATTGCTTTGGCATGGACACGAGACCCTTGACAGCCACCGGCTCACGATTTTTGCCTGTGAAATGAAACAAAAACTTAGGTCTACCATCAAAGGTAAAAATGCCCCAATGGCGCTCAAATGGACCCCTAGAAATATTCCTAGAGTTCTCATCACATAGACTAAACATGTACGCGTCCAGAGATATGTCAGGGCAAGTCGAGTCCCTTTGTTGCAAGCTACCTTTTTTATGAAGCCATCATAGAACCTTTTAGCATTTTTGACATTGGCATTGATGTCGCCATCAGTTGGTCATCCAATCTCCCCAACAATTACATTCAAATTCAGGACACCAGCCTTGGACAGAGCCGAGACAAGGGTATCATAACTTACATCAAATGCATTTATGTATGTGGCCTTATTGTCTTTAATTGAACTTGAATTGCCATCAAAGAAAGTAAATCAAGAGAGCTGGAACTAGGGTTTTCACAAACACTGCGGTAGGGAAATATGTTGGTTATAAAGGGTGCATTGTTCTTGTTGAGGAAATGTACCATTTAGACCATGACATCCTTAATGTCCTCGCGAAAAACACCCCCTGATGGACCTTTTGTTTCAGACTTGCATACCTCTGCTACATCAAAGGGTATGCTTGCTTTGATCTTGTGTCCAACACCAGCCTCGTTAAGAGCTTTTTGGATATTTTGCAATGCCGCCAGAGCATGTTGTAAGAATGAATTATCGTATCTCCTCAGGTATGGGTCACTCCCAACAACAACATACCTATAAATGATCCAAATACAAAATTCACAACAACAACAACAAGAAAAATAAAAGACTTGACAAGTGTATTAAAACCTTACTTTATATTGACACGTCCATCCTTTACATGTTGAATGACACTGTCTTTCACTCATCCCCTGGCATATTCTGTCATGTCTTTGAATAGATCTAGATCCTCATATCTGATCCCAATCATCAGCTCAATCCCTAACCCTACAAAGTCTTTAATGGCAAAGGTACCGAACAACTTTACTTTATCGATCCCATTCTCCAAAATCAGCATAACTATATTAGGTCGAAGTATAAGGTTTGACGTTTCCCACCCCCAATTCACACCTATACCATTGGAAAGATTGGCCCCACCAAACATGCCCATAATAACACCTTCACTCGGACTATGGTTTGAGCTGATTCAAAGGTAATAGAGGACAAGGGTCCTAAAGCTTGGAGGTTGATGAAAGAACTGATCAAAATTCTCATATCTAAAGAGAGAGAGAGAGAGAGGAGAGAGGAGAGAGACGAGTGGTTTTCAAGGTGTTTAGGGTGATGAGTTTATTTTTGCCGGAACAAACCCATTCAATACTAGATTTTACCCGCCAAATATAGCTACCATTCAAAAGTAGTTAATTGTTTAGTGAATTAGTAATTAGCAATTTCTAATTTTAGTTGGTACAGATCAACAATAGGTGTCAATGCCTCATTTTCTGTACGCACACCTATATATGTTTTCGAGGGATTAAAATCCTCTCCTGTGAGCTACCAAACTTGTCCCGGCCAGTGCACCGCCTGTGGTTGTGAATGACCCACATCACATACTAAGCTTTACTGAGCCACGTCACCGAGTTTAGGATAAAAATTTTAATTGAGGCTAGCGTATACACTATTTATTATGGTAAACAAAAGATACATATACATCATTCATGTAAATACATGTATATTATTTACATAATTATACGATTACATGTACAACATCTTATACCTATTTCAAAATTCTAAGATCACTTAATCTCCATCTCAATCACCTCTTGTCCCTTGGGGAATGGTGAAATTGAACTCGTTTTGAGTTGCCGTAATCGGACTAGCTAGAGTGAAGACAAAGTTGGAGAAGAGGTTGGGGACGGTGGAGAAACTGGAGGGGGTGGGACCGACCGAGAGGATCTGGGAACGATGCGAATCGTACCAAGCGTGTTCGCGAGCGTCGGAGAGGACCTCGTAGGGGTTGAGATTTTTACTTTCGTTTTCTGTTTTTATGTTTTGTTCTTTCTTTTGCTTTTTTAATTAATTATTGGTAAAAATAATACTGTGACCCAAACAATATAGGCCTCTTTATTTTAGTTATCCATGAATAGATTGTAGTCTCTAAAAAGAGTAAGTATGTGATTAGAGCATTATTACTCATCACTTCATCAGTATTTTACTAGAATTGTAACAAACTTATATTTTAACTTAATTATAAAAAAAACTTATATTTTCACATTAGATTCGGATTGAGTATATCTCATCTAAAACCTGAGAATCGGTTGAGTCAGTTGCTTAAATATGCTTTATTTCTTTTGATTCATATAAAATATGTTATGGTCATATCTCTGTTCCTTTCTGGACATTAATTAAATAGCTAGTCTGAAACATAATTGAAAAAGTCAAAAAGTTAGATGAAATTGAAATAGCTAGATCTCAAGTGAAAAAGTTAGATGAAATTGAAATAGCTAATAAAAAGCTTATATTGATGAGCTCTACAAATATACGTCTACATTATCAAAATCAGTGCCTAGAATTACCTTTTTCTGATTTGAACATTATTTCCTAACATTTATACTATTCTACATTGCTCATAATATGTTATTTTCAAATAAGGATTAAAGTAGTAGGCATACCGCATATGTATAATTAATATTATCATTGTTGACTTTGGTTGAAAGAATTTGACATTGAATTTGTTGGAAGTGACTCAAAAACAAATGAAAATTTTGTGATCTTGAGATCGAATAATGACAGGAAAAAACAAGAGGAGTGTTGGGAGTGACCATGGACCCTTTGTGGGTGTGTGCAAGTGTGGGTGAAATTAGGTGCTTCATATTATGGTGTAATCCCAATAATCTTATCATGCATACCTTCCTGATATATGTTTCTTTTTTTCACTCTCAAACTCTTTTGGAATTCTTGTTTCTCTTTGAAGTAAGTAACAGGAGTATTCATAAATTGGTCTTCAATACGACTTTTGGATGATCCGACCAACGAAGCGAGAAATTATATGTACAAAAAAGCCAATCTGGCATGGGCTAAAGCAGTTTCTAAGAATGCATAGTCAACTTTGTGTTTTGGGAGTAAATGTCAATTTTTTTAACAAGCACAAGGAAAAAAGTTTTTATCCTTTAAATTTTTTTTGTTGTAATGTTTTCTCACATTGTAAAGGAGATTGATGTTAACTTTTGAGGGATGAAGGTAATTTTTGATGTAAATAAATGATTTATGGAAAATTGTATTTTTTGCTACACTTTGGTTTGATTAGATGACTTGTGTAAATTTAAAATCCAAGCTTAGTATTTTTTTTTTTGCTACAGTTTGATTTTATTGGATGACTTGTGTAAATTTAAAATCCAAGCTCAATGGACTCAATCTCCGAACAACTTGAGCCACAAAGCATTTACATAATATATGATCCATCGACATTATTGTCAAGTCTCTTTGTATGCATTGTGGCCTCTTTTTATGCATTGTGGCTTATTTATTTATATTTACATAATGTGACTTATTTATCTATTTATTCAGGAGTGAACTAACTAAAACTAAAATTTTAGAATTTTCTATTCTTACTTAATAAAATGTTTCATCGACGTTATACATGGTACGTTAAGACATTTATTTTCTATATGGTAGTTTAATTAAGAAACCTAAAATGTAAAAAACTTGAATTATAAGTTACCTTCCAACTTAAACATAACATCAAGTAAAGCTAAACTGTATGTTACATTCCAAATTAAAAAAAAAACATGTAGGAAATATAAAATGTATGTTATATCCCATCATAAACGTAACATGTAAAAAACTTGATTTATATGTTACATCCTAACCTAAACGTGACATATTGGAAACCTGAATTATATGTTATATCCAAACTTAAAGGTAACATATAAAAAATCTGAATTATATGTTACATCCCAACCTAAACGTAATATGTGAAAAACCTGAATTATATATATGTTTCTCCCAACTTATAAGTAACATCTAAAAAACATTAAATGTATTACATCCCAACTTAAAAATAACATGTAGGATACCTAAAATGCATGTTACATCCCAACCTAAACATAACATATAGGAAACCTCAATTATATGTTCGATACCATCTTATAAGTAATATTGTACGCAAATTAACAACCTAAGTGTTTTTGCACATCCCCTTCTAACAGGAGAGCGCGACCCTCTTTCATGCAATTTTGAAAACAAAAAAGGTCCTGCAATCACCATAAATACCTACTTAAACTTTGCCTCCACACTGAAATGTATGTTACATATCTACTTAAAAGTATCACGTAGGAAATCTAAAATGTATGGTACATCACAACCTTAAGGTAATAAGTAGGAAACATGAGATGTATGGTACATCCCAACTTAAGGTAATAGGTTGAAAACCTAAAATGTATGGTAAATCTCAACTTAAGGTAATAGGTAGGAAACCTGAAATATATTTTGTATCTCAACCTTAAGGTAATACGTAGGAACATTAAATTTATGTTACATACCCACTTAAACTTTGCCTTCACACTGAAATGTATGTTACATATCCACTTAAAAGTAACACATAAGAAACCTAAAATGTATGTTACATCCCAACTTTAAGGTAATAGGTAAGAAACTTGAGATATATGGTACATCACAACTTAAGATAATTGGTTGAAAACCTAAAATGTATGGTATATCAAAACTTAAGATAATTAGTTGAAAACCTAAAATGTATGGTACATCTCAATTTAAGATAATAGGTAAGAAACCTGATATATTTGTTACATCCCAACCTTTATGTTTGTGGGCCTGTCAGGTAACTTTTTAAGGCTTATATGCTGAAACTATATTGTATATTCTGTAAGTTTCATGAAAGGAAACTCTAGTACTCAGTAAACTTGATAAGTAAACTAATTGAAAATATTCAATAGTAACCTTATGAACACGAGTCCAAATAGATTTTTTACACAAACTTGAGATTGAATTTGAATTATTTTATGAAATGAGTCATGTTGAGATGAGTTCAAGCTTTTCAAATTCATAACAAGCCGAACTAGCCTGAGCTTCACTCTTTTGAGCTAGTATTTATGAGCTCGCCGCGATCTCGAGCTGAGCCCATAAATGAATGAGTCAAGTTGGAACATTTTAAAACTCGGCTTAACTCGATTGATTTGCCAACCTAAAGATGGATTAAAGAAATACAATATTAAAACTCAACCAAAATCTTCAGCCTATTTTCGATTTGTGGTATGATACTCTCTCATGAGTTATAATAGTGTGTCAATCTAAGATTTATTAACAGAAAAAGAAAATCAGCAATGATTGTTGTTGTCCCATAGGCTTTTCTTATAAAGCAACAATGAATTTCTCCTTTCTTGGTTGTAATATATATATATATATATATATATATATTTGTATGTGTTTTCTATACTTGCCTTTTCATTTGAATCATGCAGTAGTAACCTTTAGTCTATTAACAATTTATGTGACAAAGCAGAAGCTAGATTAGTTTTTGAATGCACTAAGCTTGCAAAGAAAACTGTTATATTATTGTTGTATATAAAAAAATAAACCAATATCTTACAGAACTAGAGCACTATTCAAAAGTTTTCAAGAAAAGTCATATGATTAAAAGCTTCATATATTTATTCATGTAATTTAAAGTGCAGCTTTTCATTGTTGGATTCTTTTTCTCATTCTCAAAAACAAAAATAATCAAGGACATTCTATGGTCATCATTCTTGTGGCTATCTTAGCCACAAATTTCCCAAAAAAAAAAAAAATTAATGATAAAAATCCTTATATATTATTGATTTCATTGATCGCTTCCTTGCATTTGGTTATGACAATTTAATGTGAAAAATCATATCATCCTATAATGGAGATATATATGATGTGATTAAGCAGCTCATTTCTTGCTACTGTTGATGTATTTGTCCAATTTTATATTGTTGAGATACTAAAATTCTTATATATATATATATATATATATATATATATATATATATTAAGCAGCTCATTTCTTGCTACTGTTGATGTATTTGTCCAATTTTATATTGTTGAGATACTAAAATTCTTATATATATATATATATATATATATATATATATATATATATGTTTTGCAGAAGTCATTTCCAAACCTCCTAATCTTCTACGTTGGCATTCAAAAGATCACATCCATGTCCAGTGGGAATAAATGAGCTTGATAAAAGTTTAAACATCACTAGTTCGACGAGGACAAAAAGTCAAAACTGAAATTAATGTTTTACAAATGTCATGGGGGAAAAAAACACTAATATTTTCACTATTTCCTCTGCTTTGAGCTGGCCCACAACTACATGTACACTTCTTGCCAATATGATATGATATTGGTTAATTCTCCAACCAGCAGAAATAGAAGAGATATTGATTCGGACTTTGACATTAAAAAAATGTGGACAAGACCAACAATAATGCCCTTAAAATTGCATTTGGCTGTGACAATTTAATGTGAAAAATCATATCAATGGAGATATATATGATGTGATTAAGCAGCTCATTTCTTGCTACTGTTAACGTATTTGTCCAATTTTATATTGTTGAGATACTAAAATTCTCATATATATATATATATGTTTTGCAGAAGTCATTTTCAAACCTCTTAATCTTCTACGTTGGCATTCAAAAGATCACATGCATGTCCAGTGGGAATAAATGAGCTTGATAAAAGTTTAAATATCACTACTTCGATGAGGACAAAAAGTCAAAACTGAAATTAATGTTTTACAAATGTCATGGGGAAAGAAAACACTAATCTTTCCACTCCTTCCTCTGCCTTGAGCTGGCCCACAACTACATGTACACTTCTTGCCAATATGATATGATATTGGTTAATTCTTCAACCAGCAGAAATAGAAGAGATATTGATTCGGACTTTGACATTAATAACTTCAATATCAGTTTGTGGACTATATATATATATATATATATGATATAAGATCAACTTGTATTATCCTAAAAAAATGTGGACAAGACCAACAATAATGCCCCTAAAATTATTGCTCCAGAAATGACCTTTACTCTTTCTGAGTCATTTAGATTCACCACTGGGAAAATGCAATCCCCCTTGGAGGGATCATCAAAGACTATCACGCCTCCTAGCACTTCTTTACATAAATTTTGATTTTGCGTTTGAAAAAACATATTAAAAGCATATGAAACATTCCCATAGAAATCCAAATTATTGCATGAAGATCCAAATCCCAAGCGCGTGCAATCCGACTGTGAGCACGCAAGTTTGAACTTCTCTTCCAGAGCATACTTGTCCTTAGTCTCGTTGTTAACCACACACCACTGCTTTGGCATAGACACGAGACCCTTGACAGCCACCGGCTCACGATCTTTGCCTGTGAAATCAAATGAAAACTTAGGTCTACCATCAAAGGTAAAAATGCCCCAGTGGCGCTCAAATGGACCCCTAGAAATATTCCGAGAGTTCTCATCACATAGACTAAACATGTACGCATCCAGAGATGTGTCAGGGCGAAGTGGAGTCCCTTTGTTGCTAGCCACCTTCTTTATGAAGCCATCATAGAACCTTTTAGCATTTTTGACATTGGCATTGATGTCGCCATCAGTTGGCCATCCAATCTCCCCAACAATTACTTTCAAATCCGGGACACCAGCCTTGGATAGAGCCGAGACAAGGGTATCATAACTTACATCAAATGCATTTGTGTATGTGGCCTTATTGTCTTTAATTGAACTTGAATTGCCATCAAAGAAAGAAAAATCAAGAGAGCTGGAACTAGGGTTTTCATAAACACTACGGTAGGGAAATATGTTGGCTATAAATGGTGCATTGTTCTTGTTGAGGAAATGTACTATTTGGACCATGATGTCCTTAATGTCCTCACGAAAAACACCCCCTGATGGACCTTTTGTTTCGGACTTGCATACCTCTACTGCATCAAAGGGTATGCTTGCTTTGATCTTGTGTCCAACACCAGCCTCGTTAAGAGCTTTTTGGATGTTTTGCAATGCCGCCAGAGCATGTTGTAGGAATGAATTATCGTATCTCCTCGGGTATGGGTCGCTCCCAACAGCGACATACCTATAAAAGATCCCAAATACATCATTCATAATAACAACAACAACAAAAACAAAAGACTTGACAAGTGTATTAAAACCTTACTTTATATTAACACGTCCATCCTTTACATGTTGTATGACATTATCTTTCACCCATCCCTTGGCATATTCGGCCGTGCCTTTGAATAGATCTAGATCCTCATATCCGATCCCAATCATCAGCTCAATCCCTGACCCAGCAAAGTCTTTAATGGCAAAGGTGCCGAACAGCTTTACTTTATCGATCCCATTCTCCAAAATCAGCGTAACTATACTAGGTGGGAGTATAAGGTTTGACGTTTCCCACCCCCAATTCACACCTATACCATTGGCAAGATTGGCCGCCACCAAAACCACCAAACATGTCCATAATAGCACCTTCACTCGAACCATGGTTTGAGCTGATTCAAAGGAAATAGAGGACTAGGGTCCTAAAGCTTGGAGGTTGATGAAAGAACTGATCAAAATTCTCATGTCTAAAGAGAGAGAGAGAGAGAGAGAGAGAGGGGAGTGGTTTCAAGGTGTTTAGGGTGATGAGTTTGTTTTTGCCAGAACAAACCCATTTATTTCTGGATTTTACCCGCCAAATACAGCTACCATTCAAAAAGTAGTTAATTGTTTAGTGAATTAGTAATTAGCAATTTCCAATTTTAGTTAGTACAGATCAACAATAGGTGTCAATGCCTCATTTTCTACGCACACACCTATATATGTGTTCGAGGGATTAAAATCCTCTCCTGTGAGCAACCAAACTAGTCCCAGCTGGTGCGCCGCATGTGGTTGTGAATGACCCACGTCACATACTAAGCTTTACTGAGCCACATCACCGAGTTAGATAAAAATTTTAATTGAGGCTAGCATATACACTATTTACTGTGCTAAACAAAAAATACATATACATCATTTATGTAAATACATGTATATTATTTACATAATTATTCGATTACATGTACAACATCTTATACCTATTGCAAAATTCTAAGATCACTTTATCTCCATCTCAATCAACTCTTGTCCCTTGGTGAATGGCGAAATTGAACTTGTTTTGAGTTGCCGTAATCGAATTAGCCAGAGAGAAGACAAAGTTAGATAAGAGGTCCGGGACGGTGGAGAAACTGGAGGGGTGGGACCAACCGAGAGGATCTGGGAACGATATGAATCGTACCAAGCGTGTTCGCGAGCGTCGAAGAGGACCTCGTAGGGGTTGAGATTTTTACTTTTGTTTTCTATTTTTATGTTTTGTTCTTTCTTTTTCTCTTTTAATTAATTATTGCTAAAAATAATACTATGACCCAAACAATACAGGCCTCTTTGTTTTAGTTATCCATGAACAGATTGTAGTCTCTAAAAAAAGTATGTGATTAGAGCATTATTACTCATCACTTCATCAGTAATTACTAGAATTGTAACAGACTTATATTTTAACTTAATGATAACAAACTTATATTTTCACATTAGATTCGGATTGAGTATATCTCATCCAAAACCTGAGAATCGGTTGAGTCAGTTGCTTAAATATGCTTTATTTCTTTTGATTCATATTAAACATGTTATGATCATATCTCTGTTGCTTTCTGGACATTAATTAAATAGCTAGACTGAAACAGAATTGAAAAAGTTAAAAAGTTAGATGAAATTGAAATAACTAGATCTCAAGTGAAAAAGTTAGATGAAATTGAAATAGCTAATAGAAAGCTTATATTGATGAGCTCAACAAATATATGTGTCTACATTATCAAAATCAATGCCTAGAATTACCTTTTTTCGATTTGAACACTATTTCATAACATTTTATACTATTCTATATTGCTCATAATATGTTATTTGCAAATGAGGATTAAAGTAGTAGGCATACCGCATATGTATAATTAATATTATCATTGTTGACTTTGGTTGAAAGAATTTGACATTGAATTTGTAGGAAGTGACTCAAAAACAAATGAAAATTTTGTGATCTTAAGATTGAATAATGACAGGAAGAAACAAAACAAGAGGAGTGTTGGGAGTGACCATAGACCCGTTGTGGGTGTGTCCAAGTGCGGGTGAAATTAGGTGCTTCATATTATGGTGTAATCCCAATAATCTTATTATGCAAACCTTCATGATATATGTTTCTTTTTTCACTCTCAAACTCTTTTGGAATTCTTGTTTCTCTTTGAAGTAAGTAACAGGAGTACTCATAAATCGATCTTCCATGCGACTTTTAGATGATCTAACCAACGAAGTGAGAAATTATATATACAAAAAAGCAAATCTGGCATGGGCTAAAACAGTTTCTAAGAATGCATAGTCAACTTTGTGTTTTGGGGGTGAATGTCAATTTTTTTAACAAGCACAAGGAAAAAAGTTTTTATCCTTCATAATTTTGTTGTTGTAATATTTTCTCACATTGTAAAGGAGATTGATGTTAACTTTTGGGGGATGACGGTAATGTTTTGGTGTAAATAAATGATTTATGGATGATTGTATTTTTTGCTATATTTTGGTTTGATTAGATGACTTGTGCAAATTTAAAATCCAAACTTAATATTTTCTTTGCTACAATTTGGTTTTATTGGATGACTTGTGTAAATTTAAAATCCAAGTTCAATGGACTCAATCTCTGAATAGCTTGAGCCACAAAGCATTTACATAATATATGATCCATCGACATTATTGTCAAGTCTATTTGTATGCATTGCGGCATCTTTTTATGCATTATGGCTTATTTATTTATATTTACATAATGTGACTTGTTATCTATTTATTCAGGAGTAGACTAATTAAAACTAAAATTTTAGAATTTTCTATTCTTACTTAATAAAATGTTTCATCGACGTTATACATGGTACATTAAGTCATTTATTTTCTATATGGTAGTTTAATTAAGAAACCTAACATGTAAGAAACTTGAATTATAAGTTACCTTCCAACTTAAACATAACATCAAGTAAAGCTGAAATGTATGTTACATTCCAAATTAAAAAAAAAAACATGTAGAAAATATAAAATGTATGTCATATCCCAACATAAACGTAACATGTAAAAAACTTGAATTATATGTTACATCCTAACCTAAACGTGACATATTGGAAACTTGAATTATATGTTATATCCCAACTTAAATGTAACATATAAAAAATCTGAATTATATGTTACATCCCAATCTAAACATAATATGTGAAAAACCTGAATTATATGTTACCACCTAATTAATAAGTAACATCTAAAAAACATTAAATGTATTACATCCCAACTTAAAAATAACATGTAGGATACCTAAAATGCATGTTACATCCCAACCTAAACGTAACATATAGGAAACGTCAATTATATGTTCGATACCAACTTATAAGTAATGTTGTACGCAAATTAACAACCTAAGTGTTTTTGCACATCCCCTTCTAATAGGAGAGCGCGACCCTCTTCCATGTAATTTTGAAAACAAAAAAGGTCATGCAATCACCAAAAATACCCACTTAAACTTTGTCTCCACACTGAAATGTATGTTACATATCTACTTAAAAGTATCACGTAGGAAATCTAAAATGTATGGTACATCACAACCTTAAGGTAATAAGTAGGAAACATGAGATATATGATACATCCCAACTTAAGGTAATAGGTTGAAAACCTAAAATGTATGGTAAATCTCAACTTAAGGTAATAGGTAGGAAACCTGAAATATATTTTGCATCTCAACCTTAAGGTAATACGTAGGAACATTAAATTTATGTTACATACCCACTTAAACTTTGCATTCACACTGAAATGTAATGTTACATATCCACTTAAAAGTAACACAGAAAACCTAAAATGTATGTTACATCCCAACTTTAAGGTAATAGGTAAGAAACCTGAGATGTATGGTACATCACAACTTAAGATAATTGGTTAGAAACCTAAAATGTATGGTATATCACAACTTAAGATAATTGGTTGGAAACCTAAAATGTAGGCTATGTCTCAACTTAAGATAATAGGTAGGAAACCTAAAATATATGCTACATCCCAACCTTAAGGTAATACGTAAGAACATCTACATAACATAAAATGTATGTTACATACCCACTTAAATATGAAATATATGTTACATACCCATTTTAACTCTGCCTCCACACTGAATTGTATGTTACATATCCACTTAAAAGTAACAAGTAGGAAACATGAAATGTATGTTACATTGCCTCCACACTGGAATATATGTTACATATCCACTTAAAAGTAAAAAGTAAGAAACTTGAAATATATGTTACATCCCAACTTAAAATTTGTCTCCACACTAAAATGTATGTTACATATCCACTTAAAAGCAACAAGTAGGAAACATGAAATGTATATTACATTCCAACTTAAACTTTGTCTCCACATTGAAATGCATGTTACATATCCACTTAAAAGCAACAAGTAGGAAACATGAAATGTATTTTACATTGCCTCCACACTGGAATATATGTTACATATCCACTTAAAAGTAACAAGTAGAAAACCTGAAATGTATGTTACATCTCAACCTTAAGATAATAGGTAGGAAACCTGAAATATATGCCTGAAATTTAACGAGTCGGGCGCTTACCAGTGACTCAAAAGCCTAAGTTATTGGGTCGTGTTGGCTACCCGCCCATTTATACTCATTCTCTTTTCATTCGGATATGATGTGGGACAAAGAATACCCCTCTAACACTACCTGCCCATTTATACCCATTCTTTTTCCCATTCGAATTCGATGTGGGACATAGAAGACCCTTCTAACTTTCTCCCCCACTAGAACTCGCAACGCCCTCGTTGCGGTCGGACCACCTTGCCTATCCTTCCCCCCTAACAACATGAGGACCCAGTAACGATCCAAACCCAGACTATACCCAGGTGGGTGCTAAGAGTAACACCAAATCAAGAATTGAGTTTAACTCTAATACCAACTGTAATGAGTCGGGCACTTACCAACGACCCAAAAGCTTAAGCTATTGGGTAGTATTGTCTATCGCCCATTTATACCCATTCTCTTTTCTATTCGAATCCGATGTGAACAAAAAAGATCCATCTAACACATACCTACTTAAACTTTGTCTTCACAGTGAAATGCATGTTACATATCCACTTAAAAGTAACACGCAAGAACCTGAAATGTATGTTATATCCCAACCTTAAGGTAATTGGTCATAACCTTAAAATCGGATTAAGTAATTATAACACATTTTGAAAAATGTATCCAATGATATTTGATTTATTTATTACTTATTTAAATCAAGTACTGACAACTCATTTAATTTTTTTTTTTTTTGTGTTTTGTAATTTGTTGTTTGGTTCGTGGTTGTTTGTTTTAAGATAGTATACTAGACTATTGAAGTAGAGGATAAAAAACATCCATATTTTTTATGGCTGGTAATACTTCGTCTCTTGTTCTTCTATTATTCATTTTCTGTTCGGCTGCATAGTGCTCATTTTATGAATACTTCCATTGTCCTGCTATTCTTAGCAAAAGTTTTGTTACCACCATATGATCAAGATCATGTAGAGGGCTACATTGAATTTAGTTGCTTTGGTCAATAACTTTCTTGTTTAAGACTTTTTTCTTTCACACACTGAGAAGAACACAAAATATACCAACCAAATAAATAATCACCCACAAGCATAACAAAGAACAAATATATGATAAGCACAATTATTATTATTATTATTATATAATTCACAATAATGCAAAAGTTAACATATTCCAAATGATTAATAATTTTAAAATATAATTCTGATCAATTACAATAAAAATAACTATTCATAGTCTTAAACTAATGCAAACAAATATAGATAGTAAGATAAAGCCATTTCGAGTGATTCTGATACTTATTAGCTCTTCCTATGCAACCTCAATCCTTTAAGAGCTTCAATATGAGTGATCATGTTTGTACAAAGGGAATATGATAGTTATAAATCAACTTGATATAAAATAAAGTAAAACTTTAAAAGAACGATAAAACATTATATAACATTCAAAGAATTAATGATAAAATCATAGAGATTCAACAAAGTACAACGGCTTCTAATGTAAGAAGTAGATGAACTTGAAAAATCGTATTCTGCTTAGGTGCTCAAGGTGTTTATAATTTGTATGTGTGTCTTCCTTCATTAAACAATAACCTAACCTTTCCAATTAATTTTTTTTCTAAACAACCACATTAAAAGAAGAATCACCTGTCGGAGAAAATTTGTTTCACTTTAAAATGGAGACCATCGCAAGATGAAGAATGTATTCTACAAGATTAGATAGAAAAAAAATACCTGAACAACATTTCATAATCAAGACATTATAAAAAACTTATTGACAAAGTGCACATCAGCAGGCTGTAAAAGCTCTGATGGCCAACACAAACTATGGTATACACTTCGCATTCAAATAAATTATGGTAAACTCTCCAAATGAATACCTAAAAAGACATTCACAAGACTCATCTCAGAGTGATGCCAGTAAACATAGTTAGTGTGCAAGCCAAAGAAAAATGAAAAGAGAAGAGGGAAGAGAGAGATATATAAAGACCCATTCATTTGATTATGCAAAAGATTACTTCTCACGCCCCGATTTCCAATTCTCAAAAATCGATGGTGAGTATGTAATAAACCATCACCTCTGACCATTATCACACACACCTAACTCATCCTTAACATATATAATATCATGACACCTGGAATAATCATCAAATGAACACCTGTATCATCATTCATAATTATTATAATCTGAAAACCAACATTAAGGGCACAATGTCCATATACAATATCTCAAAATGGAAGTCTCCTTATACATGTCTAAGCACATCATGTCCACATATCGGAAGCGCATAACACAAAATGTCAAAAAAATAAGAAATTCTTCTAACTTTAAGTCCAATTTACAATTCCTCACCACCAACCATCTCTTCGTCATGTCCTGAAAGTGTTAGTGTAAGGGGATGAGCAATTTTCAACGGGCTCAAAGTAATACGTTGTGCAATCTGTCCAAATTCATATCTTATATCAATGCATAAACATAAATCAACATACCCAATTTAATTACGTGTCATGCTTCCTAGCATTCTAATCCAAAAATTGAAACTTTTACTTCACATGGCATAAACATCAATATACTTGACTACCACAAAATTTTTAATTTAAACATACGATAATGCACAATCTCATCATATCTATAACATATGACCAAATGGAATTCGAACACAAGTTTGACAGAATTATCATAAAACTCATATTTCTACTCATTTTTTTCAAAATCGTGGCATATGCATCAAATGTAACTTGACAACCACATAATTTCAATTCATTAGTAAAGCATATTCTCCATCATATAAGTGACATATGACATTTTTGAATCGGATAAATATTCACACAAGTCATATAATTTCACATAAGTTACACATAAGACTCAACACACTCTCTCGAATTTGGTTCACACACACACATCCGAATACGTGCCGAAGCTCCATATCCCAATTTTTAGTTATTTTAGTGCTACTAACCCATTGGTAACCAACCCTCTTGTGCAAGTTTGAGATCTTTCAGCCTCAAGGGATATGTTCCCCTACTACTTTCTCATGAGCCATTTCTGAGACACACCCCACACTCACACAAAATAGTTTACATCTTGCACACACATTCACAATTTTGATGCATTGCACTCATGGAATGTCCTAATTCAATTCTAGCATGTCACACAAGAATCATAAGACATAAGTATAAGCTTATTTCCCAAAACTCAGTTTTTATCATTTTTCCTAAAATTTCGCACATGCTATACATATACTATTTTGCATATATAATCAATTCATGCATTATAACACATATACCAATCATTTCACTCAAAGAAGCTCATCGAATTTAACCAAAATTCCATATATGCAATACATGTCACACAAGGCATATACCATCAATTCATGTATTTTAAATCATACATCAATTTAAATAAAAGAATTATATCGTAAATCTCATTTGATCATATAAAACGTGAACACATCCACTTTATGTCATTAACATGAAATTAAACTTGAAATGAAAAACACAACATACACTCCCTACCTCAATTTGGAGTGAGAACTCCAACAACCTCCAATTTTAAGAAAGTTAAAATGATCACCATCCATTGCTATGCCGGAATGGTGTTACACGTCTTTGCGTATCCAAAGTCCATGGGAAACCAAATTTTTAACCCAGTCCAAAGTAGTCCACGATTTCAGTCCAACCCAATGTCAAAGCCCAAGTCCAATTTAATTGATCCGGATTCAATTAAAATAGTGAGTCCAAATCAATTTTCAGCACTACCAATTTTTTGCCCTTATTCAAGAATACTCATCGCCTTCGTCTAAGCTCACTGGCCCAATTCCTTCACCACAATTAAACCCAATTCAGCCCAAAAATAATTATCTAGCCCAAACCATGATTGCCCAAACACTAGGCCCATACAAGTCCAATCTCAATTAACAAGGCCCAATTAAAAATCAATTTCAAGACAACCCAAATTTCAATTCAACTGTCCAGCCCATGAAACTAACCCAATCAATTGGCCCAAATCCAATTTAGTAGCCCATGTAACTATAATATATATATATATATATATATATATATATATATATTACCATCTTCTGTTTGCTCTAGCCTTAGCTCCACCAAAACTCAACCATACGAAGCCATAACCATGACACTACCGCAGCCCAAAGTCGCCAACCACCATGGTTGAATCCTCCGAAACCTAAAATAACCACCTCAGCTGAGACCATGCCCAGCTACACCGTCGGACCACCACAATCGGTCATATCTGCCGGCCAAACCACCTAGCCACACCACCATGTACAGCCAACCACCACCTCTCCATGATCGGACCACCATGCAAGCACCTCACCACCAGCCCGCGACCATCCACAACCGTAACCAATCTCTACCACCACTAAACCCACCGTCCGAACAGAGCAAGAAGACCCACTAAACCATCTTCACCCTACTCATGGCCAGCCAGCCACCCTCTGCTGGAACCGCCACCAACAACCATGATAGAACCCTCGAACCAGCCACCATCAAGCTAAAACCATGGCAGCCAAATCAGCAGTGGACAGTTCCTTCAGCACCGTTGGACCACCTCCACCCACCATTCGGTCTACCACTACAGACCCATCCAAACTGCCACCACAGGAAGCCCAGAAGACCATCACAGACCCCCCATCCCCGGCCAAGAAGACTACCATCTTCATCTCCTCCAACCGTCAACCGAACCCACATAGGAAGACCCATAACAGTCACCATGTCCGGCCAGAACCAACTGTACCAAGCTATCACGCGAAGGACACCCACAATCAGAACTCACCACGAACCACCAGCCCCATTGCACAACCGAGACTCACCCTTTCCTTCTCCATTCTCGGTTCTCCTTCTTTCTTTTCTATTTTTTAATTTTCTCTCTCTAGACTTTCTCTCTCTAGAACATTCAGCTTTTCTCTTTCTCCTTCTCTATTTCGGCTTCACCTCCTCTCTCTCAATCTTTTCTTCCAATCTTTCTCTGTCTACTGGTTCTCTTCCTCTCTCTCTCTCTCTCTTTCAGTTTCTCTCTCATTCTCTCTTTCTTTCTTCTTTTTCTTTCTTTCTTTTCTTTTCTTTCTTCCTCTTCTTCGGTTGACCACTCATGATCTCTTATCTTTATCTTTTCTTCTTTTCTCATACTCCACATGTTTTTAAATCACTCTCACCCACATATTTTATTATATACATAAAATACATATATATTCATATCTATTATCACATGTGCATAGTAACATATATATATATATATATATGTATATATATATATATATATGCATGTGTTCTCCACTCAGAGGAGTAATTAGGACAGGTGCAGTTGTCAACCTGCTCTTCAACTCATTAAACGCCGCTTGACAAGAATCATCCCAATTGAAAGGCACACCCTTTTTAGTTAAATAGGTGAACGGACTAGTAATTTTGGAGATCCCAGAATGAACCTACGGTAATAACCAGCCAACCCCAAAAATACGAATCTCTAAGGGTGAGGTAGGATTCCCTTACTCCAAAACTGCTGACACTTTACTTGGGTCGACCGCTATCCCCTTCTCGGATACTACGTGTCCCAAAAACTTCACCTCCCTCTGCCAAAAATCAAACTTCTCAAACTTTGCATACAACTGGTGATCTCTCAGTATTTGCAGAACAATACTGAGATGTCTGAAGTGATCCTCCTCTGACCTAGAATAAACCAGAATGTCATCGATAAAAATAATAACAAACTGATTTAAGTAGGCTCTGAACACTCTATTCATCAGATCCATGAAGACAGCTATGACATTTGTCAACCTGAAAGACATAACCCGAAACTCATAAGACTAATATCTAGTAAGGAATGATGTCTTCGATACATCCTGCTCCCTAACTCGAAGCTAATGATACCCGAAACTCAAATTTATCTTCGAGAAATAGGTGGCTCCCTTCAGTTGGTCGAACAGATCATCAATCCTAGGCAACGGGTACTTGTTGCAGATTGTGACCTTATTCAATTATCTGTAGTCAATACAAAGGCGAAGAGACCCATCCTTCTTTTCATAAACAACATCAATACTCCCAGTCCCCATAGTGAATTTCTGACTGAGAAGTTTGCTGAATCTGATCTATCAGCTCCCTCATTTCCACTGGCGTCATTCTGTATGGGGCCTTAGCAATAGGCTTGGTGCCTGGAGCTAAATCAATCACAAAGTCTATCTCACAACTCAGTGGTAATCCTGGGATTTCCTTAAACATATCCTGAAAGTCTCGTACCACTAGAATGGAATCTAGAGAAATTGTAGTTCCCTCCAAAGACCCTCCATTTGATTGAAGCATAGCAACAAAATACATCTCCTGACCTAGTATAGCAAAAATAATTACCTTATCATGGCAATTAACCTAAGCATGATAATATGATAACCAATCCATCCTGAGTATGACATCATAAGAATGCATGTCTAAGACCAATAGGTCTGTCAGGAACCTGATTCTGCCAATGTCTATAGGGACTTGACTACAGCGTTCCCATAGGATCATAATAACCCCCAATGGTGTAATTATAGTAAGTGGAGAACTACATGGCTGAGTAAGCAAACCAGATAGCCTAGTAAACGACTGAGACAAAAAAATGAGATGCCCCAGTATCAAAATAAAACACGACCGAGTTTACCATTTATCAGAAACATACCCTCAATCGCCTGAAGAGCCTGCACATCATATCACATGATGTTATAAACCCTCCCATAATGCATTTTGCTGACTAGGTTGCCCCGTGGGTTGTGGCGGTGCTGGTAAAACTGGACGATTCTGAGCCTGAATCTATGGAACTTATGGTACCGACAAGGGTGGTTGCTATCTCTATCCCTACTAACCAAGTTGTCCCTGATTGGTGTTAGGGCAATATCTAGCTGAATGCCCAAGCTCACCACACCCATAACAATGTCTTCTGAATAAACCAATAGGCCTCCTCAACTGACTTCCCTATGATTGAACCGGACCTATCTGCGGTACTCCATTCAGTCTTTTGTGAGTAGAGGTTTCCCCTCTCTAAGCATCACCGTTAGCTCTCCATAAGTGTGATCGTCTTTTCGATTTGCTTTCTTAATCTAATATTGATTGACCATAAAAAGTGTTAATGATCCAAACAAGAGCAAGGTTTTATTACCTGTTTGTCCTCTGCAGATTGGTCTTCTTTATCAGAAAATATTTCTTCAATAACTCATTTTGCATTTGAGTCCATGTAGTGATAGAGCCCACCTGTAGAGATCTGAAAAAATACTTGGTCTTCTCCTTCAGAGAGAATGGAAAGAGACACATCCGAAAAACATCTTCAAAGAAGTTATGAATTTTTGTAGTTGAGCACACTTCTATGAAGTCATCCATATGCTTGTAAGGATCCTCATGATTCAACCCAAAATAGGATGGTAGCATCTGAATAATGCTGGAATTGATCTCGTAGTTTTGAGCAGTGACATTAGGCAATTGGAATCTAGGTGGTGAAGTGTATGTCTCTGAGACATAGTAGTCTCTAAGCAAACTCACCCTTTCCCCAACTGTATTAGGCACAATATTGTTGTTGTTGTCATTAGCATCATGCATATCAGCCATGTTATCAAGATTTTCTTCCTCTTCCACAATGGGGTCAGTAAGAGTCCTTTTATGCTATCTAAGAATACATTCGGTCTCGAGATCAAGAGGTATCAAAGGATCAGCCAATGAACGACAACCGAGCATATGGTGACTAAATTACCTGAAAATAAAACAAAAATAAATATTAAAAGCAAAAGCAAAATATATATGAAAAAAATTCCTAAACTAAAAATTCAATTAAAACTAATTTTAAAAATCCAAATAATCAAATAGACAGTCCCCGCCAACGGTGCCAAAAATTGATCGTGGCTAAGTGTATCAATTAAAATATATCATTTCACAATAAAGTGAATTCTCTGTAAAATAAGGCTATCGAAAGGGGTGTCGAACCACAGAGACTGTGTTCTAACTGTGTTGGATGTATGGAATTAAGTCTAATTAAATTAAAGAAAAATAAGTTGCTGGTTTTTATTTCTATTTTAACTAATAAAGCAATTAAATAAGATAATATGAGATGAATCTAGCTAGGGTTACTAACTTCACCATTAACTTCACAATCAATAGCCAAGTGAACTAACTATAGGGAATTATATCAGGCATAAGTGGTATTAGTGGCTACAAGCTCACTTTCAACCGTCAAGGGGATAACATATATTAAAGCTAAGTCATGGACTATCTTCGATTGGCATGAACCATCTGCCTATCTACTCTACTCTAGGGTGCAGTATGGTCTATCTTCTCTAAGCATAATCCATTAAAACTTTAATTATACATTCAATTAATACCATTATGTAATAATTACTCTCATAATCATAGAAAAAAAGATGGATTGAGTTCAATCACAACAATTAAGTATCTAAGACAAGATAAGAAATTGTCGAAACTGAATATAAAGACTTTATTGCTCAATTATTTCAAATAGAATCCTCTAAATTACACTATCTATGCATGAAAACAAAAATTTCCAATAGTTAGAACAATGAAACCATTGATGCTTACTTAGGGCTACATTAAAACCCTAGTGGATGAACTAGCCGCTCATGTTAGAAAAGAATGCTTCAACTGTTGAGGAAGAAGGCATCATCTCTATCGAAGTAGTGTTACGCCTTGTTCTCCAATGATTCTTCACTCCAAAAGTTCTTCAAAACTACTGCCAAAGGTCTCCAATAAAGCCCTAATTCATCATTTTTAATAGTCAAGAGAATATGAAGTATTTCCACCTAATTAGGAAACAATTAGGGTTTTCCTGCAAACCCTAATCAGATGGGGTTTTCTACTGAACTTTGGCCCAATGTTTTACACCATAGAGGTTCGATTCACAGAATTTTCGTGAAATACAAAAAGATCCATAATCGAATTTCGTTCAACCTTTAAAGGAACTAGGTCGTTTTGACAATCGAAAATAAGAGTTACGAGCAGTTTACCAAAACGGGATTAAAACTATATTTGGCACAGAATTTGATTTCAGCCCGTACTCTCTTTAATCAGTTATAATTCTATTGGGCCACTTCCTTGGATTTTTTTTAGTTGAAATATTGGCTAGACATGGTCCACTTGATGTAGGTTTCTTATCACCTTTTTGAATGTCATCTTCGAAAGCCTAAAAATTATGGTTTAACTAAAATTACCATTAAGGACCTGAAAATACAGAAAACACAAAAATAGAATAAAATCACAAAATAATTTATCACTAAGAGAATAAAATATGTAAATTAAGAGGCAAGAATGCATAACATTCAACGCCTATCAGACTATTTCTCATTAATCTTTTCTTCTATTTATACAAGTTATAATTCAAATCTTTTTAAGATTTGAATTTCTTTATTCTACAGCTTCTTTGCTTCCACGTTTCCAGATTTCTTATTGGATTTGGATTCCTTGTTGGTCCAGGCAAAATAATTCCTTTATGGGCCTTTTGGACTCAAGCAATTCAATTCATTCTTAATATACTGGGCCAGCCTAAACGCCTGGTCCCTTTTCTATTGTCAATGGGCTGGAGTATTTTTCTTCTATATATATATATATATGTATGTGTGTGTGTATATATATATATATATATAAGTGGTTATGACTGCATCTATGTCACGCCCCAAAATCTGGACCACTGGGACTCCCTCAATCCAAGCCTGAATTTCGGGTAGTAAGGTGTCATGATCGCCTGATCGTCATCCCACGACCTGAGTAACCATGAAAAATTACCATTGATCACCCTCTTATATCATCATTATCCCCAAGCTATCATGCCTCAATTATCGAGTCGTGATTTGTTGCGGAAGCCTTAACAACTCACCTCAAGTCTTCTACATGGAACACTTGGGTTCAACTCTCAATCATCATCATCGTGACACAGCAGAAGCTTAACTTTACTCACCATGAGTCCTTGTGTAGGACCCATGAACTCTCACTACCCAATCAGTACATAATAAGCACACAATTTGGTTTTGGTCAGCTGAAGGATGTCCCATTAGTCGATTGACACCTGGTCAATTCATCAGTTGGCTACCCTCCAGCTTTGGTAGCTTGAAGGATGCATTTCGGTCGGCTGAAGTGTTGTTTCGGTTGACCGAACAGGTACCTGCAGAGTCTACAAATGCAAACATTCGGTATCTCACTATTTCGTTCAGCTGGAGGATGTTTCAACCGGCCTAAACTCTCCAAACCTTATTTCACACTAGTTTTAAGCCCCGAGTTACCCTCCACAAGGTTCATAACTCAAAGGAGTCATTCTATGCATGCCTGCACCTCATTTTACTAATTCATTAACGCAACTATTCTCACAAGTTTATACATATGGAAAATAAACATAAATGAAGGATCATCATTTAAACATTTAGCATTCTACCATGCTCAAAACCATACTTATAATGTATGAAATCATAAGTCGTGAACAACACATGCTTCGAAATCGTATTTAAACATATCAAACCAAGAAGCATAAGCAATACATGTTCTCGAAACATAAATGGTCTTGGCAAGTTTTTCAAATGCATATAGTCCACAATCCAAACATGCATTCAAATAAAGTAATAAGTCTTTAATGAAACTGAAATCTGCTCCACACTAACTCTACCGTTGGGGAGACTCCTCCACTTCTTTTCCTTTTTCTGAAAAGAGCTAATCCTCATGGGATGAGTAACCACGTGCTCAGTAGTAATGTCTAAAATATAATTTTACAAGTCTTGTGAATACCACATAACATACATTTGCATTTAATAATGTAAAGCAATATCCATATTTCACATCTATATAATAAGCAATATATAATGCAAAATGATATGCACAACTCCCTTGTGCTCTCCACACGTCCATTGGACTCCGCTGCCCAAGATCATCCAATACCACCTAACCAAGGTTCCTTAACCGGTTTACCTCATCATAGGACTACATTTTAGGGAGTGTCCTATTCCATTCTAACCAGAGCTCCCTTACCGGATCACTCTATTGAGTTCCTTTATCGGATTGTCCCATGAAGGTTCCCTTTACCAAATTACCTCACCATTCCTCAAGAGGACTTGACCGCCCAATTATGCTCACCACCCTCACCACATGTCTACCCACAATAAAGATGGATCAAACATACTTATGGCAATTATGAATAAACAATTCGAAGCAAATTAGCATTTAATGATCATGCTTGCACAATTTTCCAAGTAACATCACATGCGATCACATTATACATGTTTCACAATTTTCACATTTCATATCATCAACATAGGCAATTAAACATGCTCAACACTTAAACATGCTTATAAGACATTTTCACAAGCATATAAGTGTCACATTCACACATATACATGAATAGACATAATTCTTCATAATTCAATCTCAACATGTTTATCTAATCATCTAAGACATTTATAAACATGTAGTTACATCAATTAACATGGAGAACTCATTCAATGGTATAATTTTGCATGCTTTAATATTGGAAATTATCTAATTATCCCATATAACCAATTAGTTACCATAGACAACCAATTTACTCATAAAAACTCTGAATTATATGGGTTAGACATCCTTACCTCAATTTGGAAGAGCTTCCAAATGATTTTCTCCAATTTCTCACAAAATCAAATTTCTTCGAAATCAATTTTGGATGGATCAATCTCAAGCCCTCAATGTGTAGACTGTTTCTCTCTTATTAGGAGTTGCTCAATTCTCGGTCTAAGCTTCCCAAATCAATGGAGTAGTGAAGAAGAAAATGTAAAGATATACATGTTGTATCTATATTGCTCTCACGACTGATGGAGAGAATGAAAAATCAATTGAGAAATCTCTAACTTTGCCATTTATAGGTTAGGTCATTTAATTACAAAATGCCAATACATTTTCACTATACTTTCTCGGACTCAGTTTTAGATTTCTGTAACTCTGATTAACACGAAATTGATTATGTAGCTCGTCAAATATTTTATTTAAGCTACTCACCAAATTTGAAGTCATTCTGACACTTTTGAATTTTTTGGGCCCACGAGACCCATATCTAGAGTCAAAAAAGTCAACTTTTGTCAAATGCTCCGTAAACTTTTTTAAACCTTAAATAAGTTCCCAAAACATGTATTTTACATTTAAAATATATATATATAATCATTTAAAGCATTAATATGACAATAAATGAAAATAAAGAAAAACTGGTCAAAAATGGTTACAGTTCTTACCACCTACCCAACTTAAAAAGATTTCGTCCCCGAAATCAAGCCATACTTGAAGGAAACAAGTCGGGATACTTAGAACAAACTTCCTGCTCTCGCTCCCAAGTAGCCTCTTCAACATTGTGATGATGTCACAAAACCTTGACCAACGAGATGGTCTTACCCCTTAGAACTTGTTCTCTAGCATCAATAATATGAACTTGTCTCTTCTCATAGGTGACATCTTCATCGACCTCGACGTCTAAATATTATTTACTGAGCCTCCTCACATCATCATTCAACCTCATAGGCAAAAAGTGAGCTAATTTGGTCAATCTATCCACAACAACTCAAACTGTATCGTTGCCTTTGTTCAATCTCGGAAAACTTGTTACAAAGTCCATGGTAATATTTTTCCATTTCCACTCTGCCACTGGTAATGGTTGCAACAACCTAACTTGCTTTTGATGTTCTGCCTTTACTTGTTAACAAGTAAGGCATCTCGTCACAAACTGTGCCACTCTTTCTTTATACCTCGCCACCAATATTGGCTTCTCACATTGTGATACATTTTAGTACCACTGGGATGAACTGCAAAACAAGAATAATGAAATTCCCGTAATACATCATCACGACAATCAGAAGGAACTACCATCAATCCTCTGAATCGTAGAGCCCCATCAAAATACAAGGTCCAATCTCTCACTGTCGTACCACTAGAAATCTGTGAGTGAATAGACTCCAACTCACTATCTTATTTCTGTGCCTCAATCACCCTGCTCACAAGCATAAGTTGAGCTACCAAGTTAAACAACGTAGCTGGTTCGTTATCATCACCGAAATACAATCCCAACTCTGAGAAATCTTCCATCATTTTACATTCCTATATAGCTATGTTAGCTAGAGTCTCGTGAGACTTCCTGCTTAATGCATTCGCCACTACATTTGCCTTCCCCAGATAGTATTGCAAATCAAAATTAATTGTAATCCTCTATGTACTCAACCAATCGTTTCTATCTCATGTTAAAGTCCTTTTGGGAGTAAAGGTACTTAAGACTCCTGTAATCCGAATACACCTCAAATTTCTCACCATACAAGTAGTGACTCCACCTTTTCAAAGAAAAGATCACCGCCGCTAGTTCTAAGTCATGATTAGGATAGTTATACTCTCTAGTCTTTAATAGTCTAGACCCGTAAACAACTGCTCCATCATATTGCATCAATACATAACCTAGCCCACTCCCCAAAACATCACAATAAATTACATACCCAAAGCCACACTCAGCTATCACCAAAATAGGAGTTGTAGTTAACATCTTCTTCAGTTCACGAACAGCTAACTCACATGCTTCATTTCACACAAACTTCACACCCTTTTGAGTGAGTTGTGTCATAAGGTAGCCTGCTAACCCAAGAAAACTCTGAATCTAAAAAACACTCCTCAAATTCTCTCAACTAATCACGACCTCAATCTTAGTTGGATCAACTGAAATCCCACCTCCAGAAATAACATGTCGAAGGAATTTCACCTTTTAGAGCCAAAACTCACATTTTTTATACTCAGAATACAACCGATGCTCTCTAAGGATTTGCAAAACAGTCCTCAAATGTAACTGATATTCCTTCTCTGAAGTTGAGTACATAAGTATATCATCCACAAACACTATTACAAAAGTGTCAATGGCGAAACGTGAGAGACAAATGAACTTGTTCTCATATTCTTTGATGGTCATCCCATTATGAACCAAGTCCTCAAATTATTTTCTCAACGCCCTCCTATTTGGCCTAGGAAAATAATGCTCAAGGAATAGAGTCTTGAACTATTCCTATGGCATTGTCTCAACATCGTATCGGTCACTCACCGACTTCCACCAAAGTTCTGCTCCACCCGAAAATAAGTATGTAGCAAGAATGGATTTCGTGCCATCATCGGGTGTGGACATCATTTTCAAGTGTTTTTCCGCTTGCTCCAACCAATTGTCCGCTATCAATGGATCCAAACTACCCTCAAAGCTAAGAGGCATCAATTTCTTAAAGCGAGTGATGAGTTTGAATCTCCTTTCAACCTCATTATCTTTCAGTTGCACTATCGGTTATTGTACCTCATTAGTGGTTATTCTAACAAAGTCACAAAGAGTCGCGGTCATGTTATTAATCAAATAATCTCCCTCGAAAACCTCACCCCCAACTACCCTTCCTCGGCGTCTAGGCGACATATCTCCATATAGTCAACATATAAGTTAACAACAAGTTATCATATGTTATGCATTCAACATGATCAAACTACTACTTAACATAACAACATAATATCACTTTCACATGTAACACATAGACATGCTTTCAACACACATTTAATCACATAAACATGTTCTCAAATCAACACATAACATATAATACATGTTATCACATAAGCACTTATCAGATCATCATGTAATCACATTTCACATGCACATAAGTTCTCTATCCAGCTATGTAATGTCTACATGTATTTCTAGGTTATCAAACTCAAAAGTTTTAACCAATCATAAAACTACACGTAATACACCCCTTACCCATCGTCCCTAGGTATTTGACCTAGTTAAGCTTTAATAACAAGTTATGCTCTATTACCAAACTGTCACGCCACAAAATCTAAACCGTTAAGACTCCCCCAGTCCAAGTTCGAATTTCGAGTAATGAGATGTTATGATTGCCCGATCATCATCCCATAACCCTAGTAACCATGACAAATTACCATTGATCACCCTCTTATATCATCATTATCCCCAAACTGTCACGCCCCAATTGTCGGGTCGTGACTTGTCACAGAATCCTTTATAAATTCACCTCAAGTCTCCTACATGGAACACTTGGGTTCAACTCTCAATCATCATCATCGTGACACAACGAAACATTAACTTTACTCACCATGAGTCCCTGTGTAGGACCCATGAACTATCACTACCCAATCAGTACATAATAAGCCCACAATCAGGTTTTGGTCGGCTAAAAGAACTCCCATCAGTCAGCTAAAATTTGGGTAATTCAGCGGCTGGTTACCCTCCAGCTTCGGTTAGCTGAATGATACATTTCGGTCGGTTAAAGGGTTGTTTCGGTTGACCGAAATAAGTACCTGCAAAGTCTGTAGATGCAAACATTCGGTATCTCACCATTTCGGTTGGCTGAAGGATGTTTCAGCCGGTTGAAACTCTTCAGACCCTATTTCATATTGTTTTTAAGCCTCAAGTTACCCTCCACAAGGTTCATAACTCAAAGGAGCCATTTTATGCATACCTACACCTCATTTTACCAATTCATTATCGCAACCATTCTCACAAGTTTATACATGTGGAAAATAACCATAAATGAAATATCATCATTTAAACATTTAAGATTCTATCATGCTCAAAACCATACTTATAATGTTTGAAATCATAAGTCATAAACAACACATGCTTAGAAACCATATTTAAACGTATCAGACCATGAATCATAAGCAATACATGTTCTCAAAATATAAATGGTATTTACATATTTTTCACATGCATATAGTCCACAATCTGAACATGCATTCAAATAAAACAATAAATTTTTAATGAAACTAAAATTTGTTCCACGCCAACTCTATCGTTGGAGAGACTCCTCCACTTCCTTTCAGTTTTCTGAAAAAAGTTAATCCTCATGGGATGAGCAACCACACGCTCAGTAGGAATGTCTAAAATATAATTCTGCAAGTCCCGTGAATACCACATAACATTCATTTTCTTTTAATCATGTAAAGAAAATATTCATATATCACATCCAAATCATAAGCAATGTATAATGTAGAATGATATGCACAACTCATTCGTGCTCTCTACACATTCATTGAACTTCGCTACCCAAGATCATCCAATACCACCTAACCGAGGTTCCTTGACAACTTTACCTCATCATAGGACTCTGTTTTAGGGAGTGTCCTATTCCATTCTACCCAGAGCTCCCTTACCGGAACACTCCGCTGGGTTCTTTTATCGGATTGCCCCACGAGGGTTCCCTTTACCAGATTACCTTGCCACACCTAAAGAGGACTTGACTACCTAATTAAGCTCACCACATGTTTACCCACAATGAAGATAGATTAAACATACTCATGGCAATTATAAATAAACAATTCAAAGCAAATTAGTATTTAATGATCATGCTTGCACAATTTTCTAAATAACATCACATGTGATTACATTATACATGTTTCACATTTTTCACATGTCATATCATCAACATAGGCAAGTAAACATGCTTAACACTTAAACATGCTTATAAGACATTTTCACAAACATATAAGTGTCACCTTCACACATATACATGAACAGACATAATTCTTCACAATTCAATCTCAACATACTTATATAATCATCTAAGACATTTATAAACATGTAGTTACATCAATTAACATGGAGAACTCATTAAATGGTATAATTTAGCATGCTTTAATATTAGAAATCATCTAATTATCCTATATAACCAATTGGTTTCCATAGATAACCAATATACTCACAAAAACCTCAAATTCTATGGGTAGGCATCCCTACCTCAATTTGGAAGAGTTTCGAAATTATTTTCCCTAGAGATGCACAAAAATCCGTCCAAACCAAGAAACCAAACCAGACCGGACTGGACCGGACAATTCGATCTGATTTTTTCACTGTCCGATTCAGTCACGATTCTATTTTTTTAGAACCGTGTAGTAACGGTCCGATTACGATTTTAGGTCCCTCAGGACTTGACCGTTTCTATATATATAAATATAAAATAAAAATATATTATATCTAATATTTAAATATTATACTTATATACTTATAGTATTATATCAGACTATCAGACTTATCAGTCATCCTTTTCTTTCTCATTTTCCTTTTGCAAAAACGCGCCGCTAGGGTTTCTGCTTCAGATTAAACTTTCAATCGTGCCTCATTTCCTCCTACTCCTAGAGCCTCTCTCTCCTCTATTTCTAACTTTCTCCGATCTCTCTGCCTCTCAAGTCTCACCTCTCTCTCTCTCTCTCTCTCTGTATCTCACCTCTCTCTCTCTCTCTCTCTCCGATAAAGAAGGGAGCCAAAATCAGTCACGGATATATATGTGCGCGCGTATAGTTGCAGACTTGAACCAAAGAGGAGCCTAAGAGGAGGAATCCATGCGAGGTCCGTTTTTACTCTCTAACCAACCGCGTTGAAACTCTGTAAGAGTCTAAACAATTAAACAAATCAAGAAAATATATAATTTTTATTGAGATTTTTCATATGTTAATTTATTATCCAGTCTTCATCTTCCTCAATTAGTTATTAAATTCATATTTCATATGTTTTTTCTCTATAACATTTTGCTTGTTTTTTTCATTCTAATATAGAATCTATACATTGATTTATTTTTTTATTTTTTCTTTTTGGTAGTTGTACTTGTCTCTCTCTTTTCCCATCTGGCCCGAGTTATTATCTTCCTTCTTGAATTTCCCTTCCTTGCATTTTTCTTATCTGGGTGTTGTGATTTTAAGCTCTGTTCACACTTTTCTATTTAATTCCCATCTGGTTGAAGTTCTGTTAATTCTCTATATTTTTCAGTCCTATTCTCCTTCTCATACCATCTTGGTGTTGGTAGTATGCTTGAAATTGAGGCTTAAAATAGGTTTAGTAAGGCTGAGTATAGGCTTGAAAGTTTGAAACAGGTTGGTGAACCGTGGAACCGAATCGAACCAAACCGATTCTTCGCGGTTTAGTCCGGTCCAATTTCATACGGTTAAACGGTTCGGTTTGGTTCCATTTTTAGTGGAACCGGACCATACGATTTGGTTCCAGAAAAGACCAAAATCAGACCATGTGCACCCCTAATTTTTTCGAATTCCTCACAAAATCAACTTTCTTCGAAATTGAATCCGGATGAATCAATCTTGAGCCCTCAATGCGTAAACCGTTTCTCTCTTCTTTGGCATCACCCAATTCTCAGCCTAAGCTTCTCAAATTCAATGGAGTAGTGAAGAAGAATATGTAAAGATATATATGTTGTATCTATATTACTCTCACGACTGATGGAGAGAATGAAAATGAATTCAAAAATCTCTAACTTTGCTATTTATAGACTCAATTTTTAATTTTTGTAACTTTGATTAACACAAAATCTATTCCGTAGCGCGTCAAATATTTTATTTAAGCTACTCACCAAATTTAAAGTCATTCCAACACTTTTTGATTTTTTGGGCCCACGGGGCTCGCGTCCTGGGTCAACCGGACCTGGAAAAGTAAACTTTTGCCAAACGCTCAATAAACTTTCTCAAACCTTAAAGAAGTTCCCAAAACATATATTTTACATTTAAAACACATATATAATCATTTAAAGCATTAATATGATAATAAATAAAAATAAAGAAAAATGGGCCAAAAATGGTCACGATTCTTACAATATATACATATGCATCTGTGGATCAGGTGCTCCAAGTGGGAATGATGCGACATCAAATTGTCTGTTGAAAATTTTGAGCTGCCAGGGGATGCACAGAGTGCTCTTCTTTTGGCCATAATGATTCTGATGAAAATTCTTTAGTGATCTGATCATATCTTTAGCCAGAACCATTCTAGAATGAATGCAAGGGTGACTTATTCATGTACAATGTGAGATATATAATTGTAATTGGTAAATTTCGATGTCAAAACTTGTTGATCGAGTTATAATTTTTGTTTGATCTTGTGTTGCGATTTTTGAAGCTGAACGGAAGGTGTCTCGATACCATGGATTTGATGAGAACATCACTTAGTACAGGTATGTGAGTGAGGACACTATGTTTTGAAGTTTGATGGGCTTAGGACTTAGAAAAATGTGTTAAACTTGAAAAACGGAATCTACAAAATCCCACCGGTCCCCCATTTATTATGACAGGTCCAACTTTTCTCGAGATTTTGAAATTTCTACAAGTCTGCATAAGTTCCATTGGTCGCCAAATATTAGGACCGATCCAACTTAGCTGACGGACACGAAAATTTCTTTTTTGATCCGAATTGGTTTCTCAACCCAGACTTTTCTAAAACTTTCCTTAGATGTTTTAAACTTATTTTCCAAGTATTCTAAGGACTCAAAACCTTATAAATACCTCTTTATACTTCAACCTAAAGAGAGACTCAATGATTTAATTGTTAGAGAGAGAAATATATTTCTGGAGCTAAAAGAGATATTTATGAGAGAAAATCTTCATTGATTTTATTTTTGAGAGCGCATACACACAGAGTGTTTAAGTTGTGATGCCCTTCTCAATCTGATCAACTGATTTTTCAAAACATCATCAGTCTACACAGTTTGATCAGAGCAGCAGAAGTGTTTCCTTGAAACTACAAAGATTTTATCTGAAGAGGAAGAGAAACGATCACTATGAAGGGGACAGAATACTTGCTCAGTGTTCGTGTTTTTTCAGCTACCCTTCTGGAAGAATTACGATGTTAGCCAGGATTCAGCAGCAATTGGACCAATAGATGCAAAAGTAAGCCTGAGGCGTTCCTCATCAAGTTCTTATCAGAGTGGAATGGTGTGAGTTTGGGACAGAGTCTATTGTACTTTGCTTTGAAATAGTGGATTAGTTTATCTAGGGTTTTTTGCCTCACCCCCACAATTTTTCCCTTCCTAGGATTTTCACATAAAATAACTTTCCTTACTTGCTTTATTTATTTTATATTTGATTTGGATGCTTAATTGATAATCATTATGGGTAATTAATCAATCATAAATATTGGTCAAGAAGACCTATTCATCCCCCTCTTGGTCTAAGGATTAGTAGCTCACTCTAAATTAATTGAACCATTTTCGCACTGCATAACTCACATACAATAGATTTCTTTTCATAGCATGAACTTCATAGTCATTTAATTCTTTCAGACAGTGGTACTTGGGACCATTTAAACTCGCAATTTTTCTGTCATTTGTGTTAGAACTATGTGTCTATTTATTACTATGATAAACCTTCAAATGTACATCTTTAAGTTGATGATAGGAAAAATATATATATAAATAACAATGTTGTTAAGAGCTGGTATCGCATTTACAATGAAAGCATAGGTAGGGCTAGCCAAGGTTCACAAAATTTTGAGGGGTCCTAGGCGAACTTTCAAACGCTAGGCCCCATATACGTAAGGTTTCACATGCGCACAAATTTTATAATAGCGCAAAATTTTTATTAAAATGAGACTATAAGCACATAACATATATTTATGTTAAAAAAAAAACCCCCGTCTTGGTGCTTTATAAATAGCACGATCCAGTTCATATCAAAAAATTAAAAAGAAATATTCAACATACCTTAGTCACAAAAATCAAAATTCAACTTCATATCAAAGTAAATGTGACCGTCTTGCATTTTAAGCTACAAAATTATCAATTAAAGTACTCCAATCAAGTTTCTCCAATATATCTTTTTCAATAGATATCATAGTCGATGCTTGCTACTGTTTGGCCATGAAGAAAGTAGAAGAAAATGAGAGAAAACGAGCCGTGAAGAAAGAAGAAGAAAAAAAGTTCAACGCAAACAACAATCTGGCAAACCCTAAGACACGAATTGGACCTTTAGTTAGTAATTTTTTTAAAAAAAATGAGGCCTAATAGTATTGGGTTTAGTTAAATGAACTATAGTTAATAAAAAAAAAAAAATTTAAATGAGGCCCGGTAGTATTAGGTTTGGTAAAATGCACCATAGTTAATAAAAAAATAAAAATTAAATGAGGCTCAGTTGTATTGGGTTTGGTAAAATGGACCATAGTTAAACAAAAAAAAAAAAATGAGACCGTACTATTGGGTTTGGTTAAATTTGGGGACTCTAGGCCCAGGATTGGCCCTGAGCATAGGGTTAGTGTTCGATTCTTAGTGCCAACAAAAACACATATCAATCAACTTGATCTCTCAATTCTTTGAGGAATTGAGAGTCTGTCTTCAGTTGTATTGATTTCTAATACGAAATGAGTAGTTATATGAATTGATTATCATTTAGTTTTTGGTACTTGTAAAGACCGCAAACTCTGTTCTGTTGTCAGAGCTATTACAGATTCTCTTTTTCTTTTCTTTTTTTCCGTCATGTTTTTGATTCTCAATATACATTATTATATATTAGGGTTAAGTTCAGAAAACACCCCTGTGGTATGCATATCGTGCATATTGCCCCCCTCCTGTTCTTAAAACACCCCCAAAGTTTAATTTTCGTGCGAATAAGTCCATTCCGTCACTGCACCGTTAACAGAATGATGAATTTACCAAAATGCCCATCCGTAAAAATAAAATAAAATAAAAAATAAAGATTTTAGTGAAATGACGAAAAAGGACACACAATAGTAGTTCAGAAACACCCCTATTATATAGGTTTTGTGCATTTGCCACCCCTCTAGTTCCAATTGTGCAGATAACCCCCATAGGTTTGAAAAAAGTGTGCGAGTTGGTACCCTTTGTTAGCTAGCCGTTTGTTTTTGTCCGTTAAGTTGCTCACGTGTTCGGCATGTGAGTCTTTTAAATTTAAAAGGTTAGAAATACTCTTTTATTTATTGTGCCTTGTTAACCCACTTTGTATATATGTATACACGCGCACAGTCTCTCTGTAACCCCACTCTCTCTCTCTAACCACACACTCTCTCTCACCTTTCTCTCTCTAATTGCACTCTTTCTCTCATCCGTTCTCTCTCTAACCACACACTCTCTCACTATTCTCTCTCTCTAAACTCCACTCTCTCTCTCTCTCTCACTGCAACGCCAAGATTTTCGCAATATACTCATCATTGTTTATGTATATGTGTGTATATATAATTGATGATTTAACAGTGTATGTATATACAAAATCTAGGGCCATGATTTGAGGGAGAGGGAGACATGTGGGGCCCACCGATGCCTACTTTTTTGTTTTTAAGTCAATATTATATATATACGATTGTGTGTCCTTTTCCGTCATTTCACTAAAATCTTTATTTTTTATTTTATTTTATTTTTACGGATGGACATTTTGGTAAATTCATCATTCCGTTAACGGTGCAGTGACGGAATGGACTTATTTGCACGAAAATTAAACTTTAGGGGTATTTTAAGAACGGGAGGGGGACAATACGTACAATATGCATACCACAGGGGTGTTTTCTGAACTTTACCCTAATAAGGCACAATAAATAAAAGGGTATTTCTGACCTTTTAAATTTAAAAGACTCACGTGCCTAACACGTGAGCAACTTAACGGACAAAAACAAACAGCTAGCTAACAGAGGGTACCAACTCGCACACTTTTTTCAAACCTATGGGGGTTATCTGCACAATTGGAACTAGAGGGATGGCAAACGCACAAAACCTATATAACAGGGGTGTTTTCTGAACTTAACCCTTATATATTACATATATGTTGTATATATTAGAAGATTTTGACCTGTAGTCCAGATTGAAATATATTTTTTTGGCAGAACAACCTGGTGTTCTTAATGTTGCCCCAAGCAGGACAGCCCATCTGCATTCAGTATCTCAAGTGTGAAACTTCAATTCTCTTTTCATAACAAGTAGTTTGACTTTGAACCATGTTGCTTTTTTCATGTTTAAACTACTTTGATCTCTATATATGTTCACACCACTTTGTATTCCAAGTTAATGAGTATTCAGATGCTTTTAATGTGTATTGTCAATGATATATTTAGCTTGGGATGATAGCATGTGTTTGTGCATATTATATTCCAAATTGCAATTGTGATTCTTTAACTTGTTAACAGACATGGATGTTATGGTCACAAAATAAATTGGTTGCCTCTCATGTGGGAGAAAGAGTGAGATATATATCTGTTGCAATCGCGATCGTGATCGAGAGATATATGTTGATATAAAGTTAGAAAGACAGAGTTATGTTAGGTTTGACTGAATTTGTGTGAGTGAGAGTGAATTTGTGTGAGTGAGAGATGATTGATGTCATCAGGACAATTGATGTCATGATGACATCATTCTCTATTTACATAAAATAGTGAAATTAGTTCAGTGTCAAACTACATATCATTTTTCTTCTTACATACACGTATCAATAAAGATTACTTAACGATTACTCTGTACTCTAAGTAAGGCCTATTGAGTTAAGATACCACCAAATTTTCAGAAGCATTTTAATTTCAATGATAAAATTAAATAGTATGGATCAAACCAACTACTGGGAGGACTTTCTGAAATCATATGAGAAACCACATTAATCTTAAGAGTCTTCCAAATCAAATAACTCATGTGGTATAATATTAATCTTAAGACTCTATTGCTTAGCAAGCATTAGATTTAAGAATCAAGCTCTTTCGGATGTAAACAATTTTTTTGGGAGTGAGTGCATGTAACATCTAGGAAAAAAGAAAAAATTCATCAATACGAGGCATGATTGTTCACAATTAACCCCCTTTTATTTGTATTTCCATAGTTGCATTAATGTTTTATTTTATGTTTTCAAATCATAACATTTGACACCTGATGAATTTAAATTAGTTTAAGATAAGTACTCTTCTTGTAATGAAGCCTCCCATTTAGTGGATTTGAATATTCTCCATTAGTTTTTCTTTTCAAGTATTTTCAAGTCATTAATCGTTCATAAATATGTTACATCATCACTTGTGCAACTACCCACTATGCCAGAGCATCTCCCTTAAAATACCATTTTATGTAAAATATATATATAATGTGTATAAAAAAAATTATCTCCAAGATACGTTGCCACCTCACCATGTGTAAAATTATTGTGTATTTTGCACAACCCTTTTACACAGTCGCATTAGCATATTTTGTCTCTTCTCTCTTTCTCATTCCATTAGCGAATCAACCTATCTTTTCTACTCGTACTTCTCTCTCTTCTTTCTCATCCGTGAATTGACACTTGCGCATGGTTTAATCGTGTCGGTAAAAGTTATGTCTAGTCTTGAGCATGACAAGTGGTTAGTTGTTATTGGCAAATACATTTTTACACAAAAGTATAAAATAATGGCTGGAGCATAAAATGAATAGTCCAAAAATTTTGTGTAAATCTACTCTAACACATCATATTTACACAATATATATATATATATATATAGACAACCATTGGAGATGCTATGATGGTTACATACACAACTAAATTCAAACAAAAGTAATGACGTGACATATTCATAACAGATGGACGATCACTTGAAAATTCATGAAAAGAAACTAATGGAGAGGATCCAAATCTACACCAAGTGCTCATTGTCAATTCTTGAGAAGAATTTCAATAGAAAGGGGGAGACTATTAAACCGGATCAGTGATTTACCAGAAGATAAAAACACTAAAAAAATGTTTTATTTTGTTGAGCTATTTGTTATCATCTTTATTTTCTCAAAATTTGGATGATAGAAACATGGATTATGTTATGGGATTGATAGTCTTGCTTTAAACAGTAAAGCTTCTAAAGCAAGAGTCTAGTATGATGCAAAGTGCATATATGAAGGTCTAAATGTTTATTTATTGCTTCATTTACCTATCCTCTTGTCTTCTCCTACAGTGCTAGACTGTATTTGAATGTCTTGTCACTTCCTTTCTTTCATTTTTTATGTAAGTGGTGATTTTTTTTTTTACTGTCTTAAGTCATCCTTGTAAAATACTGGCATAAGATTCATATGCAAGTGATGAAGGTAAATAAAGTCCGGGTTTTATTCCAATTCCATAGCACCACTTCTACAATACTGGCATAAGACTCAAGTGAAAGTGATGGAGGTAAAGTCTTGAGTTTGAAATAATTTTTCTTCAATTCTATCAATTTCAATTCCATACAATTAGCGGAATTGGAGTTAGTTTAGTTTAAAGTTTGAAATAATTTTTCTCTAATTCCACCGATTTCAATTCCAGAATTTCAATTCCAAACAGCTAAACATAGTCAGTATGTATTTTGAAACAAAAAAGGACATAATGAGAGTACTATCACTGAGCTCACACTAGTCGTTCAATCAAGAGAGGATTTGATCAAGCAGTTGCGAGAACGCGAGTTCAATATGAATGCCATCATGATGGACTTGCTTTGGGAACCACCTAAACAGATTTGCAATTTTAACTTGTTCATATTAAGATCCTTTTAAGCCCTCGCATTATGGTATACGCTTCAGATCGCCATATCAAGCTGTAACATAAACAGATTATAATACTACCATACAAAGGTGTTTATATATATATATATATATATATATATATATATATATATATATATAGATATATATAGATGGCCGAAATGACTAACAATTCAATCTGAACTCATGTATAGAGCTGCTACTGTCAACATTTCATAATTACCCCTATAATCGAGAATTTCCATGTAATCCCTAATGGGAGATTATACAATTTAACATCATACAGAAACAAACAAAATGAACCTGTGTATCACAAGCAAAGATGAAGCCACGAACAAGGGTCTTGCACCTTAATTCCTTCTCTGTATCGTATAATCTGCGTTACAGTCGAGTAGTAATCATCTCGAGCTCCCTTAGATTAGTAAAAGCGGAGGGAACCAACCAGCGGCTATTATTCATACACTCGCTTCCTCTTTAAGAGGGTAGGTAATATGGAGATAAATCCAATGAGGAAAAGCACAGATAAGGTCTTAAAATCATACAGATCTTTGACTGACTTCAGATCCCCAAGAGCAAGGCCAGCCTGAGGAGTGAGGATAACAAAAACAGAAGCAACAGTTAGGCAAGAGAGCCACAAAAACTAGCAAAATTAGCTTCAGAACATATTTTACTACTACGGAATTGATTAAACAACCCAAAACGTAAATATATATATATATATATATATATATATATATATATATATATATATATAAGTTCTAGTAGTGTATAATGTTAAATTGTTCAAGGAGCTCACATGGTTTAACTGTTTTGATTGCCTCTCTTGATAAAGCTTCACAACAATTTCTCCCCCATAACCCTCACATCAAATTGTCATTGAGCAAGCATATACAGGCAGTCTGCCACTCTGCCCCGGGTTTGAGATTTAAGTTTCAGTTTATCATATCAAATATTTTGGATTTAAATTTTATTTTGCACAGCTTCTATGTAGTCTGATTATCAAATTACATCAAATAATACCCCTTTATTAGGCAAGATATCATTAGAATTTTTGACACTGTGCAGCATGAAAATAAATAGGGCCTGTTCAACATAGATTCCAGTCTTACTTGCATTAAGAGAGAGAGCCTAAGAGAAGTCAGCAAGATTCAGATGTTATCCTAAGTTTCCTAACATGCCTAAGATTTTATTGTGTTTTTATCAATGGTTCCAGTTTCGACTCTCGAGTCTATGGCCAAACTTTTTATTTGGCTAAGAGTTGCATTATTCTTCATAATGAAGAAAATGTTCTTGCTTGCTTCCATAAAATACCTTTGTGGAGAGGTTACCTTATCAAGTCGCTTACTTATTTGAAGAAAAAAAAAAAAAAGATTTATTTCGTGATAGCCCAAGTAAACATTAACTTTGGGTTGTTTGTTACATTCATCACTCAATATACAAATTTCTACAAGACCTCTAAAATAAGGAAAGACCAAGTTTTATTCAATCAACATTTACAAGGTCGAGGACTATAATAGAAATTCTCACCCTCTTAGTCTCTTATCTGTTTCCAATATCCTCTAAGTTTCACTATTGTCATGCGGCACTACCCATCATCCCTAAAGCCCCTAAAATAATAACACTTGCAATGAATCATCATACTCAAAAAGAAGTTATGTTGTGATGCAATGTAGCTCTAGAACTGTTCAGTACCGTGTAAGAACTCTCGAGCCCATACAGCACATTAAAGCAAAATGAACTCAAACTCCAGGGTTCAAGTTGAATTGACTCCCAAAACTACGATTTATGTCAATCTTCAAGCCAGAATTTTTTTCAGCAAGTTAACTGCTGAACTTTCATTGCGTTAGACTTAATATTCTGTCATTAACTAGGAGGAGGTGCAGGGTCCAAGTGTTAGTTGGTGCTTTAAAAAGGATACTCTGAAACTAACTAGAAGTAAAAAAAATCAGACATTTGATGACAAGATGATTCCTATCTTTTTAGTAACCACTTTGCCCTTTCACTCACTTTTCTTTGAACATTTTGATTGCCATTTCACCCTTCCATTGACCCTTTTATACCAAAAAGAAGCAGGGATAGAAAAACTTCCTTTGTAAAAGCAACAAAAAAGATAACTACCAAATTCAAATAGAAACAAGAGTATAAAATGATGGTTGTATTTTAAAAACAAATAATATTCTTACAACTTTATAAATATTTAAGTTAATTAAGAACCTACAGTACCCCTATTTTATACCAGTCATGAGTCATCGACTCATCTAGTATAGTCGTTGATACTGATTAGCTATAGCCCGCAGGATAACACTGAACACCATGCTAATTTGACATTTTATCCTAATCCAGGACTCTTCATTATGTTACAGGCTCCTAAATCTTTTTTGGGAAATATTTCATATTTCATAAAGAACACGCCACAAGTTATAAAAAAAAGAGTTGATGGGTCAAATTGAATTTAAAAGAACCAATTCACCTATCGAGGATGATAATGATGAAACCTACCACCAACCTTATTCTATATCAAATTTAGAGTGAAACTAACATGAAATGTGTAAACACTGTAGTTATAGTGATAGAAGTGCTTTAGCTCTTTCAGACAAATCTGTCATATAATCAAGGTAAATGACTTGAATAATCTGATCAAGACTCTTAGAGACACAATCAGGTACACATATTGATAGGGATAACATAACACCTCCCAACTCCCACAGATCAGCAGACTGATGATCTGAATCATTTTTCCGGCTTTTTTAGTATTTTGATGACACTAAATAGCTACGGGTTATGTAACCAAATGTGAGAAGTTTTAATGTCTGAATCTTAAAAAGATCAGTCTTGAGAGTTCTATGTTCCGATATCCACCATGTGTTAATTTCAGTGTTTAGATTAGCTCTTAGTTGCTTTTGTTATCACATACCCAATCCATGCCTCAAGATATAGCTGGGGACCGAGCACAGAAGAATTAGATGTAACTTAGTGCTAAACTAGAAGACAGTAAGGTAGAAGACCAGCTCAGGCTCAGTAGACAGATAGTGAACTTGTGAAAACAGAAATGGCAAGTTTTAATGACAATGTCATACATATAGCATGCTGATCCCAATCACAAGCAAGCAATAAAAGAAAATTAATCAGAATACCAGATGTGTTACTCTAGAAAAAATAAATAAATAAATAAATAAAAATGAGTGTGGGAACTAGCCAAAGAAACTACACTAACATGGCCAACAAAAAAGACACTAAATAAACAGGGAGTACACTAAATATCTCAACAAGGATAGGCATGTAAAGAACACATCCAATAACACTCAATTATCCTGTTCATTTCCATCTAGACCTCTATTATAAACGCAAAAGGAAAGAGCTTCCAGAAAACTTGCATTTCCTTGACCACATTGGTCTCCTCTATCAAAACAATAGTTCAAAATCTCCCCACCACAAGAGACTCCACAAACGGGAAAAAGACACAGACCCAGATCAATCAACAATACAACAAGGGATGAGAAGATTATCACATCAACCCTTCTTGGTCAACCTTGAATATCATTATAACTTGTTAGCCAATGTCTACCATCTAGAAATCAATCCTTCCAACAGGAAATCCATGAAAAGCAATCCCATGGAAAAGCACCCCCTTTGCACAATTTACTGGATTCCATTAATATCTATAAGGGGGAAAAGGACTTGCCTAAAATATTGGATTTTACACAAAGAACACCGACTTCAAGTCTAAGACAAAGGGAGGAAAATCTTTAACCAACATGGAGAGCAACCCCAGTTTAAACCAAGCCAATTCACAGAGAAACAAAGGAACAAACATAATTGCTCCCATGCAACCACCAATCCACATACTAACATAGAGATCAAGTGGAACTCCACATAGGCATTATCCCAGTCATAACATGCTGCATAACCCTAAAAGACATCTACCAAAATCATCCTCCCTCTTCATAAGTGTCCTTAAATTACACAGTCCAGAACAACTTCATACACAACATTTAATGGTACTTGCGCTCTTAGAAAAGTCGCAGTGTGTCTCTGAAATGTCAATGGGGCCTACCAAAACTCAAATATTGTGAAAGCAAATTCAGAGGAGCAAACATAACAAAAAGAAACCAAAACCAACCACTACCACAGCAAGCTAAAGTCTTTATACTATATAAATATAGAAATGATGAAAGTCAATCTTCATAGAATGATATAATTCAACGTAGATGACAATTGTTGGATGATTAACAAAGACTTACTCTGACAGTGATATAGGAAGCTGGAATAAGACCGATCACTGTTGCCAGAAAGAAAACATGAAATGGTATATCCACAATTGGAGATGCCAGATTGATGAAAAGGTTGGGCAAGGTTGGAGTTATCCTCAAAAAAAGCATGTAATTCAGCAACTTTTCCCTACGCTTTGATATCTGAATCACAAAATCTAATTTAGTATGGTACCAGAAATGAAAGGTATCGTGAAAAAATCCAATAGATGGTAAATGTAAGAAAACCGCGTTAGAGAAGAAAATGAAAAGATGACAAAAAAAAAAGTACCTCTGCCTGAAAAAATCTCAACTTTTCAGGCCACAGCCAGTTAACTATGGGCCTGCCTATTAACTTAGACAGAAAATAGCAGGATGATGCTCCAGCCGTGGCATTAAAGACAACCAAGAAAAGGCCTCTGATAACACCAAAGAGTGCTCCAGCTAGCAATGACATGAAAATGGTGCCAGGAATCATAAATGTCTGCATGAATATATATGTTGAACAGTATCCCAAAATGAATTTTGCTGGGAAAGCTTTAGCATATGTTGCAAGATGATCTCTGAAACAAAATGCAGAACAACATAATTCAGGGAAAGCATGACACAGCTCAAAATATATAAATAAATTGGATGAAAAAACTGTATAATCTTTTCTTTTCCTTTTATTTTTTCTATCCTTTTGTTTAGTCTTCTTTTTTTTCTTTTTTTCCAGTTAGAACCAGAAAAGCAAATATATTAAAGCTTAGCACAATGGAGCCATCCCAATGAACTAGCAAGATATACAATATGATACACTAAACCCGAACCCCAGAACAAATGATTAAGTATCTAAACCAAGTCAGTCTTACCTTTTTTTTTTTAGTTCTCTTTCCCTTAGCTTGATTTAGATTAATGGCTGTGATTTGTGCCCGAAATTTTCAAGTTAGTTCTTGGAACCACGATTTTCCAAGGCATTGGATTCTCACAAATGTTTGTGTTACTCAAGCCAACACTTTAGGGTTTTGTCTTCCTATAAGGAGGATGCAAATGCAATTTAAATGGGGCTTTTAGACCAACAACGAAATTTGCCTACTGCCTTGAGAACCTTGTCTTATTTAAATAAGAAATATTAGTTTATTTTTATAAGTAGAATTTCCACTATAGCTGCCAAAGAATGGGGGCCAAGAAATATACAAAAGTTATGCAAAAGAGTCAAGAACAAAAGACTCATATGACCAAAGAATATAGACACCGGAAACAGTTCCACTATCAAAAAAGAAAAAAAACTAATAGAAACCACCTGAATCTATGTACTAAAAGCTCCACCCCCTCAAATGGTCTCATATTCTTTTCATTCTACATGCACCATATAAATACAAAGTGGAGCAGCATCCCATATCTTTCTAGCCCTTCAATGTAATCAACTTCCTCTTTTACTCCTCAAATACTAAATAAGGCTAACAAAAGACCTCAAAACTCCCTCACGACATTGCAATGCTACAGATGCCTGACTCAGCACCCACATTACATGGAACTTTCTAAATGCATGAAATACTGATGCTGGATACCTCATACTTGGGTATGACACAAAGGAATATGTATCCTACATATCTGATTAGACATGCACCTAGCAAGCATGTCTTAGAATTCAAGTCTATTATACAATTACACAAAAAACTTCTCTTATTATGCATTTTTTGTTAGACAGCTTCCTTAGAATCAAGTCCTCCACCCCTTCCAAAGTTGCATTCCTTGAAGTACTTTTGGCAAATACCCACTACTAATCCTAGAAGGCCATCTCTATTTTGGCACTCCACACCACTTAGTCAAGTGATAAATGAAGTATGCAACTGATGCTTCTTTTGACACCACAGTTCTAAGGAGTCTTGGATACCTATCCTCCAAAGCAACCTCCCTACGCCATATATCGTGGCAAAATTCTGAAATTCCCCACACAAAGTAAAAATAACAGAAGATCTCCCCCGCCCCCCAAACACACACACAATACCTTTCCATGAATCCATGAACTCATCCTAAAACAGATCTCACACTTCTTTGCCACTACACCATATACTCTACCTTCTAATGCATACCTCTCATATTCCTAATAAAGCTTGATTAAGCACTCAAGATTCTTCATACCAAACTGGCACTATGAGTAAGCACACCCTGTCCCACTCCAAATGGTATATAGATTCCTCTTGAAGCCCACATTAAGAAAGAAAGAAATTAATAAAAACCAATGAAATTTACCCAATTTCATCTCCCATTATACTTAAACGGTAAAGAGAGACACAAAACAAGAAGGCTCAACTATATGCACTTGATGAGTGTAAGCATGTCCCTTTTTCAAAAGTATTGCCTGCCAACTTGCAAGAGTCCTCCAGATTCTCAAAACCATGGTATCAAACAAAGTTTTGAATGGAGATGCTGAATGAAGACAAACACCACCTTGAACCCCCCATATTAACCACTAAGTCGTCCATATCTCACCGCTCTTCAATTAGGATAAATTCGCTTAATCAAATAACTTTCAACTTAATATTGCCTCAAAGTATAAAAGAACACACTGAAGATACAGCAATCAATCTTCCACAACATCACAAAAATGATGGTGTTGTCAACAAATAACAAGTCCAAAGAGAGGCATGGAAGCTCCCTCTATGTTTCCAACAAAAAGTCCTCAATTATTTATTTTTTTATAAGTAAAATTTCATTTAAAAGCACTCAAAAAGGGAGCACACCCAAAAGAACAACTGCAAGAGGGCAACAACAGGCCGAGTAAACTCTCAAACTATCCACAAATTCTACAAAGTCCTCCATGGATTTACAATACCACCCCTTGACCCCAAAAAAAGGAAGATAAAGAAAAAATAGAGAACTTAAGATGGAATGTTTTAACGCCCAAATAGGATCATCTCCATCAAAGGACCTCCTATTCCTCTTGCACCACAAACTGCTTCACAATAAAAGGGGGACTACCCTCCAAGGATCTCAAACTTGACTACCCACTATAAAACCACTCCAAACGTCAAACATGCCCATCGTGGAACCCGGCAAAACTCAATGAACACCAAAAAGAACAAAACACATGGCCCAAATATCTCTAACCACTAGCAATGCAAAAGGAGACGGTTTACCGATTTCTGGTCCATTTTGCACATATAACAGATCACATATAACACCAAACAGCCCCTAGTTAAACCACCCTCAGGGCCTCAACTACCCAATTTAACGATATAATCAATGCCTCTATCACCAAAATCAACAATAGGGAGAAAAGGAGTCCCCTGCTTCTATACCTTCAAGCTCGAGTGGCAGCCTTTGAGGGAACCATTCACTAAAGTAGAAAGTATCAGTAGAAATACATGTTTCCATCCATCTTTTTAATGTATAGCAAAAATCTCCAATGGACATGTTTAAGCCTTCTCTAATTTGACTCATAAAGCTCCCTTGGCTCTGATGCATGTCCTATGGCTACCAGAAGATTTCTGGAGAACTTGTGGAGATTGTACGTGAATGGGGACTATAGTTACCAGTCTACCTCTGCTTTGGTTGCTTTGGGTCTTAACTTTTAAGCCCAAGACAAGGTTTCAAAACTGGTAGAGAGAAGAAAGAAAAAAAGAAAGGTCTATAGCTACTGGTTAAATCAACAGGTTATGGCGCTTTAAAACAAACAGAAAAAATGGGACAGCCAATCACAACGCAAGAATATTCTGCTGCAACTTTTATTTCTAAAGTAAATTTCACTAAATCATAACTTAATTGAACCAAAAAATTAATAATCTTCTATGCAGTTCATTACATGCAATAATAATGTGTCTACACAACCAAAGAGGCCACTATTTTTAAGCCCCAAATTGGCAGCACTTCTCTTTCAACTCCCTAACTCTAAGTTCTTGTCTGTATACTAAAAGTTTGATGTACAAGCTTAATTCTGAGAAGAAAAATGAGACTTGTACACAAAATCTCCTTTCTGTCCATGACAATCAGGGGGAACATCGTCTTCATCAGAGATCAAAGTACATCTCTTCTTCTTATGCTTCCAACTTTGTCAGCATAAAAAAACAATTCTCTAGTATATCAGTATGCAACAACGATAAGAATTTGCTAGCCTTTTTAGCCACCAAACAACAGTTCATCACTAACAAACCTTCTAAGGGGAGGAAAAAGAAAGAAATTGCACTAAATTAGAAGAGGAAAAAAGAAATGGATTTATTAAAACAAAATATTTCTCTCCGGACAAAGAAAAAGTATCACCTCAAAAATGAGTTGTTTTTAGTGACTAGTAGAGAAGAACAACATTTAAGCCAAAGTACGAGAACATGAAAGAGGCATGTACAGACCTTCCAATTTGTTTTCTCTTCCTTTGTTTCCATTTATTCTCTGTAACCAAACTGATGGATTTTTTAAAGCTCTCTCTCCTTTTGAGTCCTCTATGTTTTCTCTTCTCTTTTTCTCTCAATTAACAACCCAAAATGCTGTATAAGTTTCCACCACTTCCAGAGTATTGGATTCCTACGAGATGGCCACCTTTAAATATCTTGTCACAGAACATTTCCTCGGGCATGTTCCACAGATGAGTTGCCTCAAATTAATTGAAAATCTACTCTCAAAGTGCATGGCCCACATAAGACCAAAACCGGACCACAATTAGAGTCAGGTGAAGTTCTAATTGTGCAAATTGACTCTTTACTTATACGATCAGCTAAACCTTGGCTTACCCAGAGCAATTATCCATGGCCATTATGGAGAAATCCTATTCTTCAACAAAAAATACTATAAATTTCAGCTAAAATTCAATTTATAGCTGTTCAATTACACCAAAAACTACAACTTAAATCTCAATGCCATGACCTAAAAAAATTAATTACAGGGTAAGGATGGACCATTCTCTAAATAACTGAGAATAAAGTAATAAACAATTAGCTAAACAACAAAATGACACATTGCCACAATAAAGAGGATAAGAATATAAGAACATGCAAAAAAGAGCTAATATTTATGAGTTTCATATGCAAAATTCGAGCTAGAAAAACTACTTGAGCATTCGAAGATCCGAAATTGTGCGGGGCATCTTAAGTTTACTATACTCTGCAGCTGGCATTGTCAGGTATATGCAGAACAAACCCGTAGAGAAGACCAAAAACACACCCAAAGCCACCGTGAATTCCCACCGAGTCAACGGAGACTTCCCCTCCAACTTTGCGCCCATCGTCTTCTTGCTCACGGGTGAATCCTCCGCCTTCTCTTCGTCCCTCAACCGCCCACTCTCCAGCACTAAATTCCTCGATGCCGCCATCGACAACGCTTCCGAAAAGGAACGACACTGCGAAACTCTCAACCGTCATTATGCGCAGTCACTGCCATTAATGAAGTCGTTGATTCAACTTTGATCCAAAGATTAAGAAAAAGAAACACTAGCTTTGATGCAGATTGGTCTTTGAATAGCTTCAATGAAGCACATCACATTGATCAAAATATTCGAAATTCACACCAAAAAAAAAATGAAAAAGAAAACTAACTCCTTGTTTTTTGAAGATTGATAGATATAAAAATTGAAGAACAGATAGAGAGAGAGAAGGAGAAGAGGGTGGGATATGAGATAGAGAGAAGGAGAAGAGGGTGGGATATGAGATAGAGAATTGGTGTTGGACTAAACCCTAAAATCTGTGTTTTGTGACAAAGGGCCGGGTTTTGCTCTCCGGGGAGGGGAGGGAAAGACAGCTTATTGGCGTTTTAGAAAGGGTAAAAATCAAATGTTTTCGCCGAACCATGTTACTTATATAGTATATAGTTATATATATAGGTGGGTAAATATCCATTTCATTGGGTGGTAAAGATTTGGACAAAGGAATAAAAGTTATTTATATGTATCTTTTTCTAACCATAACCCTAACTAATATGTGTGAAACATTTTGGTCGTCACAATCATTATCATATTGTCTTTATTCCGTACAAAAGGCATCCAACACATAAATTCTCTTATTTCAATTTTTTTTATCATAAATCATTTATTTTACTAAATTTAATTTTTTTAAATCATTTCTTATTACTTCATTTCATATTATTTTTGTCAAACTCTGTCTTTTACGTTCTATGCAAATCAATCTTCCTCACTTCACTGACGCATCTATATGTCAACGTCAAATATGTTGATATCACTCAAGTCTACTCTCTCTTATTTTTTCACTAATAGGCGTCACACCTAATTTATCCATAATCCTTTGATTCAATAATCTTATCTATAATTCTTAGTTATTCTTAACATTCATCTTAAAATTCGCATTTCTACCATATGGATATGTTGTTCATGTTTCCTTTTTAATGTCCAACATTCTGCTCTATATAACATAGTAGGTCTAATGACTATTCTATAAACTTTTTCTTTTAACTTATTTAGTATTCATTTATTGCATAAAACCCTACTAGCATTCCTCCACTTTGTCCAACCTATTCCAACTATACTACTTACATCATCATCAATCTTTCCATTTTTTTATACAATTGATCATAATTATCGAAAATAATTATTTTGAGTAATGTTTTGGCCTTGAATTTTTATTGTCATATTATTATTTTCTATGTCACTACTAATTTTAACTCAGAGACACTTTGATCTATATCAAAGTCATCAAATCCAAAATGGTTCAAGCAAGCCTCTAAGGGGTCTGTGGACATAATGAATAGAAATGAATTTTCCATAACCTCTTATATGATATCTACAACATCGCACTCATTTTCATCATAATGATGTTGGGATGCATTAAACACATTCTTTCATTGTCACGCCCCAAAATTCAAACCGCCGAAACTCCCCCGGTCCGAGCCCGAACTCTAGGTTGTGAGGTGTCATGACTACCCAATTGTCATCCCATGACCCGAACAAGCAACAATTACTATTACTCACCCTTGGTTCCATCACGGACCACTGAGGCTAACTCGTGAAAGCTTAACTAATTAATCTTAAATCCCTATATGGATACTTAGACTTTGAACTCAACGTTTCATCATCATGTTCATCTACGTGATCACCGTATTGTTATTGAACATCCTATAAACCCCTCGTGTACTCAACTCCAACTCTCATTGCTTAACAGCACATAATTGGTCACTCTACAAGTTTCGGTCGACTGATGGACATCCCACCAGCTGGTTGAAACCTGGGCAGTGCATCGGATGACTAGTCTTTTATTTCAGTCAGTTGGATGATGTGTTTCGGTCTGCTGGAAGCAAGTTTCAGTCAACCGAAACAAGTCTCTGCAAAACTCGCAATTACAAACTCTCGGGATCTCACAGTTTCAATCGGCTGAAGGATGGTTCAACTGACTGAAACCCTCCAGAACCTACTTTTATATGTTTTCAAGCCTCAACATACACTACACAACTCTCATAACTCAAAGGGACCTCTCAATTCACCATTTCACCACCTCAATCATTCCCAAAATAGTCATCCATGCATAATTGAATGTAAAAGAATTAAATTTCATCATCCTCATTATTTAACATACATTCGTGTCCCAAAACCTTATATATGCATTCATAGTCATAAAGCATACTCAATTACATGTTCCTGAAACATTAAAGGTCATACATATATTCAGTATATGCATATAGTCCACATTTTGGACATGTATTCAAATGTAAATAATAAATGTCCTCAAAAGAAAGTTAGTTACGCTCCACACCAACTCATGGTTGGGGAGACTCTGCTACCTCCTTACTATTTCCTAAAAAGAGTTAATACTCATGGGATGGGCTCTAACATGCTCAGTAGAAATGTCTAAAATACAATTTTATAAGTTTTGTGAATACCACATAACACATAATCATATCATCAAGTTAGGTACAAATTTGTATACAATTATCCATGCCATGCATCATGTATTGGTATGCATAGTGTCATGTTCCTCCCATGTGTCCTTTACACACACACACACGTCCTAGAATACGGACTCCGTTGATGGCCCATCCGATCTTCGCTTTCCTTTCTCTTTTTGAACATCTGAACTTCATTGTCGGCCCATCCGATGATGTTGCTATTGGACTCCATTATCGGTCTATTTGGTGTTCCTCATTTTCTCCACATACACCCTCAAACTCATGTACCCTCAAACTCATGTGTGTGCAATGCATGAACAAATCTTATTTTCATGCTCATATCCACATCTTCTCATGTCAAAACATTTATCTCAACAATAAAAACATGTTTGACATCTAATCATGCTCTTTAAAGCAATTTATCAAATACATAAGTATCACATTCATATATATACATGAAATGTAGATAATTCTCTCACATTTCTCATTCAACATGCTATATAATCACATGTAGCAATTATAAACATATAATCATATCAATTCACATTGAGAATTCATTATATTGTATAATATAGCATGTTTTAACTTTGAAAAACACATCTAATTATATACATATAACCAATTGGGTACCATAGACAACTAATATACTCACACACACCCTGGATTTCATGGTTTAGGCATCCATACTTTAGTTTAGAAGAGTTTCTAAACAAAATTATCAATTCTCATCGAATTTAACCTTGTCCGAATTTGACTTTGAACCGATCAAACTCGAGTCTTCGTCACGTAGACAACTTTTCGTTCTTTGGCGTCTTCCAATACAAGCTCCAAGTCCTCCAAATTTAAGAGAGAAGGAAGAATGAGTTGTAGAAAGTTGGTGTAGCTACAATGGTCAGCTATTATAGAGAATGCAATGAGAGTTGAATTATTCTCTCTTCTATTTATAGCCATAGCCTCTCTAATTTACCAAAATGCCACTAATCACTTAACGTACCTTTTCAGCCTCCGTTTTCAATTTTGAAAACTCCTACGAACTCGAAATTAATTCCATAATTCATCAAATATTTTATTTATTCTAATCTCAAATGTATGATTTTTCGAGCCCACCTGACCAGCGTCCCGAGCCTCGCCAACTCGAAAATCTCAAATTTCGCTAAACACTCTCAAAACTTCCTCGAACCTTTATACAAGTCCCCAAACATGTATTTCACATTTAAAACATGTATTTAATCATTTAAATCACTTATATGACAATAAATAAAAATAAAAAAGAAAATTGGCAAAAAATGATCATGGTCTTTACATTTATATTACTAAAAGAAATATCCATAACCCATGTTCTGCAATTGATATTTGCATTCATAGTAGCTAAGAAGAGACGACCTAGAATCACGAAAATGGACTTCCTAGGATTATGAACAAGTTTTGTGTTTAGGACAATGAAATCCACAGGAAAATAGAACTTGTCCATTTTAATCAGCACATCCTCAATAACCCCACGTGGTTATTTTATTGATCGATCCGCTAATTACAACACAACCGATGTGGGATTGAGATCACCCAACCCTAGCTGCAAGTACACCAAGTAAGGAAGAAGATTAACACTTGCTCTTAAGTCAAGAAGTGCCCTATCAATACCAAAATCCCCAATCGCATAAGATATAGTAGGTGCACTTGGATCTCTGAACTTAGGAGGAGTGTTATGTTGAATAATTGAGCTTACTTGTTTGGTGAGAAGAACTTTCTTTGGAACATTACCCCTTGACTTACGCTTCTAAATGCATAAGTCCTTTAAAAACTTAGCATAAGGTAGGATTTGTTTTATAGCATCAAGGAAATGGAGGTTGATCTTTACTTGCTTAAAGACCTCCATTATATCTTGTAATTTCTTTCCTTGTTTCCCATAAGGGACCAACTCCTTGAAACGTGTAGGGAATGAAGCTTTGGGTTCAAATGTTATCTCAAGGGTTGGAGTAGGTATCGAAGGTATCGCCTTGCTAACCTCAGAATCTACACTAGGACTCTTTCCCAACTCACTCTCAACCTATCTCTTCTCCTCCACCTCATTGTCTATCACTCTCCCACTCTACAATGTGGTAATGGCCTGAACATGCTCGTGATGAGAACCACTGGATGTAACATCATCAATTGCATATTGCCCTCTAGAATTAGCTATTGGCTGACTTGGCAACTTTCCTTCCTTTCTACAGGTTAAAGTATTAGCTAGTTGTCCAACTTGAGCGTCTAACTTGGACATAGATTGAGAGTGGGAATGAAGCAACTGAGTGGTAGCTTCAAGATTACTAAGTGTTGCCAGTACTTTTTCCTCAAATGCTGAATTCCTAAATGGATGAGGAGAGGTTGATCATAAAATTGATTATGAGGAGAATAATTGGAAAAAGGATAAAAAAAATTTATTACCAGACTGATTACCAAACATAAGAATTGGCCATTGGGTCTGAAGGACAGGATTTCCTAGGGATTGACTACGCCATAAAAATTTTGGATGATTTCTCCCTCCCGGATTATATGTATTGGAGAATAGGTTGTTTTTGGGTCTAAAAAAAGTGGCATTGACTTGTTCTGGAAAGAATTCATAAAATTACCTCGACATAGGACAATGTCTTGAATAGTGTGTCGAACTAGAACAAACCCCACATACTTCCTGTGGAATATGCGTGGGGGTAAGAACTTGACCAGATGCCATAAGTTAATCTAGTTTCCTAGATAATTCATCCACTTTGGTGGAGACATCTATTAATTTACCTACTTCAAAAATTCTTTCAGTCTTGTGATAACTAGTTATTCGAGCTGGACTGCCGGAAGCATGATGTGCAGAATTCTCACTTAGATTTTCAAAAAATATTCATGCCTCATTCTCATTCTTAAGCATGAATGTACCCCCACAAGATGCATCTACCATCTGTCTATCAGAATCAATCAAACCATCATAAAAAAATTGTCCTAGTTGCCATTTAGGAATATCATGATGTGGGCACTTCCTAAGCTGGTCATTATATCTCTCCAAAGTCTCGTGCAATTGTTCCCCCTCGAATTGGGAGAAACTAGTGATGGACCGTCTCATTTGGTTAGTCTTCCCTATCAAAAAATACTTCTTGAGGAACTCTAGTTACATTTGAGCCCAAGAAATGATTGTGTTTGGTGTCAGGGAATTTTACCAATTTTTAGCCTTATCCTTTAGAGAGAATGAGAAAAGTCACATCCGCAAAGCATTATCAAAAAAATTTTGAATTTTGACAATAGAACAGACTTCTAAAAGTCATCAAGATGTTTGTACGAATCCTTATTATTAAGCCTATAGAAAGATGGGAGAATTTGTATAATGTTGGACTTAATTTCATAGTTCATTGCTGTGATATTGGGTAATCGAAGGCAAGATAGGGGTGTATATGCCCCAAGAGCAAAGTGCTCCTTAAGGGCTCTTGGATTGGTTTCAGCTATATTTTCAATTTTGGTTTCAATTGGGTGTTTTTCTTCTTCAAAGTTCTAATCTCTAATTATCCCCCTATATTGTAAAGTTCTTTCAATTTAACTGGGACTATTGGTAAGTCTAGAGATCAGCGACCTGTTGATACACCACAAGTAAAGACTCAAAAATAAAAGAAAGCAATTAAAATCAAAATACTAACTAAAATAAGCAAGCACGAGTAATTAGAGTACGAAAAGCTCACAGAGAGTTTCGGCAAATTCCGCTACCTTCGTTCATAATCCATAACTGAAGCACATGTGCTAAAAATGAAAAATGAAACGTGACCATTTTTGGCTGATTTTCTTTTTATTTTCATTTATGGTCATATAAGTGATTTAGATTATAAGTATTTTTTAAATATGAAATACATGTTTGGGTACTTGTATAAGGGTCCGAAAAAATTTTGGGAGTGTTTGGTGAAAATTGAGTTTTTTCAGGTCGGGCTCGGGACACGGGTCCGATGGGCCCGAAAAATCTAAAAGTGTTAGAATGAAACCAAATTTTTAGGATAACTTAAATAAAATATTTGATACGCTAGAAAATTGATTTCGGCTCCGTAGGAGTTTTAGAAATAAAAACAGAGTCCGGGAAGGTTTGGTGAGAAACTAGTGGCATTTTTGTAAATAGTTAAGGCTGGGTCTATAAATAAGGAAGAGAATACAACCCTCATTCTCTCTTTTTTCACTAGCTGTGAGAGAGCAATATATAATATATGTATATATGTATATGTGTGTATATATATATACACACACACACACACACACACATCATTTTCTTCCTCCTCCATTGAATTTGAGAGGCTTACTGTGAGAATTGGAAGGCGCCGAAGAAGAGAGAATTGGTATACGCTTTGAGGGCTCGAGATTCATCCATTCAAAGTTGAATTTTGACAAAGTTGATTTTGGTGAGATTTGAAAAATTGGAAATTTTATTTAGAAACTTTTCTAAATTGAGGTAGGGATGCCTAACAATGAAATCCGGAGTTTGTGTGAGTATATTGGTTGTCTATGACAACCAATTGCCTATGTGGGTACAATTGCCTATATTGGTTATATTAATGAATTAGTAAAACGAGAAGTGTGTATAATGAGAATGGGGACCAAAGTATGAGAATGGACACTTAAAAATTTTACAAAAAAACTGTGGTCGAGGGTTTTTGATCAATCGAAACCCCTATTTCAATTAATCGAAAGGTCTCGATTAATCGACCATAAATCAAAAAATTGTTCGATGGAAGTAGTTCAATTTTAGTGGGATTTTGATAGTACTTCGATACAAGTTCAATCAAGCGTAAGCTTCAATCAATCAAAACATCAACTTTAATTAAACGAAGTGAGGGCCTCGATTAATCGATATGTGCACTTCGATCACTCGAAAGGTGCGTTAACTGTGTTTTTAAACAAGCTTGTGTATGCATCTATACATTATAGTAATGGTAATGATAATGCTTTTACTAGATTTTGAGATCACTACTTAGACTGTTAGTCATTTGTGACATTCCGGTGAGAAATTAATGTATTAAAAATGTAAAGGCTTCTGCGACGAGTCTTAGCTCAGGATTTGGGGCCTGACAGCTTGGTATCGATGATGATATTAGAGAGTGATAAATGGTAGTTTGCCATAGTTGTCTGGGACGTGGGATGACGATCGGGCGATCCTGATAAATCACAACTGGAAGTTCGGGCTCGAACCAGGGGAGTCCCGGCGGTCCAAATTTTGGGACATGACAACTTGCTATCAGAGCATAACTAGACTAAATACCTAGGGACGAAGGGTGAGGGTTGGATCACGTGTGGATTCAAAATAGTTAAAACCTTTGAGTAACCTAGAAACACATGTAGACATGACATAATTGGTTTGAGAACTTATATACATCTAAAGTATGCTTACATGATAACATACTAAGTGCTTATGTGATAACATGCATTATATGTTATGTGTCGACTTGAGAACATGTTTATGTAATTAAATATGTGTTGAAAATCATGTTTTTGTGTTACATACGTAGGTGATAACATGTTATATTGTGTAGTAGTTCGACCGTGTTAAGTATATAACATGAGATAAATTATTGTTGTTGACCTATATCTTGACAATATAGAATATGCCACCTAGACACCGAGAATGGGCAGTTGGGGTTAGGGTTCTCGAGGGAGACCGTTTGGTCACCAAAATGACCGCGGTCCTTAGGGATTTTGTGAGAACGACTACTATGGAGGTACAACAACCGGTAAGGCAACTGAAAGAGAGTGAGAGTGAGAAGCATTTCAAATTCATTACTAGGTTCAAAAAGTTGATGTCTCCTAGTTTTATGGAAGTTCAGATCCGTTGATAGCGGATAATTGGTTGGAGCAAGTAGAGAAGCATCTAAAGATGATGTCTATGGCCGATGATGGAATGAAAGTGATTCTTACTACGTACTTGTTTTCGGGTGGAGTTGAACTATGGTGGAAGTCGGTGAGTGACCAACATGATGTGAAGACAATGGCGTGGGAAGAGTTTAAGACTCTTTTTCTTAACCACTACTTTCCAAGACCAAAGAGGAGGGCACTAAGGAAAGAATTTGTTAAGCTCGTTCATGACGGCATGACCGTAACTAAATATGAGAACAAATTTATTTCTCACTCACGCTTTGCACCCGAAGTGATGAGAGATGAGGAAGAGAAGACATGAAGGTTTGTTAATGGCCTTCACCATTCTGTTAGGCCACTTGTGTCTATTTTGGGTTTGAGGGCGTATGCTGAAGCGGTAGAGAAAACTTTGATGGCTGAGGTTGAGGCTAATGATAGGGAGGAGAAAACAAAGGTTTGGAAACAAAGTAGGAACATGGGTAATTCTTTTGAGGTTCAGGCAAAGAAGAAATTCAAGAGTGGTCTTTTGCAATTGATGGGATCAGTGGGACAGCAGACGATACAATCTGTGCCCACGACTCATATGTCGTTGGGATCTTACTAAGAGGGGGTGAGATATTTCAGTGCAAACAATTGGGGCATGTTAAGGTAGACTCTCCTATGAGTCAACCAAATACTGGAACTTGTTTTGAGTACGATTTGCAATGACACATGAGGAGAAATTATCCTCAACTGGGTAGAGGTGTGAGTAGCAAACAGAGTTCACAATAGAAGACAGCGCAATCGATGATAGTACAGTCAAGGTTTAGGGCTTTACCCCCACCACAACCAGCTATGATTACCCAGGGTGAACGACCAATGAGGGGATCTACCCCTAGTGTACCTACTCAACAATCTAGTTTCCAGGGTGGTGAACAGTAGGAGCCAAGGGCTTAAGACAGGGTATATGTTGTTACTCATGCAGACGTCTCAACTGGACCTTCAGTGGTTCGAGGTATGTATATATACATTCTTGGTGTTTAGCTCATGGACTAATGTTTGAGTTTATTTATATGTTTCGCATTATTACTGCATCATATACATAAGCATTGGGACTAGAGATTAGTCGGGTGGGTGAGGCTGTCAGTGTCGATAGGCCAGTAGATGTTACTATAGTCTTAGACAGAGTGTGTCTAAAGGGTACTATAGAGACAGTCGAAAAGGAATGCTTATGTTTGATTTAATTCTTCTTAAGTTGGTAGACGATTGATGGGTTATACATCAGAAAGAGGTGTGCGTGAGTTATGTGAGGCTTATGGTAAGTAGGGTGTTGGGTTCCATTGGGTGGGTAGTCTATGAAACTGGGCAAATTTATGTGACTTGTTTAGCAAGTGTGTATAGGCATTATGTGGCTTGTTTGACAAGTACACAAAAAATGTGACTTGTTTTGTCAAGTGCACGGGATCTATGTGGTTTGCTTCAACAAATGCACAAAATTGTGGAATACACCCTAAATGGAATGCTGGTATTGTGGTTAATTTATGGACAATGGTGAGTTGTGTGAGCATGGTAGTTGATTTGGAAAGAACTTAGAAACATTGGGCAGAGGTTTGACTATGATTAGCTTTGGAGTGTTTGAGATGCATTATTTGTGTTAAACTCTAGTAGTGTGAGTTAGGTATTATCAAAATGACACCTTATGTGATATGCATGTGATCATGGAGATAGTTTTGTAAGGGTGCATATGGACGAGAAGGGCATAGCCCAGGTTAGGCTAACGAGGGGAAATGGCCCGGTCGGACATTTTTCTTTGATTAGTGCTTCTCTTACAATGTGTCCGGACTAATTAGTTGTCGATTTGAATCATTGGTATGAGGGGTAAAGGAAAGATTACGGATGACTTGATTTCGAGGATGAAATCATTTTAAGTTGAGTAGGTTGTAAGGACCTTGATCATTTTTGGCCAGTTTCCTTTTTATTTTCATTTATGGCCATATAAGTGATTTAAATGATTATAAGTATGTTTTAAACATGAAATATATGTTTGGGAATTTGTATAAGGGTCCGGGGAAGTTTTAGGAGTGTTTGGTGAAAATTGAGTTTTTTCAGGTCGAGCGGGCCAGGGACATGAGTCTGGTGGGTCCAAAAAATTTGAAAGTGTCAAAATGACATGTAGTTTTTAAGATAGCTTAAATAAAATATTTAATGCGCTATGGAATCAATTTTGGGTCTGTAGGAGTTACAAAAATCAAAAACGAAGTCCAAGAAGGTTTGGTGAGAGACTAGTAACATTTTGTAAATAGAGGAAGCTAGGTCTATAAATAAGAAGGACGAGAATACAACCCTCATTCTCTCATTCTTCATCAATCGCGAGAGAGCAATATACACACACACACATGCATCATCTTCTTCCTTTTCCATTGAATTTGAGAGGCTTGGGGCGAGAATTGAAAGGCGCCAAAGAAAAGAGAATTGATATACATTTCGAGGGATCGAGATTGATCCATTCGAAGTCGAATTTGGACAAAGTTGATTTTGGTGAGATTTGAGAAATTGGAGATTTTATTTAAAAATTCTTCTAAATTGAGGTAAGGATGCCTAACAATGAAATTCGGGATTTGTGTGAGTATATTGGTTGTCTATGGCAACCAATTGCCTATAGATTATACAATTTAATGGATTTTCAATGTAGAATGATGTAATTACATGTTTATAATTGTTTTAAATGGTTATGAAGTATGTTCAATATGAAATGTGAGAGAATTATGTGTGTTCATGTTTATATGAAAATATGACACTTATGTGTTTGATGAATTGTCTTGATGAGCATGTTTAGACGTGAAGCATGTTTGATTGTCGATATAAATGATATGAGATGTGTACAATGAGATACATGTTCAATGTGAATGAATGTGAGGTTTATTTGGAAATGTGTAAGCATGTCAATTGATACTACATTGCTTTTAATTATATATGCACATTTAGCAAGAGTATGGTTGTGATAATGTTCACACATTATATATACATGAAGTGAGTATGCATGTGAAAGGGCTGTGGAAACAAGGTAGCTAAGAGTCAGTATCCGGGTGTGACATATGAAAAGGTTTGTGGTAACCGGATAACCAAGAGTCAGTATCCGGGTGTGAGATAGAACATGGTCTGTAGGAACCAGATGGACAAGAGTCGAGATACAGGGTGAAATAGAAAGGTTGTGGTAAGTCAGATTGCCAAGAGTCGGGATCCGGGCCAATTGTTATCTTTGATATTATGGGCGGTGAGCCAAGGTTAGAGATATGGAATTCATGTGTGTGTGTAGAGCACAGACATAGTGCAAGTGCATGGCATCATATATATACATTTACAACATGGTTGTTAACATGGTTATTTGTATGTGAATTGTGCTCAACATGATAACATAATTATGTGTTATGTGGTATTCACAAGACTTGCGGATTTGTGTTTTAGACATTCTTACTGAGCATGTTGTAACTTATCCCATGAGTATTAACTTTTTTCAGAAAATGGCAAAGAAGTGGTGGAGTCACCCCAACCATGAGTTAGAGTGGAGCGTAGCTAGTCTTCTTTTAAAGACATTTATTGCTTTATTTGAATGCATGCCGGGGATGTAGACTATATGCATGTGGTGAACATGCATAAGGATTTTATGTTTCGAGAACATGTTATGATTATGCCTTGTGATCTCATATTTTATAAGCATGGTTTTGAGCATGGTGAATGCTAGATAATGAGGAGGAGGATATTGCGTTTATGTTCATTTTTATATGTATAAACTTGTGATAATGGTTATGTTGATGAATTGGTAAAACAAGGAGTGTGTATGATGAAAATGGGGACCAAAGTATGAGAATGAACACTTAGAAAAATTTGCAGAAAAATGGTGTTTGAGTGCTTTCGATCAATCAAAACCCCTATTTTGATTAATCGAAGGGTCTCGATTAATCGACCATCAATTAAAAAATTGTTCGATGGAAGTAGTTTAATTCTAGTGGGATTTCGATAATACTTCGATACAAGTTCGATCAAGCGTAAGCTTTGATCAATCGAAACCTCAACTTCAATTAAACGAAGTGAGGGCCTTGATTAATCAAAGTGTGCACATCGATCAATCGAAAGGCACATTAACTATGTTTTCAAACAAGCTTATGCATGCATGTATACATTGTAGTAATGGAAATGATAATGTTGCCGCTAGATTTTGAGATCACAACTTAGATTGTTGGCCATATGTGACATTCCGGTGAGGAATTGATGTATTGAAAATTTAAAGGCTTCCATGATGAGTCCTTGCCCAAGATTTGGGGCATGATAGCTTAATATCAATGATGATATCAGAGGGTGATCAATGATTGTTCGGATCGTGGGATGACAATCGGGCGATCATGACACCTTATAACTCGAAGTTTGGGCTCAGACCGGGGGAGTCCTGGCAGTCTGAATTTTAAGGCGTGACAGGATAGGACTATGTAGAAGGTATCGAACCTCAAGGGCTTGCAGAGTTGAAAGGTCGTGTTACTTAGTTTTTATGTTTACTTCTAATGTAATTAGAAAAATTGACGATTGTTGATTCTTAATTTAAGTTAAAAATTAATAAGACTACTGGTAAATCGATTAAAGATAGTTATTCAAGGAGAGAGAGCCCCAGAAGTTTATTTCACCACTAATTCTCCAACAATGATCAATTGTATTGACCTAAGGAGTTTGATCTATGCATCTGGAATAGAATGGTTACAAGCCTACTGCGATTCAATCAACGGAATTCATTTAACATGTGGTCGAGAATAAATCATCTTTGATTAGCATGGGTTATTCACCTGATTACTCTATACTAAATTAATTAACTAAATGACAATATAACCCATCTTTCCTTAGAATTATTTATCAGAACTTTACAATGAACGATCCTGGTGTGCCATCACATAACTTTTCTTTTCAGGATCACAGAAGCTAAAAGGAAATTTAGATCAATCCAAATTAAATCTAGTCTAAAACAAAAACAAGATTAGTTGGCAATGAATTTAAACCATTGTAACTGAAATCAATAGTACAACTATTGTTTCTAACATAACTATACAATCAATGCATAGTCTAAAACATCCCCAAATTAAAATACAATTAAAGCATTGAAGGTAAGGTTAGGGGTACATCAACTCCCGAGGAAAAGATTCAACCACTAATGCTCGAAATCATAGACTTGATCGACGATGATATCGCCATCTTCATGCCCTATTATCTCTAGAAAAATAAGCAAGAATCGCCCTTCTTATTGTTTTCTCATCTCTGCCTCCGATCTCCCCAAAAATACTTTAATTCCTTAACAAAAAGGAAGTTAAAAGACCATATATCTCGCCCAAGGGTGCACCTTGTAGCGAGATATGGTATTGCAACTTGGTAAAAGTGTTGCAAGTTTTGGTGTCGCTCACTAGTCATGGATATGGAAATCTATCTTTAAAGATTCTCATCAAACAACAAATATCTTTCAAGATTAATGACTTTTATAAATCTGTTTGATTTAGATGGTGGAGACAATGTTCACCTAAACCATATTCATGTTCAAAAGCTAGATAATAGGTGACTACATCTCATGGTGCCTATCTCTTTCATTTGATCTCTTGCTATAGAAAATGAGAGCCTAGAATAATTGAGCTTACGATCTTCCTTTTGTTCCTTGATGTTACATGGAATTACTGGAAAATAACGTTGCAATCATAAGATAAGTCGTTGTCTTACCATCCTTTGGAGCAATACATACCTCTGATAGCTAAGGTTGGGTTCGTTTGGGTTTATTATATTTGTTCCTCTACCTGATATTGTACTTCCCTATATGTTGTTGTTAATGGTCTACTTATCAAAAAAAAAATGTTCCTCTCTTGTCGAGTATCATGTGGTAGAATACAATGCAGTATCTACAAGTGTACCTCCAACACCCCATCAAGGTAATGAATGCTCAACCTCAACCTTTATGTTGTCTCAAATCTATGGTCATTTTCCTGGTGAATTTTATTCCCAAATTCAAGATGCGATGTGCAAATCATTTGACAACTTAAATGAGGATGTGAATATCCCCCCACATGATAACTGATGGACTATAACAATAAGGTCATAAACATTTTAATTTGATTATGAAGACTAATATAAAGGTAGGAAGTGGTCCCAAAGAGGAAAGCACCCAAGATAAAAACTGGGTTAAAACAACTATATTAGGATCCTAAGCTATAGTGGTATGATGGAGGTGCAAAAGGCATAAGCCTTTTTTTCCTTGGAGGGCGCAACCGCGCCCTTGTGGCAGTATGTCTATAAATGGGGCTCAATTAGCCCCAGTCTTCAATGTAAACGAACCAATTTTGGATTCCTTTAATTAACGTATTTAATTTCAGTCCACACTTTTCAGCCCAAATGACTTAGATCTTCAATATAAAATTGTCCAATGGATCACACTTCATCTTCTTACAATATTAGCACCTTCAAGGGCCCAATTGCATTACTTTTCATTGAGATTACATTTAAGTACCTGAAAATCATAAAAACTCAAAACTAATGTTAAAAGCACTAAATGAATATTACTAAGGTATTAGTATATGTAACTTTAAGGCTCCGTTTGGATAAGGAGGAGAGAAAAGAAAGGAGAGAATAACATTAGTTATGAGAGAAAGGAGAGGAGAGGAGAGGATAACAATAATCTCTATTCATGTTTGGATAAACAGGAGAGAAAGGAAGGAAATGATAGTATTTTTGTTTGGATAAGACAAAGAAGAGAAAAGAAAAAAAAGGAAAATAATCAAATTACTAACATACCCTTTACTTAAAAATTCATATCAATATGTGTAATTTCTGTGGAAACATTGTAATTATACAAGAAAATGAGAGAAAAAATTTCACACCAGTCATCCATTAATGAATTTTTGTTCTCTATCATTTATCTTCCCTCCCCCTCTAAAAAAAAATATTATTATACAAGTTCTTTGATGGCAGCATAATATATTAACAAATTGTAAGCTCAAATTTTTTGAATTGATCCACTTTTTATATCATAACCATTCAAAGTATTGATGTTAAAAAGAGTATGATCTGTTCAAGTTTGGGCACCCACTGGGTATAAACAATGTTAAAGAGTAATCTCTTTTCTCTCTCTCTCTCTCTCTCTCTCTCTCATTTGGGAGCATAAATTCTTCATCCTCCAAAGTGAAGTCACCCAACAAGGGGCTATCAGATACTAAAATATATTCGATCACTTGTTAAAACCTTGAGATGATCTCTACATATTAGACTAATACCAGACTTGTAAAAATTAATATGGGTAACACTATGAAAAAACCCAATTCACATACAATCCAAACAAACCGCTATTATAATCATGTAATCTCAACAAACTTTTGCCTTCAATATGAAATTGTACTGTTCAACATTATAGCAATAAATCCTAATTAAAACCCCAACAAACATGGTCTTCATCAATGATAAGGCATAAAACTATACCCACACTGAAGAACAAATTATAGAAGGAACTCACTTTTCCACTACATTAGTAATCAGATCTCAAATGTAACAAAGATGAAAGACCCATCAAAGAACAGACCAAAGGATGAGAAATTGATGTACTAATGATGTTGTGCAAAAGCTAGAGAGAGAAAATGGGGAGTGAAATAGCATTTAGAAAGAGAAATAGAAAACACAATAGTATGATCAGCAAACTACCGAAAATGGAGGACGTCGGAGCTGAAAAAGAACGCCGGAGCTGGAGAAGATGAGAGGGCGCCGAATGGGTCTAGAGAAGATAGAGCATATGTGAGATGCCCTAATGGGACTCAGAAGGAATAAAAATATTGAGGTCAATTATGGTATTATGAAACTTATACTTAAGTTACAATCCTTTCCCTCCCAATCTTCTCGGTTTTAGGAGGATTGTAATTGAGGGATAATGAGGGTGATCCCTCCTTATCCTTTCTTTTCTTTTCAAAATACTCACACAAACACAACATACTCTATCCTCTCCTTTCTTTTCTCTCATTATCCTTCTAAATCCCTCAATCCAAACGGACCCTAAGGTCTTGTATGTGCAACATTCAATACTTATCACTTACCTAAAATTGTTATTGTAGGGGGATGAACAAAATTCCAGGTGCTCAAAGTAATATGTTGTGCAATCCATCTAAGTCTCACAATTCATGTTCAAACATAAAATGAAAACTGCATAATGCAACTACGGGTCATGTCGTCTAACGTTCTAATTAAAATGTATCTTGAACTCAATATGGCATAAACATTAAAAGACATGATAAAACTCAACATTTTGAATTGTCACATATTCAATTACACAATGTATCATATACAACAACTCAATAAAGTTAACAACTTGAATCAGGGAACATTATTTCAAAATCACATCAAGTTTGGAAATGACTCGTACAACCCGGATACGTGCAGAAGCCCCGCACTACAAAGTAGTTTTCCCGGGCTACTAACTCGCTGGTAACAATTCTCTTGGCCAAGTTCAAAAGTCTTTCATCCCCCAGGGAATCCCTTTCCCCATTTCATTTTATCTTAAGTCACTTCCAAAAAAACTAACACACAATCACAAGTATATCACATTTAGCCCAAGCCATCGCTCATAACATTCTCATGCGCAATTTATCGATGCACAAGCACCCACCACATGCCCTAGGGTCATTCCTAAGCATAACCTACAATTAACACCATTTCATCCCAACAGACAAATCATAAAAGCAAAATTTTCCAAGTTATTTCTCATTAGGGCATTTTGACAAACCCTTAGCATCATAGCACTTATAATTCCACATAAACATCTTAAATGCTACACATACTCTCCAAATTCATGTAAGAATACAACATAAATATAATGAGAGTTTATATTCACAACTTTGACTCAACCAAAACATCATTTATAGCCTATAAACATAAGACCCGTATTATATATTATAATATGTAGTCAATTTTCACAAGAGAACATATAAGTGTCAATATAAAAATAAATTTCTCATTTTAACACTAACAATCACAAACTATACTTTATATGCTAATATGAAAAGAAACTTGAAATAGAAGACACAATACACACCCCATACCTCAAGAGATGAACATGCAAGGAACAAGTTTAAGTCTTGCAAGAACACTCCAATTTAACACCTAGGTGCTCAAAATGAAGAGAGAAGGAAGAGAAAAATGTATGTGGGTGTAGAGAGAGATATAGAGAAAGAAATGTGAAGACTAATAAGAAAAATTTTATTTCCTCCACTATATAGCCCCTTAAATATCTCTTGTTTTCTACTTAGTCCCCAACTAATCTAATATGTCTCCTTTCTACTTTCTACTTTAAGGAAATTGCATTTTTGGCCCAATTTTCTCTACAAACCTCTCTTATGAACTACAACTCCACAACTAATCATCTTCTATCCTTATATATCATCTTCTTATATAAACCATCAATATTCCTCCCCCCTAAAGGGTCCAAAGAAATTTTCAGGTTAACCAACCCATCTCGAGTCCCCGTACCCGAATAAGAACGTACAAAATATATGTAACATACTTGTACACACTTAAACATAAATCTCATAACAATATTATAATTAACACATAACAAAATAAAATAAATAAATAAATAAAAATTCGGGTCTCTATAATAAGCCACTCATCTTACCAGTGGAGAGAAAATTAACTTAATCCATCCATTTTAAGGTTGAATGAAACCTCATCCCATTTCAAGGTTAAGAAAAAAAAATTACAATGCTTCCCATGCCAAGCACACCCTCTTGGTCTTTCCTCTCAAAAGATAGATAAGAAGTTTAAGTACAAATAAGATTATTGCCCCTAGATGGATATATATACAAATTTAAGCTCACAAACTAAAGTAATAAGAGATAGAACAAGATAAAAGCTCGAGTCTAGATTATCACTATGAATGATATGAAAGTGGTAGTTCAATGGTGAATTCTATCCATTAAGGTTATTCAAGTAGAGAACCAACAAAGGGTAAGCATGTGCAAGCTAGTGCAGGGGCGAAGGCAGGGGGCCAGCAGAGGTCATGGCTCCCCCAAAAATTTGAAATTCCTTTAGTAGTATACATGTCTTTCAAAAATAATATACGTATATGCACTAGTTACCCTCCCCCCCCCCCCCAACCCAATTCTTCATTAGTCATTGGGTCTTTAGAAACTCAATACTAATAAACTCCACCAAACCCAGCCAAACCCAATTCTTCATTGGCCATTGGGCCTTTAGAAACTCAATACTAATAAACCCCCCCAAACCCAATTCTTCATTGGCCATTGGCCCTTTAGAAACTCAATACTAATATAATAGTATATTATGTCAATTTTGTATCCGAAATCTCAATAGCACATACACATCATGAATATAAACACACCCCACACACTAATCCCTTTTATATCAATTCAGTTCCTAATTTAATTTCAATCTTGTACCTTGGATTGGGAAATAATTTTTTATATGGGTTTCGAAAGAAAGAAAAAGAAGCAGTTGTACTTTATTTGATAGACAAATACTTATCAAACTAAAGCTTATTTTTTTAGGGTAGTGGTCAGAGACATACTCATATATTAGCAAAAATTGGTATAAATGACTATTGAATTAGAAGTATTATTTTTGAATTATTCTATTAGTACAATTATACTATTAATTGATAATTAAAAATAATGATAGATTGATTGTTGATATGTTAATATGTATGACGTGTTCCAGATTTTGCTTAATTATTAATTTGTGATATTACTACATGAATTTTGTATTTGTTTATAAATTAAAAGTCTAATTGTTTAATTGAAAGCTTTTTCAATTTTAGCCTAATCTTTTTCTGTCCTTGTTAGGAAAGTTTGATAAGAAAATTTATTTAAATAACCAATTGATAAATTTACAAGTTAATTGATTACTTTGGAAGCATAGGCCTAAGTCTAGTCAAACCACTAAAAACTATTGACGTTTTATATATTGTATATATACATTTACTCGTATATATTTATATAATACATATATATTATATATACTTTTGTACATATACATAAAACCAGGGCCGACCCTGGGCCTAGGCGGCCCAGGCGGTCTCCTAGGGCCCTCAATTTGTTCAATTTTTGAAGGGCCCCCAATTTTGCCAAGCCCAATACTATTACTGGATTTCATTTTCTTTTTAAAAAAATTATTAACTATACCCAATACTACTGGGCTAGCGGGCCTCATTTAAAAGATAAAAATTATTAAACAAGCCCAATAGCGTTTGGGACTCACTTCTTTTTTAATAAAAAATACTAGTCTTAGGTTTACTGTTCACTTTTTCATTTTTTCTTCTTTCCTCATAGCGAGCAGGCAACTTGCAACGAGCAAAGATTATTTCAATTGAAGATTGTCGTCCACCATCCACCAAAGTCCAATTCATCTCTTAGGTAAGCTTCTCTCTCATTTCTAATTTTCTAGTTCCATACTTCTAGAAGGGGAGTTTTGATTATAATTTGATTTGGGGGTTTAGGGTTTGAATTTTTTTTTTCCAGAACATAAGGGTTTGAAATTTCCAATCCTTTGATTTGGTTCGTTTTCAAACTGTTAGTAGTGCTCTTGATTTCATATTTAATTACATTTTCTTTAATTTTGTTGTAATTGTGTAATTGAAATTATTGAATATGCATACATATATATATATAGATATATATATATATATATATATATATTTACAAAAACACTTTCAATATATATATATATATATATATATATATATAAGTCCAGTTGTAAAAGAATCAAAGACTTGTACGTTTATGGTTTCTAATTTGTAAATTTCCACATAGCTAAGAAGTTATAAAGAAAGTGTTTTAGTTTCCTCACAATTGGCCACTTATACGGTATACTCTCCATATATTATTTGGAAAATTCCATGAAGGTTCAGAAAATATATAAAGAAGATAAAATTATATACCAAAATGTTGACTTTATTTCTCTATATAAAAAGAGCCAAACTACCCTATGGTTCTCCCATATTCGTTTTAATCTATCATCTCTATTATCAAATTAATCATCCTATTCCTAGCTCTTTCATTCATTCTTTCTTTCTTTCTTGTACTACTGTTTTAAAGATGCTGTAACAGATTTTGGGAGTTATTACACACAAATATATATATATATATATATATATATATATATATATAATTCCATCCACGGGTATCCACCTCATTTACTATATGTGAGTCAGTGAGTGAATGCAATAATGCAATATGCATGACTTGAAAAGTGAAAACAGTGTGAATGCAAGTTCAAAATCTGAGTATATTTAGAGTACTCTTTGAAAAGTGAAAACAGTGTGAATGCAAGTTCAAAATCTGGGTATATAAGTATTCTTTACATTTATAGACTATATTTAGAGTACTCAAGACATGATTAATCAAGGACAAAGCTGAACTATGAACTTTGAATTTAAAATTATTTGTTAAAATAAAAAAAAAATATTCGTCTAGAAATCACAAGTTCAAAATATTATTTTGTGAACCAGAATATGGAGCCTTTATTGATATATATTGCTTTTCTTTTGGACTCTTGGGTTTAGCATTTGGAGTTATTGTTTCTTCCAATATTCATTTCCATATATGTTCTTGTTTATATATTGCTAGTGAGATGAGATGTTTAATTAGAATTCTCTAATTCCAGTTATGGACTATCTTGGCTAGTTGGCTTGTGTCTTCATGGGTTACTAACTGAAAGCATAACTATTTAAAGGTATGTTTTCAGTTATTTGTTGTTTCTCATGTAGCCTATATTGCTTCTCTTTTTTTGGCATTTGATATTTTTAATTTGTTATTATACTGAAATTCTCTTATAAAAATATTATATAGGTGCATATTTACTATCAATTAGCGGACTTATTCTGGTTGTGAAAATAAATTTTGAGTTATGTCTACTAGGAAATATCAATCTGGGTATAAAAAAAGGAAAACAAGAAAGAAAGAAGAACAATTGATTCAATCTCAACAAGAAGTTCTTCATAAGTTTTTATTTAGGAGTAATACACAAATAGAGAGTTTAGATAAAGAAAATTTGAATTAACATGAAGATTTGGTAAATGAAGAACATGTGAATGAGAATCAAAATGAAGAAAATTTGAATGAACATGAAGATTTGGTAAATGAAGAACATGTGAATGAGAATCAAAATGAAGAAAATTTGAATGAACATGAAGATTTGGTAGATGAAGAACATATAATATGAATGATAATGTTCCTTTGAACATTAATGATCCAGGAAATTGGAAAAATATTGATCAAAAATTGAGAGATTTTTTAGTTGAAAGAGGTCTTACAAGAGATGCTAAACTTGAAGATTTTCCTAAGGATTCAGAAAATAGACATTTCTCTTCCGCATATTACATTCGACACTTGTCAAATGGTGAAAAGCATGATAGAAAATGGCTAATCTATACAAGAACTTTGGACAATGTCTTTTACTTTTGTTGTAAGTTGTTCAAACATGATGGAAATAAAACTCAATTGGCAAATTAATGAAGGAGTGAAAGACTGGAAAAATCTTAATGGTAGACTTAAAAGTCATGAGACTAGTAGTGAACATATTGTTAAGATGAGGGGTTGGATTGAATTAGAAATTAGATTACGAAAAAATGCTACAATTGATAAAAGTGTGGAAGAACAAATCAACAAAGATAGAGAACATTGGAGGCAAGTATTGCTGAGAATAATTGCTGTTGTGAAAACTCTTGCTAAAAATAGTTTGGCATTCCATGGAGACAATGAGAAGCTTTATGAAGAAAATAATAAAAAAAATTTAAGCATAATTGAAATGATTGTCGAATTTGATCCAATAATGCAAGAGCACATTCATCGAATTAAAGAGAAATAAATTCATTATCATTATCTTAGTCACAAAATTTAAAATGAATTTATTCTTCGGATATCGGATGAGATCAAAGGTGTAATAATTAAAAGAGTTAAAGAATCAAAGTACTTTTCAGTTATTCTTGATTGTACTCCAGATGCAAGTCATGAAGAACAAATGTCACTTATATTAAGATATGTGAATGTTTCAACAAGTCCAATGAAGGTAGAGGAGTTCTTTTTACGATTTTTAAAAGTGAATGATACATCAGGACAAAGGCTTTTTGGTAAACTTATAGATGTTTTGAAAGATCTTGAACTTAAAATTGGTGAAATAAGAGGACAAGGGTATGATAACGGGTCTAATATGAAAGGAAAACACAAAGGTATACAAAAAAGATTACTAGAGATAAATTCTAAAGCATTCTACACACCGTGTGGTTGCCATAGTCTTAACCTTGCACTTTGTGATATGGCAAACTCTTGTTCTAAAGTTTCATCTTTTTTTGGAGTTGTGCAACGTATGTATTCATTGTTTTCATGTTCTACAAAGCGGTGGAAAGTTCTCATAGATAATGTTAAAGGTTTCACACTTAAACCATCATCACAAACACATTGGAAAAGTCAAGTTGAAAGTGTTAAAGCAATAAGATTCCAAGCTCTAGATATAAGAAATGTCTTAATTCACTTAGCAAGTACTAGTGAAGATCCCAAGACAAAGAGTGATGCTGAGTGTTTAACAACATATGAAATTGAGAATTTTAAGTTCTTGCTTGGCATAATTATTTGGTTTGATATATTAAATGTTGTTAACAAAGTAAGCAAAATCATGCAAATAGAGGACATGCAAATTGATGTTGTTATAGGTCTCTTAAGATGACTCATTTCCTTTTTTGAAACTTATAGAGAAAATGGATTTGAATTTGCTATGATTGAGGTTAAAGAGATTGCAATTAAAATGGAAGTTGAACCTATATTTCGTGAAAGACGTGTCATTCGTAGAAAGAAACAATTTGACGAGGGTACTAGGGAAGAGATCACACAATCAGCCGAAGAATCGTTTAGAGTTAATTACTTCATATATATAGTTGATCAAACTCTTTCTTCACTCAAGAGTAGATTTGAACAATTTTAACAATATGATGACTCTTTTAGATTTTTGTTTAATTTGGAGAGGTTGAAGTCTGTAGATAATGATAGTTTAAAATGTTCATGTCATAACCTTGAAGATCTCCTCAAACATGACACAGTTTCTGATATTGATGGGATAGAATTATTTTCAGAACTAAAAGTATTAAGAGAAACTTTATCAAGAGGAACAAAAAAGGCAATTGAAGTATTAGATTTTATTAAAAGGTTAGATTATTGTTTTCCAAATGCTTGGATTGCATATAAAGTATTATTGACTATCTTAGTTACAGTTGCATCTGCTGAGAGAAGCTTTTCAAAGTTGAAGTTGATCAAATCTTACTTACGGTCGACGATGTCACAAAAAAGATTGAATGAATTGGCTGTGATATCTATTAAAAAAGATATGTTCGAAAAACTTGATTGGAGCACTTTAATTGATAATTTTGCAGCTCAAAATGCAAGATGATCACATTTACTTTGATATGAAGTTCAATTTTGATTTTTGTGACTAAGATGTGCTGAATATTTTCTTTTAGTTTTTTTGTGTGAACTGAATCGTGCTATTTATAAAGCACCAAGATCAGAGTTTTTTTTTTTCAATGTTCTTATCGTCTAATTTTAATAAAAATTTTGCACTCCTATAAAATTTATCCGAGTACGAAAGTTTTTGTATAAAGGGGCTTCATTTGAAAGTCTGCCTACGGCCTCTCAAAATATTTGAAATCTCAGAGTCAGCCCTGCATAAAATTAATATTAAACTGACGTAAAAAAAAAAAATTTGCCCCCCAACACCAAAATCCTGGCTCCGCCTTGTACAAGTGTAATGGTGATATTTCTCACTCTATGTCATTGATCGACTGACACTTGAAATGATCAAGTACTGTATATGCACTTATAGCCATTTTGAAAATATATTCGCTAGGATATCAGTGTAGTCGCTGGACATTTAAAAATGCTTTTGTGATGATCGAACATGGCTAGCCGCCTAGAACAAGAGTTCTAACCGGTTAGGCTTTCTTAGTCCACTTTTTTAGTGGGAGTCTTTACTTTTGACCACATGTTCTGAAAATCATCAGTACCAGTCGTTTAGTGATACAAGGTTAATATATCTCTCAGTTCAATATTTTGTATAGATATAATTTAATCATAAGAACTGATTGCTAGATGTTTAAAAGTAAAGTTCTAACTATCTAATTCTTAAATAAGGCTTAGACATTCTTACTAATCGTTCAAACACAAGAAACTAATCGCCTAAGTCCAAATAAAGCGTTTTGGCTCAGTAAATCAACTAAATGTTTAGAAATAAGGCTCTAACTCTTCGATCAACTCTATTGAAGTCTCTCAAAGGGATCTTCAAAATGAGATTAGAGTCACGATGATTGAAATGCTTCGAATCAGATCAACTTCCCATGTGTTAGTGTTAGTGACAGCAATATCAATCAAATCTTTCACCCTTTGAATTGTAGAGTCATTAGACCGAAAAGAAATTGTAAAAGTGAAGTTTGGCAAGAATCCAATTATATATATATATCAACCCAATATCTGATCGATTTGACTTATGTTGCCCACCTCCAAGTAAAGGGGAGGTCAATTTCTATTTTTTAAGCATCATTAATTGTAGTTCTTTAAGTTCCTTATCACTCTTAGTTCCAAACAACATAATGTTACAAAGTCACAATTTATGACATACCAAAAATCACTCAATACAAAAGATGCAAAATTAATTTACAATTATAAAATAACAAAAACAAGTAAAGGTGAAAAGCGATTCAACCTAAGGCCCCTAACTTGTGGGAGGCTGCTTTTTATCACCACAGTTCTTTCTGCATGGTTATGTAGAAAATGTTCTTAAAAACTTCTACTAAATGATTAGAAGACCTTAATATTCCATAGACACTGACCATTATTAATTTAAATGTACTTCAACAGATCAATCATATATATATATATATATATATATTGCGGGCATAGTTGAGCTTCAGCTACAAGTCAGGAAAGCATTCAAAGAAATGGCCTATTTTGTTTTGAGCATTTAGCTCATCATATTCATGGTAGATTAATGGAAGATTTGAATGACCAAACGATGCCGGTTCTATCACTTGTGGTGCAAGTAACTTATCCAAATTTTTCCAATCAACATATTGGTTAGCATGGTTGCTCCTTTCATCATCACAGTCTTCATTGCTAAAGCCATTCTGCTGATCAAGACCTTCTTTTGTTGCAAAACTTGTAGAAATGGAGGGGCTATCTAGTTGTGGAAGTTCAACAAGTTGATTTTCCAAACAAGTATAGTTGGACATGAGGTCCTGGTCTGAACTCAAAGGTAATTGATGATAACTTGTGCCTTCATTGGGATGAACTGCATGCACTGGACTAACTGTATCAGCTGGAAATGACCGCGGCCTAAAATTGCCGTTATCCCTGAAATAGTAAGTATGGTTCCAAGCATCAAAACGTTGCCCATGATTCGGAGTTGGCTTCTTGAATGCTCGACATACAACCCATCCTTCTTCCTGCAATATCATCTAATTAAGTTTAGCTACTAATTGAGAAAATGTGACAATATATATATATAAGTGACATATATATATTACAAAGGGACATGATAAAATCACTTCTAGGAAAATTGACTTCCATTAGTTGGTCCTAGTTGATCTGTCAGTTTTTCATAGGCATCCATAAAGTAGTCTTAATTATAGATGGAGTAATAAGTCAAATTCGGCATGCATGCTTTGTCTTTGAAACAAAATTCTTCATTTTCAACCACAAAAGATAACTTTATTAAGAGCATGGTACTTTCTTTATGCATAAATCAAATTCAAAGAACTAAACATTTTTGTTAGAAGCTATATATATATATACACTAGTTGTAGTTTTTTGAATAATAAGTCAAAGTGGGCATGCATGCTTTGTCTTTGAAACAAAATTCTTCATTTTCAACCACAAAAGATAACTTTATTAAGAGCATGGTACATTCTTTATGCATAAATCACATCCAAAGAAGTAAAACATTGTTGTTAGAAGTTATATATATATACTAGTTGCAGTATTTTTTACTTCAAAATCTTTTCTTTGGGAGCCATTTTTCATTGAATTTAACATCTGTATATAGTTTAAGAATCAGTCAAACTGAGCATGCTTGCATGCTGTCTTTGTAACAAAATTCTTCATTTTCAACCACAAAAAGATACCTTTTTAAAAGCATGGTTTCTTTATCTATAAATCACATCTAAAAAAACATTGTAGTGAATTAGAAGCTATATATATACTAGCTAGAAATTGATAAAGGAAACTACTGTGAAGTGTTTTTTACTTCAAAATATTTACTTTTGGGAGTCATTTTTCATTGAATTTAACATCTTAATTTAATTACTTTAAGAAGCAATTTAGTTAAAAGTTGATGATTGAACTTGCCTGAGGAGGTCCATGTTCAGATGTTTGGAGCCGATATTCATGCATGATCCAGTCTGATTTCCTTCCGTTGGGTGCACGTCCCTTGTAGAACACTAGGGTTTTTCTCATTCCGATTATTTTGTTCTTCGAAAGGACAGCCTTGTCTCTCCCGGTTGCTTTCCAGAATCCGGCAGCAGTGGCTCTATTAGTCCGCGTTCCGGTTGGATACTTTCTGTCTTTGTGGCTGAAGAAATACCACTCGTTCTGTTCTTCATATCCAAACTTGCACTTGTCTACATGTACAAGACATATATATACTTCATTAGAAACTTAATTTCCAATGCATTCTCGATCGGTTGATATATATATATATATATCTATATATATTTTTTCTAATTTTATTTATTTCATTTATCCCTTTTTATCCCTCCCAATACCTTCAATTATGGGAACCACAAGAATAATCTCCATTATTCTTTTTCCAAAACAGTGTAATTTGGTACTGAACCACTTTTTTCTTTTTTTCTTTTTCTTTATTTTTTTTCTAATTGTTGAGTGGGGTTGGCTAATGACCCTTATATATATGAATCTTCAATTCAAGTGGCTCTCAAACTTTTAATCTAGCAGGTGTGACATGTAATGAGTGATTGATTCACAATTCACATTCAAATAGATAGAAAAATGAAACAATTATAAAGCTGGCTCTCTTCTTATTTGTATTTTTAGTTCCCATTTGGAAGAAATTAATGTTAGGCACATATTAGGACCAGATATATATATATAAAGGTGTTTCTTTTATGATGGTCTGGCTATATATATATATATATATATATATATATGTTGCAAGTCAATACCTTGAATATCCCATGGCTCCATTCTGTAGAGATCAATGTCCACAATAACCTCTAGATCAATTTTCAGGGAGTTAACCTTTCTTTTGAGATAATAACCCACAAGCTCTTCCTCCGTCGGATGAAATCTGAAACCAGGAGGGACGCATGACTCCATATGATCCATTGATTTTCTTCTCCTGAAAAAAGTAAAACCAAATGTCTGAGAGAGAGAGAGAGAGAGAGAGAGAGATTTTGGTGGGAGCTAGAAGGAGGGATGGCAAAGACATATAATAGAGAACATTTTGAAGTTAATGTAATCCTTCAAACAAACAAACAGAGTGATGTTGAAGTTCAATATTTTTATAGAACCTATCATCAAAAGCAATTTTTGGAAGACATGGCTATCTCTTAATAAAAATGAAGTTGTAGAGTTCATTTGGAGAGTAAATTTAGCACATTTTTTGTTTTGTATGTTAAACATATATGCATGTGATTCATATATATCCATTTATGATGATGAGACTATATATATATATATATATATATATATATATTAGTTATGATCTCACACTTATTGGGACCCAACAATGTTTTGCATGTGTTTCAACAGTCTCACTAGGGCAATGGCAGACCAACTGTGGTACCCGCCAAAACAACATAGATTTAGCCTAAACTTAGCCATTGGAGTTGGTTACATGAACTTAGGCAAGTATATAGTACACAAAAGAAGCTAGCCGAAAAGATTGACTTTACAGACACAAGCATGTTGCATATGTTTCTTTGAGTGCAGTCCACTCCATGCTTAATTATGGTGGAATATGTTTTCACACCAAACATTCTCAGCTTCATGACCAAATGATTATTCAATGAAAATCACTTAATTGTTATATATACAGTGCTAAAATATTATATTGCTAGCTATAGGCCCCCCCTCTCTCTCTCTCTCTCTCACACACACACACACATACAAACATTCTTGAGCTCAGACAAGTAAACCAGCCCACACAAACTAAACATCATGATTCAACCTTGCTTAAACATAAGATCTCACTTTGCAGTTTTAAGACATTAATTAACTTCATCAACTACATGGCTAGCTATATACCACAAGTTCGTCTAGACATGCATTAGGCCATCCATTTTAGATCAAACTGGCATGACAATATATATATATATATATATATATATATATATATATATATATATATAATCAAAACTAGCTAGCTAGGATAGTCCAAGCAAAAAGAACAAAAATCTCAATGTCATCTGAAAACTTTGAACATTTATGACATTTATATCAATTATCATCCATATATATATATATATAGATCAACTAACAATTTATTACAACCAAAATATTACACTAAAAAATACTAACCAGAAATTTCAACCTTTGCTATATGCTTGAACTGCCCACACAGAGAGAGAGAGAGAGGTTGGGAAAAGCTGTTGTTGGGTAATTGTTGTTGTGAGGATGGGGATATAAATATCATATATAGAACAAGGTATATATATTGAGAGAGAAAGAGATGAATATGATAAGTTGATAACATATAGTATGTATATATATATATATGTGTGTAAAGGAAGGAGAAGGGGAAGAAAGTGTTATTGATTGCGCGTGGGGTGGCAGATACATGAAAGGTTTGTTTGGACGGCGTGACACCAAATTTTCACGCCACCCTCTCCACCGCTATATTGTGTCCTAAGATTTTACAAAAACAAAACTTAATTGTGATATCTCTCATTTCTTTTTGCAAATTGCACTAAAACAATCCAATTACATTCTCTCTCCCACAATCCAGCCCTTGTTGTCTGTTTGGTGCGCCGCCCTTTGACACGCGTCAACCTCGTTGAGGTCTACACATGGATGACATGTCACATTTCCAACCTGTCCACATCACAAAACTAATCATTTGTGGTCACATATGTAGCCCAAACGAGACTCACACTAACCATCACACTGTTCACCTAGCCTAGCTTGGCTTGGCTAGGCCAGGTTTGCTTTCTTTGTCATGCATGCAATTAAGAGATCATTAGATACTAAACCCTAGTTAATTCATTAAGAAGAACAAGATTATCCATTCTTCGATCTAGCAAATATGTTTTTCGTCGTTAACAATCAAAATCAAACTCGTGTTTATGTAACGCTTGTTATAGTAGAATTTGTAAAAACAAAAATATTGTAAAAAAAAAAAATTTTAAATAAAAAAATTAAATTGAATGCATGTTTAAAATCATAGTAACTTTTTTGTGGAGAAAGATGAATGAATGATGAAGATGCATGTAACATGGTCCTTGTATTGAATTGTACACAAATTCTTTGTTCGAATTTGTCCACACTAGTTTCTTTTGTAGCTATCTGATGATTTGTAGCGAACAATAGCATTCTTTGTTCAAATTTGTCGCCATTAGTTTGTTTTGTAGCTATATGACATTTGTAGCTAACACGTGAAAATCGCATATCACAAGCGAACTGCCTATAAATAGCAAGAGGTGTGAACATTCTAAGGTACAATTAAAGTTACATGTATTCATTACGGTTATAACCTAACTCACATATAGCGGGAGCAATGCGAAAGCAAAAACGCAAAAGTAACACATTTTATTTAATCAAAGGGCGGGGCAAAGCAAAAGTATATGCAGAACACAAACGAGAGTAGTACTCATTTAAAAGAATTACGTGACTTACTGTTAACCATTTTTCTTTTCATTCCATTGATGGGATCTAGCTCTAAATTAACAACATTTACACAGGGAGACCATAGGTCATTTTGGTGGTATAGTCCAATTAAAATTCATATTCAAGTTTTCTTTTAATATCTTATTAAACTCTTATGAATCTACTTTCTTAATTTTAGTGTTTTGAAAAACCTGTATGAATCGAACAAAACAAAGTGAAATCGAACCGAACATAGTGTAACATTCATTTTCGGTTTTAAAATTAAGGAACCGTTACATATATAACAGTTCAGTTCGACATTATGAACGGTCCCTTAATTTTGAACCTTTTTGCAGTATCATTATAAAAAAAATTGTATGTGTTCAATGTTATATTGTTAAAAATACAATTGTTTTTCATAATGAGAGTCAAAAATAATAAAATATAACATTGAACGAGAGTATGATAGTACTGGGTACAACCCAAAATCTAGAATCGTGGTTTGAAACTAAATTGAACTAGTCTTTAACGGTTCGGTTCAGTTCTCTGTCTCAACAATTTCAATTTCGATCAATTCCAAAATTAAAGAATCGTTCAGATCGATTCCGATTTTGATTTAGGCTAAAACCGTATTGAACCGAACAGTGTGCACCCTTAGCTCATCCTCTGTCATTTTCTCTTTTCATAAAAGAGAGAGAAAGAAAATTAAATAAAAAATAAAAAAAGAGAAAAGTGTCTAAGCAACAAAATAGTAAGGAAATTTTTTTGCCCCTATAGGCTATATAACAAAATCACAAGTACAAGGTTTAATTTTATATATATACAAAAAAAACCAACACTGCTGATTATATATATATATATAACAACTCCCTAATCATAATACTAATTATATATATAATTAGTATTATGATTAGGGAGTTGTTATAGTTTATGAGTTTAATTAATGACATCGTCTAGATATTTATGATCATTATTATATGCTACTAATTCACAAAATGACAAAGTGGTCCTTTCACTTAGTGCATACATATACATTATATAATTATTACTATGATTAAAGGGTTGGTATAGTTTATGAGTTTAATTAATGGCATCGGCTAGATATATAGTATACGCATTATTGTATGCTACTAATTGACAAAATGACAAAGTGGTCCTTTCACTTAGTGCTGTGTTTGGTCGGCACGTCACTTCTCATTTGGGCCTCACATCCAACCTTTTGCATTAATTAAGCCCGGAACAAAAACTAGTTAATCGTACGGATTTCTAATTTGCCCATACGTTGTACTTGATAAGCCAAACACCGGATAAGAAAGCAAATAATTAAGAAAAGAAACTAAAGAGTGAAAAAGGGGCTTTTCAATTCTTTTCACTCTCCACCATGTTATGAATATAAAATTAATTTTGAAATAAATTAAATAAAAATTTTAATTCTGGAAATAAAATGTAACCACCAACAATTGTAACCCAGTAGTATTTCGAATTTTCAGTTAAGAGAGTAAGTATGTGAGTTTCTTGTCAAATTAAAATAAAATAAATATAAAAAAAATCATTACATTGGTAAAAGGTGGTTAAATGGGTTTAATGTACATACTATTGGGTCACTATTTATGATTTATTTCAATTAAAAAAATATTTCAATGAATGATGGAAGTATATAAAAATAAATATATAAATAATGGTTAAATGTGAGAGAATATATAAAGCAAAATCCACAAGAAAATAATGGTATATGGAACAAATATAGATGTCAATGAATGATTATAGCTTCGTATTGAAATAGAGGGTTCCATTTGTACAAAAATCATCAAAAAAAAAAAAATAGAGCTGTTGTTTTAGTACCAAAAAAAAAACCAAAAAGGTCAACAAAGTAGCTTTAAATGTGAGAGAATATTCTATAATGAGGAGGAGGTTTTATATTCGAAAGAATCTTTTAAGTGCTTTTTATTTTAAAGGTTAAACCTTTTAAAATGTGTCCTAAGTATAAGATAAATAATGAAGTCATTGTAAAATCTTCATTATTCTTCTTCTTCTTCTTCTTCTTTTTTCAATTTTGAGAGTTCATTCTAACTTTTACATGGATTATAACTAATTGAATGAAATTATTGTTTGAATAAGCTAACAAACTTGAAGGGGAAATTTTTGTGTATCCAAGAATATGCTCTCTCCATCCATTGTATCCACCACTATCTACTAACGTCTTCGTTCA